>VXBU01008633.1:410388-441038 GCA_013400315.1 Bombycilla garrulus
GTGCTCACCCTGTTTGCACAGCCTTCCCTAGTGGCAATTTTTGGCCACTACTGAACTTCTAGTTCTGGATTAGGTGGACTTTTCCTTTCATCTGACCAAACTTCTTTTATTCTTAAGAAATGAAACATGAAACAGCTGGAGGAAGGCCAGTTGGGGTGTTGCTCCCTAGAATTATCCGATTGTTTGATTTGAGCTTAACAACCTTTATGAAAAAGAGGGAGGAGAAGATGAATGTTTGCACATCCTGTTTGACATCAGGGAACTTCCTGAGAGATTTACAAAATAAATACATTTAAAAAACCAAAAAAAAAAAATTAATACCACCCCAAATCCCTAACAGTTTTCCAACATTATATTTAACTTAATTGTGATTATTTTCCAAAGCTCTGATTAGGAGTAGCAATTATATTAATCCTTCTCCTCCAGGTTGTTAATCCTAGTAAAGCGACCTGTTGCTTGGAAGATTGTATGTCGTTGAGGATCTCCCTGAGAACATTTTTTCGTGCTTGGGGAGTGCATTCCTAATGCACTGTTCATTTAGGCTGAAACTCACCCCTAGAAGGGGGCTGTGCTCAAAGCCAAGGTATCACTCAATTCACACTTAAACCCTTCAGATCAGAAGATAATATGAAATACAATGGAAAACTCCACTTGCGTGATTTGGAGACCTCAGCAGAGAAATCAGTGGGGCTTTGGGTGAGAAAGCAAAGATCACTGAAATTAAAATAACTTCCTCTGAATCTGATGAATCTGAGCCAGTGTGAGAGAGGCGAGACAGAAGATGTTCTCATAGTTATATGAGCTGGGATATTTATGCTCCAGACCTGAGTGCATGGCGTAAATCGGATGAGACAAGTAAATTGCACCCAATGAGCAGTGAAAGCAGGCAGCAGCATCCATGTGGAATCTCAATTTACACCGCAGCTGGGGTCTGGAGGAGCTGCACTGACAGAGCAGGGCTCTGAACCACAGCCTGCTTTTTCCTCCCTCGTTTTTTTTCTCCCAGTTCCAGTGGATGTGTTCCAGCGGGACCGGCAGCACAGCACCGTGAGCTGCCAACCACTCACCCAGGGCCTGCAAATCCCTGTCCCACAGCTGAGGCTGGCTTCCTCACCGTGCTAATAGCCTTGGAAAGATTTACACAGGCCCAGTGCTCTGACATGGATTGCTGTCGTTTCCATGTTAATACTCTGCTGTTCAGCAGCCAGTAGCCTCTGTCCTTGTGAAACTCCCGTGGCTTTGTCACTGCACAGGGCCTCGGGCCGGGCCAACCACAGTCACTGCCCAGCCCAAACGGCCATCTCTTCCCAGCCTTTTCCTTTTTAACCTTCTGGCAAAAAAATATCTTGGTTTGGCTGGTCTGAGCCTGCCTAAAACTCTTCATACTTGGCTGCATCCCTGCTCTGTGCAGAGCTGTCCAGCGCCTCCTTCCCAGGAGACGAGTGCCCGGCTGCTCCCGGGCGCTGCTGCCCTTCCTGCCATGGCCGAGGCATTCTCTGGGGATGGAGCCAGGAATGGCTCATGTGGATAAGAGCAGACACTGTGGGATGGTTTGTCTGCACACTGAGCATGGGGTTTGAGCAGCCTGGTCCAGCGGAAAGTGTCCCTGCCCATGGTAAGGGGGTTGGAATGAGATGATCTTTGAGGTCCCTTCCAACCCAAGCCATTGTGTGATTCTGTGGTTCAGTGATTCGTCTCTCCTGACTTTCAGCAGCTCAAGCACAGCCCTCCTCAGCCCAGACAGCTGCCTGAACTCCCACTGGAGCTGGGAAAGAGAATCAACCAATTCCACAGCACAATTCATCTAACTTGTTTTAGACGTCTGCCTCAGAAAGAGATGAATTGAACCCTGGGAGTGACAGGTTCTGTGCTTTGATCACAAGGGGAGGCTCCAGCCTGCAGGGACACAGACCTGGGAGCTCCACATACCTGTATGGAGCCAGATAAATCCCAGAGCACATTCCTGGTGCTGGTGTAACCCAGGGACTCTCCACTCTGGGGTGTGAGCAGCACCCACCCTTGTCCCCTGCCCTGGACAGCATCTCCTGTGCCCTAAGAAGTGTGAGGTCCCAGCTCACAGTGCCTCATTTCTCTTGACCACGGCGGTTGCTGTGACAGATATTCCGATCTGTCCCTTTATAAATCTCTTCTGAAGAGCTGTCAGGCCACGTAAGAAAGAAAGATGGAGCTCCTTCTTGCAAAGTGCTGACAGGGTGTTGCCTGTGCAACAACACAGCTCAGTGCAGGAGCCGGCCACTTCTCTTTCCCCACCTCTTGTCCCCTTCCTCATCTCCTCCTGTCCCCAGCTGAAACACAAGAAGGTTTTGTGTTTTGATCTTTGCTTTTAGTCCATCAATAAAATGCCTTTTTTTTTTTTCTTCTTGTCATATTTAAATCAGTGCTTTATTCAATTCTGTTCCTGGCAGATATTTGTTTATTTTCTCAAATCCCTGGCTGCAAGGATGTCATTGCTCATGGACATATTTCCAGGGGAGGTTTTATTCAGTGGCAGCAGATGTCTTCCCCTGGAAAGTGCTGGTGCAGATATTGAAGGCCAACTGTCCTTGGGTTAGGAGGCATTTTAGACCAGTTCTTTACACCCTGCTCTTCAGAACTGTCCCCAGCAAGTTTCACTCCCAGATTCTGCTGCAGCTCTTCCCAGGAGTCTCATCACCAGCTGCCCAGCTCGCTGACCCTCTCCCAGAGCTGTCTGGCGTCTGACAACACACTCCTAAAGAAAGAAGCAAGAGAAGCCCAAGAAGAGAGAAAATATATTTTAAAAAATTCTTGCCCGTGAGGGTGGGGAGGCCCTGGCATAGGGTGCCCAGAGAAGCTGTGGCTGCTCCATTCCTGCAGTGTCCAAGGCCAGGTTTGATGGGGCTTGGAGCAGCCTGGGACGATGGGAGGTGTCCCTGTCCAGGGCAGAGGGTAGAATGAGATGGGCTTTAAGATCCCCCCCAAGCCAAACCATTCTGTGATTCTATGTTTTGATGAAATACATGAACATCAGCCACATACACAGAGCACAGAGACACACAAGAAGGAGGGAGTCATGTACAGAATCAGAGAATTACAGACTCATGCACTCACTATACACACACCTACACACACCCCTACATAAATGCAGGGAGAGACACTACATGAACAACCAGACCAGAATTATTTACTGCCAAGTGATCGTGTGAAGATCCACAGAGCCTCAGTCTCATTCCCTGCCCACCTGTGCAGGCACAAACTCCTTCCCCTGGAGCTTTGTGCTGTGCAGTCTCCAGGACTGAATGTACCTGCTCTGTCTCCTAGATTTATCACATTCCAGGGCTTTATCCAGACCATTTCAATGAGGTTTCAAAGGTTTCTGTGCATGTTTCAATCAGTTCAGGCATGTAAGACAAGTAAGTGCTGTGGAGGTACCTGCAAATTACACCATCTGGCTGCTTCAGTGAGCCAGACAAGAGTCAGACTGCAGGCACAGGGAGAATCCAGACCTTAGCAGAATGAGTGGAACATAAACCCAGCCATTTGCAGAGAAGGAACATTTAAAAATCACTCCAAATAATCTTGCAGTAAAGGTTTACCCATTTTATTTAGCAAATTTGATAAGCGGGAAAGAATTTTCTTTGGCCTGAACTCAGTTCACTGGAAGATTGTTTCCAGCTCTGAGGAATGCCAGAGGATGTCCTGTGTGGCAGAATCTGCAGATTCCCAGGCCTGGGCCTCTGGGTAAGAAATACTTTGTAATGGGATGGCAGTGGGCTCAGTTCAGCTGATATAAATGGATAACTCCACAGGTAGATGACAGACAGCTGAGCCTTTTTCCCCCAGACCCATTTAAAAAGTGTATGGGTTAATTTTTGTGCATGAATCTGCATGAAACAATGACATTTACAGCTAAAGAATGAGCTGGACAGGCTTTTTGTTTTGTGTACAGCAGTTCTAGTTCTCATTAAAAACAAAACCCTTTGCCTTTGCAAGGTGGCTTTAAATCAGAACTGGAAGATTATTATGGGGGAAGGGGTATTTTCAGGGGAAACAAATTATTTTCAGCCAAAGAAGACTTTTACTTTCAAATAGTTTAAAAAGTGCAGGGAAAAAAAGTTTTCTGGTTGAAAAATAAAGAAAACTAGTTCAGCTGGCTCAGACTGGGTTCTCAGACCAGAATGGATAGACAAAGCTCTGACTGGGAACAGGGATCAGGATTAGGATTGAGGGACAGGGAGAGCTGGTGTTACCACAATGACAATTGTACCTAATCGGGAGGTGAATTAAAGATGCTGTGGTGCTGATTCACCCATTCCTGATGCCTTTTGGGGCTACCTAAAAACAGAGGCCAGACAAGATTAAGGGAATAAAAAGCAGGTGTATTTATTGAAGGCCTTCAGGTACATTTCAGCACACAAAGCCCCCCAGGGGCTACATCCAAAATGGACAATGTTTTCACATTCACAAGTTTTCACACTTTTATAAGTTTGGTCCATATTGGGGGTTCATATTCCAATTACAGCCTCAGGTCATGAAGTCATTTACCCCAAGTTTGCTCCCCCAAGTCACTTTCTCAGGGCCTGAGGCAGTGAGGTGTCCTTGATTGCCAGGCCTGGAGAGGAATTGTTTTGTTCAATGGGAACAAAATGGGAAAGCAGCAGCCAGCACTGTATATTGAGTTTAGAGTCATACACTAAAGAATTGCAGGATAACAAATATATGAAATACATAAAAGCTAAAATCTTAAGGCATCATTTCCCTCAGCAGAAAGCTCCTAGTGGGAAGGGGAGGGGGAATAACAGCGTTTGTTTGTTGAAAGGGAAGCATGCTCCTGTCGATTTAGCCTCCATTAAATGGCTCATTATTGCCCAGGGTGAGCTGCTGGCACTGCCACCCCCTGCCATCTGGAAAAGGAAGGCAAAAAAAGGAGAGCCTGGATGTCCATCCCTTTTCCCAAACCCCATCCCTGAGCTCGTCCAAATGTGAAGGAGCAGCGCTATGCTGGGAGGTGCCGGGAGCCCCTGGCTGAGCCATAAATCTCACTCAGTCAGGGGAAGATTGATGCTCGCAGCCTGGGAACGCCGCCCGCAGCATTTGCGCACGCACTCCGACATGCACACGCATTCCCGCCCGGCAAAACCCTGCAGCTCTGCCAGAACGCGGGCTGAGGAGAAGGTGCAGTCCCACGGACAGCTAAATTGCTTTCATGACTTTCCAGCAGCATTTGGAAGACAAATTGGGGACTTGTGTTTTAAATGTATCCTGAATTTGCATTTTGATTGGCTAACAGGCCATGCAGATTCCACGGTAAAGTACTGATCTGTCAAAGGCATCTGACAGTTTTCAACAAGTGCTGGAATGGCTTTAAAACAGACCCAGGAGAGCTGGGGAGAGAAGAAAAAAAGAAAAATCAAAAACCTCTGCCTGATGAGTGAGTTCTTTCATCTGCTAAAAGCTCTCCAAGCCCACAAGCCTGAGGCTGACTTTAAATAGAGTCAATGGAGAAATATCTTCTAGACAGGGAGATGATGAAGCTCTCCAGTAGTTGTTTTCCCTTTCATTCCCTCTGTCCCTCTCTCTTTTGCACCTTTTAACCTTTGCTCTCCTCCTCCTTCCAGAAGAAGCCCTGCCCAGGCTGGTGCTGGGTGCCCTCACTTCTCATGGAGATCAGAGATGAGTCTCACACTCAGAGTCTCATGGGATTCAACTTCAGGATGGTTCTGTAACCACAGGGTCATAGGAACTTGTCCAGTTGTGAGTGACATGGACAGTTCAAGGTAATTTCTGCAATAATAAAGGGGTTTGTCCACTTACGGTACCTTTAAATGAACCACAAGGGATTTTGCTCCTGGACTGCTGTTCAGACATAGCCGGTTTCTGGATTCAACGAAGAAACAAGGTATTTCCTGAGGACATGTCCTAGGGAGGAATGAACAGCCCTGAAATAGCACTTGGCAGTGAGAGATGGAGTCAGTTGCATTTACAGGAACGATGGATACTGAAAACTGGAGTTTCAAACCATCAAGACTCCAAACTGTTTCTGATTCTGGAGATTTAAAGATTTCACCTGGTCCTTTTCATGTGAAAGAAGTGAGCTCATCTTTGGGTGCCTTTTTATGGCTCAGCCTGCTGACCTCTGCAGAGCCTTTGGGCCATCCCCACGCTGGGTGACATAACAATGATGGATAAGCATCATTTACCATTTTGGGGGAGAGACAGAGAAAAACATGGATGTTTTCCAGGCCTGTCCCAAACTGTGGAGCCCGGCTCTGCACCAACCTGCCCCTTTCCCAGAGCAGGGAGCAGCTTCTCAACCCTACAGCACATTCCTGTCCCTGCCCCACAGCTCAGCCCTACTATCCCAGCACTTCTACCCTTTTGACCTCCTCAGCATTGCACAATCTGCCCACGAGCCTGTTCCTCCTTCTGCTCCAGCTCAGCATCAGCCTCAGGCAGAACTCAGCTGTGAAGAAATTATTTCGCCTTAAGGCTGCAAACCTTTGGAGACAGACATGTAGGCTCTGCAACCTCCAAAAGACATATTGACCTGCTTGGTTTGCCTCTGCTTCTCTGAGGGGAGCTGACCTTGGCTGGACAACAGGTGCCCACCGAGCCTCTCTACCACTCCTCTTCTCAGCAGGGTGGAGAAGGGGGGAAAGTAAGATGGAAAAAGTCATGTCAGGGTAAAGGCAATTTAATTAAACAAAAGCAAATGTCCCAAGCAGCAGCAAAGAAAAAGAAAAGATTTATTCTTTACTTTCCATCAGCTGGAAGTAGAGGTTCAATAAATGTAGAGAGTTCTCTGGAAGGTAAATATCACAGCAAATGCTTTCTCTAAGCTTTTATTGCTGAGCAGACATCATATAATATGGACTATCCATTTGGTCACTTTGGGTCAGCTCTCCTGGCTGTGATCCCTCCCAAAACCTCACCCATCCCCAGCCTGCTGCTGAGGGGGAAGTGTTGGAGAGACTGCCTTGTTGCAGAACCAACACATCGGTGTGTTACCAGCACCTTCCCAGCTACCACTACAAGCCCAGCACTGAGGGCTGCTGTTTTCATCATGAACTCCACCTCAGCCAATCCCCACACTCCTACTGGTTTCAGGTAGGGTGCACTCCCTCTGCGTGGTTCCCAGCACAAATCCTGCTGGATGCTGCTATGTGTCATAAAGTGATGTCTGAAGCCATCATAACATGGTGGACAGAAGGTGGGCACTGAACTCGTGGGCTGGCAGAGGTCAGTGCTAGCCCTGGATTAGCCATGATGAGGTGATTGGCTGCAGGACACCTCAGGGTGGGAATTACAGGCTGAGAGGACAGCATGCTCTTGGTGCATGGTGTGATCCCCAAGGGCTGCAGGACTTGGGCCGTGGGTGTGGGGAACACTCCCTCTGCGCTTGCTCCAGGTGAGATATCCTGGGGTAAGGAGACAAATGAGCCTGGTGTGGAGGTGCAGAGGAGGAAGAGCTGCAGCCATGGGGCTCCATCCCAGAGCAGATATCCCTGAAGCAGCTGTCCCAGCCCAGCTCTGCATGATGACAGGTGGCTTTCACAGCTTGTGTCAGCCTGGCACAAGCAATGACTGATGAATCTCTGCACCACTTGTCTCTGCATGCTCTGGATGAGGCCTGGGCAAATCACGCAATCATCCACCTCTCCTAAACACAGCTCTGGCTTCTCTGCCTCTCCCTGGGCAGCTCTGCCCCTCTCCTTTTCGATGAACAGTCCTGTCTTCCCTTTTCCACTTCTTCCTCTGGTGCTCCTTACTGTCTGACCAAGGCACAATTAGGGACTTGCTCATCTATTTAATCCCTAGCTAAGGCCATTGCAGTTGTATCCCAGAGAGAGGAAGGTATTTTTCACACTGCTTTTCCCCTTTCCCCAGGCCTCCCTCCAGAATGATTTTCCTTTGACCTCAGCTAATGAAATGATCCAGATCAGTGACTGGGGAAAGCAGCCTCAGGACAAAGTTCAAGCCTTTTTCTTCTCAACAGGCTCTCTGTGACAGTTCCTATTCAGCATTTACCAGGTATTTATTATTCATTTCCTATCTCTGTCAGAGGTGGATGATCTTGGGGCTCATAGATGTTTTCCACTTGGGAGCAAACTGGACATTTCAGTGGGTTGAACACAAAGAGGAGGAGGTTGGCAGGAAAGGACAATGTGACTCCCATGTGCAACTCAGCAACTACAACTGGATTGTTCTTTTACTGTTCTTTCCCATTCTCCCCTCGTGCCTTGGCGTGGTCATTGGTAGAAATCTGTATCATGGCATCCTGGGCTCCCAGGTTCCACAAATTCATCCATTACACACCCCCAGAAACAAATCCCATCAAACCTCCAGCTTATAAACTGCATTTCAGGTATGTTACATGAGCACTGATTTCAAATCTGAAGAAATTTCCATTTTGCCTGAGGCCAAGTTTTTTAATTTAAAAAAAAAGTCCCATCAGGGTCTGTGCAAAGGCTCTTTAGATATTCCAACCAGCAGTTTATTTAAAAATTCAATAAGGCAATTTTCATGGCAGCAAGGAAATAGGAACAGTGCTGGTGTCTGCATACCCAGTGAAGAGGAAGAGGCAGCCAGGATTTCATCTCCCACATCCACTCAAGCCAGACTTTGCTGCTGCCTCATTCCAACAGCCAAAAACTGAGGAACTGAGGAACTTTCTGCTTGACAATTAAAGTTTCTCCAGCAGTAGAACAAGGATTAGGGAGTGATGAGCAGGAGTGGCCTTTCTAGAACAATCTGCTACCCAGGAGCCCTATTAGCACAACAAGTGTTCTCAGACCTGTTTCTGGACTTCAGGAGGCTGAAGAGAGCAGACCTTCCTCTCTCAAGGATCCTGGGGTATGAGGCCCTGAGCAGAGGGTGAAAGTGCTTTGTTTGGTGCAGTGGGGTGTTAACAAGGCCCCAGTGCAACAGCTGCTCCCGAGAGCAGAGCTCCACTCATGGTAGAATGTAGCAGAAGACAGAGCCCTGCAGGGGTAGTGAATTCTTCCATCAGTGACTGCAGCCTCCTTCCCCTGTGAGTGTGAGGGAGCAAGAAGGAGCAATCAGCCTCCCCAGCCCAATTCTTGGGTATCTCTGCCCCTACCAGAGAAACCAAGTGCAGTCAAGTGCCCTCCTTCCCTGAGCTTGGCCACTTCTTTGTTTCTCCTGAGTACCTGGGCATTATTGTCTCATAGCCACACACATGGGAGAAAACTCCCTGAGAGAAAGAAACAAGAGGAAGAACCCTAAACCCCAACAGGAAGGGAGAGGTTAACTTTGCATAGACACAGCCCTGGGGAGAGGACAGAAAGTAAGTAGGATGCATATCAAAAGTGGTTGTTCTCTGCTTTCTGTGAACCATAAAGGCTCCTTGGGAAGCAGAGACAAAACTGAGTTGCTGTTTATAGACCAGAGGTGAAAAAAACATCCCTGGCTGCTCTGGACCAGCAGCAAAGGCATTTCCTGCTGCCTTAAGGCCATTGCTACCTTCCAGCCTGTCCTCAGCCAGGCCCAGAGAACCAACCGTGCCATCCCCTTCCCTCGGCACGGCATCAGGACACAGCTAAGTCCAGACTTTGGAGGTTTGGAAGGTTCCCATCTCATGGAGAAAAGAAGCAGCCGGAAATTATCAGTGCTTAGAGGAGAACAGAGGCTTTTATCAGGTATCCATTTCCTGGAAACCTCAGCCCCAATACTCACTCACCCCACGAGCAGAGGCACATCTGTGACTTCTCCCACCTCAAGCATTCAGGCTCCAGCTCCCTGCTAGAGGAGCCGAAGGACTTTGTGAGCCTGCTACTAAGGAGATCATTAAGGCAAACACATGAACCTTTCTAGTCAGAAGGATGAGGTGGGGTTTTAATTAAGGTAATTATACTCAGCTGGATGGGCTATTTGCCGAGGCATTTAAAGTCTCTAGGAGGGTTTAAAGGCAGTAGTTCTGATAGAGCACAGGAAATCTACAGTTTGTGTGGGCCACTGGGCTGGGGCTGCCAGCACGGCCGGGGTCCTGCCTGAGAAACCTGAGGCTGCACTGAGGAGTCAGGTGATGCTGCGCCAGTGGCAAAGTCAAGGATGTCCATTCTAGAGAGGACACGGCCCTAGGTCAGGGGAGGGAGTTTTCAGAGCGTCAGCACCTTTTTCCTCTCAAAAGAGGACAAAAACTTGTTACTCCAGAAATGTGAGGGCAGTAATTTGTGGGGAGTGGCTGGTATCTTTGTCAGGTCAGTTGGCATTTTGTGCTTGAAATTGAGTGATTTGTGTTGGGGATTTTTTTCCCCCTTAAACTTTTACAGTGCAGTGATTTACAATTTCTATATGAAAAGTCATTACAACTTGAAATTGGGGACTTGGCACTTTGATAGTGCCACATTTCTGACAATTCAAAACTTGTGAATTGTAGAAGGGTCAGAGCTGCCCCCAGCCTGCAAGAAGCTGGGGTTTTTACAAACCAATGCTTTCCTTCCATGCAAATTTTCTAAACTGCCCTAGTTGCATCCACTCAATTCTCTTTTTCACTCCTTCTCACTAAAAGTCACACCTATCACCCCCCTTGCTAGAAGCCTGTGCTGCTTTTGCTTTGCAGCAGCTTTGGGGAGCACTGGGGGTCCCCAGTGCTCATTGATTTCATTGTTTCCTCCTCCTCAGCGAGACAGAGCCGATCAATGTGACTTCTACTTCACCCCTTCCCATTTGGTGCTGCCTCTCATTTTGTTCTCCTTTTAATACCATCTTTATTGCCAGGCTGTTCTAATGCTGCTGTTTATTTATGGCTATTACTGAGATGATGCTTTAATTGTCGGATCAGCGCCTCCAGTCCATCAGGCAAAGGAGCAGCTCTTTATAAACATCATTTTTTCTTTAGCTCTGCCACATGCACACACCACACACACACACACACAATTAGGAACAACAATGGTGCTATTCCAAATGAACCCTTGTGCAGCTCTGTGATTTTACCCCGTCTCAGAAAGGACAGCCTTTGAGTCTGTTTACTGCTCTTTCTGCACTGAGCATTTCGCTTTGTAGATCTGGAAAAAGGGAATTCAATTAGAGGAGTATTCAGGATGGTTTTTATATATATTTTCTACCAATTAGCATTTCATTAAGGCAGTTAAATTGCATTTGCCAGAGACAGACACAACCCATTGCAGAGCATTATTTTAAGATCCTATTTCTTTTTTTTTTTTTTTTCATCTTGCCGGCTGAAAATGAAATCAGGGAATGATTGATTAATTATTAATTCATTACTGGTGATTGGGTTGAAGATGGTCAGAAGGGGAAAGTGCTAAGACACAATTTTGGTTTATGCCTTCAGACAACTTTGCAGGAGTTACCTGTGCGGAGAGATGTCCTAAGGCCAAGTGGAGATGCTGGGGTGCCTTGGATGCTTGGTACCATTTGTTTTTGAGGACTGTAAAGATCATCCAACTCCAACCCCCCTGCCATGGGCAGGGAGAAACCCTTCACTAACATCCTGGTCTAGGGAGAGGTTAGGCGATCTTTTAGGTCCCTTTCCACTCAACCCCTTCTAGGATTCTCTGATTTCCTCATCCTGACCTCCCTGGAGGGTGGAAGAGATTGATAAGTGTTATGAATAAAAAACTGGGCAGGAGATTTTACTCCTTTTAATGCATTTATTCAGGTCTGGGTAGGTGCAGAGATCGAAATCCACCGCTGCTTCCAATTATGCCAGTTCCCTCAAAGAAGGAAATTCTTAGCCCTGATGATGAGCAAGGCTGAAGCCTCCCGTCCTCACAAGAGTCACCCTTGGACAGCTCATCTTAATGCCCTTAGCTGGCCCAGTCCGTATTCCTTCGCGTCTCCCTGAGGTTACAGCGACACTTCACTAAAGCCCCAATCTATAGTCCCGCATTTTCCCGAGCAAGGCGCCTGTCATTTTCTTTAAACAATGTCTACTTTTGGAGTTTTAAGTCCTTTTTCCCTCTCTAATTGTTACCCCATGTTCCCTCGCGTCTTTATTTGCATATGCAAATGTCAGACTTTGATTGCGAAATCTGGGTTTCTGATTTCGCAATCGAGGTTCTCTTGTGCGCCTGCTCCTGCGTTTCTCGGGTTCTTCCAGCCGTGCCTCCGCCGCCACACGCAGTTTCCCCGGTTTCTATGGGACGCCGCTGCTGTGCCGTCGCTCCTCCCTCGCTCCCGTGCCGCTCCGCCGTCTCTCTGCCCGTCCGCGCTGTCCCGGCCCCTCGCGGTCTCTCCGCCACACCGTGCGCCGAGCAGCGCCACGCGGCTGCTTCCTGCCATCCCAGCCGTGCTGCCGCCGCCATGTGCCACGCGGTTATCTTGCCTCTCGCTGTCTCCCGCCGCCTCCGAGGGACTCTGCCTGGCTGCGGGAGAGAGAGCCGGCTCCTCTGCCTCCACCAGCGGGAGGGGGGGTCGGCTCCTCCGCCGCCGCTGCCCCGGCTCCATCGCAGCTGCGGGACTTCGGCCGGCCCCGCTCAGGAGCCCGCCGGCCCCGGCTCCGCCGGCCACGGCTTGGCAGCTCCAGCCCGACTCTGGTTCTCCTGGCCTTTTGGGGGGCCTTAGCAGCTGCTTAAGAGATTATTTCCCTACCTATGTTGTTTATTTTAGAAAACAGCGTTTGCAGGGAAGAAAAGGGGGAGGGGTGAGCTGGCACAAAAAAAAAAGTAACAAGTATTTCAGAAACTTATTCATCACATAAGGAATAGTGATATCTCATTAACATCACCCCAAAAATCTTTTGGGCAAGAACCCTCCTACTCCTTGGTTAATGCCCCTCCTGACGGTGATGCAGCTGAGCAGGGGATGAGCAGCTGCTGCTGATGACAGAGGGCACAAGCCCACGTGTGGCACAGGCTGCTGCTCTCTCCAGCTCTCCAGGCTGCACCTTTGCCTGGCTCTGGAAGGTTAAGCTCAGCTTTCCTTTTCATTGCTGCCTTCTCCGAAGGCTCCTCTCCATCACTCCCCCTCTTTGCAGCGTGGCTTTGTCTCTTCATTGCTCTCAAGGTCACCATTGATCAGATTGTGTGCACTTTACATCTGCAGCCTTGGACGGGCAGAGAGAGGAATTGATTGCAGTCAATTCAGCTGCAGATTGAACTGTATTGACTTGTCCCCTATTCATGCAGACGAGGAGCTTTGCTACCTTTTAATTACCACGGCCAGCCCTGCCCTGCATCAATGGCAGGGACGGCTGGGGGTGTGAATAGGAGTGAGGGGGGATTACGGGGCCTTGAGGAAATCTTTGTCGGGGGGGAAGTAGGGATTTTTTTCTGTCAGGACCACGGGCGGACTAGTGCTGAGGGAATCCCAGGGACAGAAAGTAATATTTCCTCTGCACACGGTGGCTCTTCCTGGAGGAGTGTGTCACTGGAGGAAGTGATTTATTTTCCATAGTGGGAGCCAGCCATTTCCAAGAGAGGGGCAATGCTGAAGGAACAGCAGCCACGGGTGAGATGAGGTGCTGCTCCTTTGAACAAGACACCCTTGGCCAGGCAGGCAGATGCTCAGCTGGCAGAGGTCACACTGAGAGAAACATTTTACCTTCCCTGTCCCCAGTACAAAGAGGTGCTGCTGCAAGCTCCCGTTAATCTCTGGATGAGCCCCTCTCCTGTTTAGCAAAGCCCTTTGCCCAAATCCTGAGTCCGCTTGTGGAGGAGGAAGATCTGTTTTTGTGGTCCCTGCTGATATCCAGGGATCAGAGGGGTGTGTTCAGCTGGCCCTTGTGGAAACAAGCTGTCCATAACTGATTTCCGTGGAACAGCCCAGGCTCCCCAGCCTGGATTCTGCCGCTCGCTCTGCCCGTGGGCTCAGGCTCTGCCTGCACCAGCACAGTCATTCCCTGCTAGCACAGAAAGTGCAGTTGGCATTTCTGAAAGGTGTAGGATTGGCATCTTTAGAAGACTGAAATCCTCTGTTCGTCTGCTGAATTGATGCCAGTAGCACCAGCACTGGGAGTGAGGGAAGAGAAGTGATTCCAGCAGGGCTGGTGAATAACAGCTTTCTTAGCAAATTGAAAAGTAAAAAAAAAAAAAAAAGAAATCCAACCAGAACAACAAAATTACTCCTATTTAGGGTCAGGGAAAGTATTGCACTTATTTTTTTTACCATTGGAACTATTTTGAGTAAGACAACAGCATTAAAGGAAATGTCAATAGAGGGTAATTTTCAAACAAAAGCTAAAATCAACATTTTAAAGACAAATAGTGGGGGGAAGAAGGGATTTTTTTTAATTTTTATTTTTTTACCTCTTGCTTCCCTTTTCCACTGTTTCTACAAAGAGATCAGAAATTCTCTGCAGTGTTCTGATGTGACCAAATACTTCATTTACCCTCCTCCCTGGGACTGATGTCCAGCACACTTCTCCTATCTTCAGAATTAAAGCCTAGACATGGCTCTTCTTGTAAGGATGCTGACCCCAGGCTGGGTTTGTGCAATTCCTACCCAGTCATGGGAAACTGAACTAAGACAAGCAATTAATTTTTACATGAACTATGAAAATACCATCAGCTGGTGACAAACACAGGCCACAGCTTCCCTCAGAACCCAGACTGATGATCTGTAGGACCCTTTCCTAGCCTTCACCATGAAATGTGGGGTGTTTTTGACTGGGTAGGGAAGGGTGTACATTCTGACTTTGTAGGCTCAGATAGAATAGAGAAAGGGGCTTCTCCTTTTCAATTACCTGACACGAATAATAATCCTTTATTTTAACCTTGCAGCAGGCAAAGAGATGAGATATTGAATGTGCATGTGCATGACTATGGTTTTAGTCCCTGCTTTCCAAGCAGTGTTTGTATGGAAGCCATCCCTTGTCTTAACAAAAAGCCCAAATCCTCTGGACAAAATAGAAATGGGCTCAGCCTTCCAGCTTCCATGCTGCAGAGATGGGGCTGCCATTGCTTGCAGACCAAGGATATCTCTTGACTATTGCAATCCGAATTTCAGAGACCCCAGCTTTCAGTCACACGGCTCTTCCTCCTGTCCTTGCAGACACCCTTCCTCTCTTTTTTGCAGCATCCCAAAGGGGAGAAGCGAATTCCTGCAGTTTACAACTCCCAGGGAGAGAATGTGCTGTGCTAATCTTCCCCAGTTTCTCGATGTTTAAATGAATTCTTCCCATGTTAGTAAGAGTCCCCCGAGGCCTCGGCAGAACAGGTGCTCACTTGACCCGAGTGTCACCTGCACCTCATATATCACATCAGCCCCAGGGCGGGGAAAACGCAGCCAAGGCTCCCTCCCCACCGCGCCCAGGGGAGGTCTGGCTCAGCACAAGCACAGATGCAGCCTTGGGTGTGTGCTGGGAACTGCAGGGAACGCTCCTCTCCCGAGAGAGAGGATTTGCTGTCGTGCCTCTTGGCCGGGCTGCGTGCCGCCTGCCTCCGGTGATGGACGGCTCCTTGGGCTGCTCCAAGGGACTGCAGCAGGCTCTGACTGCCCAGTGTCACGGCTGAGGAGAGGCAAATGTACCCAGTGTCCTTCTGCCAGGTGGCTGTGCACTGATTTTTGGAGAAGCTCTCTGGGCTCTCATGGCATTAGGCTGCATAGCTAACACTGCTGGACTTGGCCATGGAGATGAGCAGCTTCCTTTGGCTTTGGTGAATCAGTGTTTTCTTGTGTAGCTCTCTCAGAAGTGGAAGGAAGTCAAAAATTGAGCACTTCTATCCCTGGAAATGTTCCAGGCCAGGTTGGATGGGGCTTGGAGTCACCTGGGACAGAGGAAGGTGTCCCTGCCCATGGCAGGGGGTGGGACAAGATGGTCTTTAAGGTCCCTCCCAACCCAAACCATTCTGTGATTCTAGGTTTGAAAAATTTTCTTCAGGGAGTGCATTCCTTCCTGCAAAAACTCCCTCTGCCTTGTCCCACAGGAGCCATGAGGTGTAAAAGCAGCCTGAATGATACATCTGGAGAAAAACAACTCAGCAAGGGAAAGCCAGGCCTGAGATGGGGTTCTGGAGGTGTGAGGGGAATATTATGATGAAAATGATGGGGAACGTCCTCTGTCCATGTGGTCCTGGCTGCCCACCACTGGTTACTGAAGCTGAGCTTCAAGAAAAACAAATCCTGGCTCTTCCACAGGAGTTCTTGGGGACAGTGATGCCATAAAAAGAAGTTAGGGGAGGTTGCCCCAGTGTTAATCAACAGGGGAGGGTAGAAGTGAAAGAGATGTAATTTTATCTGAGTAATATCAAGCCCCACATTGCATCACTCCTACAGTTTTCTCAAAGTCCCCCAGCCAGGTTATGGCTGAAAACTTCGTTGACATTTCAGCCTTGTTCACTATGACCCAAACTCCAGGAGCACGTGTACTTAGGCTCTCATTTTTGTCCATACCTAATTATGTGTGCTAATTATTTGGCAGGCTATTAATTATTTTGCTAATTATTTCAACTCTGCATGTGACTGGTCATTCCAAATTATGTACAACATGGGTTGATTTCACACTTCATGCCGTGTTTATCCCAAAGTCAAAAGGGTTCGTATTTTTGTTCATGATCAGAGACACAATTGTGGAACACTTGTTCTACACAAGGATCCTGGGAACTCCAGCTGGAATTTCAAAGGAGCCAGCTCTCACTGTGCTCCCTTCCAGGCTGTGTGAGATTGAAAGGTCCTGTTTTGCTGAATGCAGCATTGCATGAAACGTTGCATTTGCTTTTTATGAGCTGATAGGCTGAAAGGTCCTGTTTTGCTGGATGCAACGCTGCATGAAAAGTTGCTTCTGCTTTTTATGAGCCCCTAATTGCAAGTTTGTGAGCCATCATCTAATATGGAAAGAGGTTCAGTAGGACCTGGTTGAAGTGACCAATTCTGCCTGGTATTGATCAGCTCGTGAGCATTCCCGAGCATCTGTTAGGATGGGAGTCTGGATTGTCATCCTGATGGATTTGCACAGCAAAGATGCTTCAGAAAATTAAAATCTATTCATGGAATACTCTGGCAGCAGCAAAAAGAGTTTATATATGGCTTATAAATTCTTCACTGAGCTCTGAGAATAACTGAGTGCTTGCAGGAAAAATGATTGGGGATACTCACATAGGAACACGAGTGAGGAGGAATCTCTGCATTTGTTTGGGATGAAATGGTGAACATAAGAAGCAGATAAGAAATACACTGGTGCTTTCGAAAGGCTTCAGGAGGGTTTTTCTGAGTGGCTGTTGGCGATTTCCTTCTCTGCCTCACTTCCCGTGTCTGGGCTGGTGTGGATACTCAGCTCAAGGGTGGATGTTCTGTGGGATGGGTGGGAAAAAGAGGAAGGACAGAGAAAGGAAGTGGCTTTGTATCTCTGCCATGTCATAACACACAGTGGAGAAGGGAGGACAGCCAGCTCCAGAGCCTGGGTTGAAGAGTTATGGAAAAATTATTTTTCCATGATTCTTATTTCACTCCCATTACTAAGGCACAGGAAAAAACAACCTCCTCTGTTGTGAAGCTAAAAGTCTATGTGTGTGTGCGGTTTTTTTTTCCTTGGAGCAGCCTTGCAAACTTTTCCTGAGGGCCACCTGTCAGGCAAAGCCTCCTCTCTGCAGCCACCCGGGAGCCACAGAGGCAGGCTCAGTATTGATATTATTTATTTCTCCCACTGCTGTAACCAGTTAAACAAAAGCTTACTCAGTCCATAAAGAGCAACAGCCTGGGGAGAGTAGGAGGGAGAGGCATTCCACACAGGCATTTTATCTCTGACACACACTCCTGGGCAGGGGATTGACGGTCAATGCGTGCACATCATCCTGGCCTGATTGCAGTGCTGACAGCCTCTCGCTTGGTTTTATGAAATTATCAATTGATCTGTGATTGCACAATCTAATCAAGGCTTGGAAAACACCGGCAGGTGGAGGAGCCAGTTGGGCTGGATTGTTCTCCTACCTCTGGATCTGTGGGAGGGGCTCTCCAGGAGCCCTGGGACCTTTGCTATCAGCTGCCATGTTCACAGGTCACCCTGGCCTTTTGTGGTGGCTTTCTTTGCTCACTCAGTACTGAAATGACATGAAATTGTGACCATATTCACGTGATGAAGACACTCAGTGGGGTTTGGCTCTGGCTGAGAGGATTGCATATCACAAAACAAGTGTCTGGCAATATTTTGAAGTAATTAAAGATCGTTGGGTATTGGTATTTCCTATCCCTAAGAAAACAACTGGATATTGGTAATTCCTACCCCCAAGAAAACAATTGGATAATGGTAATTTCTATCCCCAAGAAAAAAAATGGGTATTGGTAATTCCTATCCCTAAGAAAACAACTGGATATTGGTAATTCCTGTCCCCAAGGGTTTGCTGGAGCCTGAAAAGGGAGTCAAAGAGGAGGATGGAACATCAGCAAAGGAAAATCTAAGAATTTGTATTACTTGAAAAAGGAGGAAAAGTGCAAGGTTTATCACGAGTCATCCTCGTGAAAGGATTTCCTCAGTGAGGTGCACTGATATAATTTTAAGTGACTTATTATAAATCTGATAATATCAATTGCTTTCAGAAAAAGACCCATAGCCAGATGCCATATTAGAAGTTGGATTGTTTATCTTCCAGCCACATACTTTAGGACTCAGGCTTTAATGCCAGGAGAAAAAATAGAAAATACCTTTTGTGACCATTCCAAGGCATCAGAAAATAGAAATCACAATATCCTTTTCTAAGTTAATTTTGTTTTTTACACAGAACACCTTGCACAGAATCTAGAGAAAAAAAAAAAAGCTGCAATTAATTTTTTAAGAGCTTTAACTTAGCAGAACTGAGCAACGTATGTGGTATAAATTCAGGGATTTTTTCCTGGAGCTTTCCGTTCTCAAGGCTGGACAGGCATGCTGTATCACCATCCCCCTTTCAGCAGGATGTAGTATTTTCTAGCCATCCATACTATTTTCTAATCCAAATGCACAGAATTTTGCTCTCATCTCCTTTGCTCTCCCACTGAATGTGCAGCAGTCAGAAGTTGGGATCAGCACTGATCAGCCATTAATTAAGAGAATAATGGCAAGGATGTTATTTCCGTAAACATTCCTGCATGCCTCAGCCCTCCAAAGCTGGGGAGCTTGACAGGACCCAGTACTCCAGGTGGGGAAATATTGGTATTTTTTCCTGCTCTGAATAACCTTCAGAAGGCAGAAAAAATATCCATTAAAGAACATTAAGAACATTCTCCATGTTTATGTAGCAACCAATGGAATAACTCCAGTGAAACGTCAGGAACAGAATACCGTTAGCTGCAATAGAAGAGAATTCAGAATTCTTGCAAAGATCAGAGCTCTTTTGTACCAGAAGTTGTTCAGACACATAAGTAAGGACGTCTTTGGTCTGAGGAGCTTCATGTCTGAAAGGCAAGAAGAGCTTTTGGAATCCAGAATGTCCTAAAATGAAGAGTCTATTCTTGAAAGAAACAAAGCAACAATAATGACTGAAGAGTACAAGATTTTACAGTCAACAGCAAAGGAATTTGAAGCAGTGGAGTGTGCTGTGTTCTCTCTCTTTTGCTAAATAAGACATAGATTTTTTTTTCTGCTGGTTTAAGGAGCTATGAATAGACTTTTTCTCTCTATTTTTATTTTTTTCCTCCAAATGAAGGAAGCAAGAGAACAGCTGCATTGCTTAAATCCCACCTCTTCATCTCCAGGACTATGGATCTACTCAGAAGGCAGCAGAGAGATGGGAGAGGTTATCCCTGATCCAGTTGAGGTGGCTCCAGCACTTCCTTTCCATGCATTTTTAAAATGCTTTACTGTTTAATAAAACAAAGTCAAACTGCAAGGGACCAAAACGATTTTCATAAACATTGCTGTGGGCATAGGGGGCCCTTTGGATAACAGAACTTTTATCTCTGTTTTTGAATGTTCAGGCTGCCCTAAATGCACACCATAACAGTAAGTCATTCCCAACATGCACATTCTCCCAGAATTACTGTATTAAACAACTGTGTTAAACAGGTGGGGAGGGAAGGTATATCTTGTTTTATTATCCCTGCACGGGGAGGCTGTTTGGGAGGAGCTGGCCTTGCTGTCAGGGCTGGAGAAGATCCGAGCCCGTGGAGGTCGGTTCGGACACTCATCATTTACACTCGGAGGCAGTCCTGTGCTCACATAAAACTGAGGTGCAGGGATGGGAATAAACGGTGATTTTTGGGGAGCCATGGTGAGGGAAGGGGCTTTTTATTTTAAGGGTAGATATTTTTACTAATAGGCCGCAAGAAAAACTGGGGAGAGCTGGAGATGGGGTTTCACTCTTGCTCAGGAATGCTGAAAGAAATCCTCCATCAGCAGTCTCTGCACAAACCTGTGCTGGTAATAACTAAAGTCAGGCTTTGGCTACAGCTGAAATGGCTTTTTATCATCACAGCTGAGTCACAGAACTGGAGAGCACTGTGAGCTGGTAAGGGTGGGGTGGGACAGAGCCCTCAGAGCCTCCCCTTGTCCTGGCTCGAGCTCCTTCTCTAAGAGGCTGTGTGCAGGGAAGGGGCTGTGCCTGCACCCATGGGTGTGCTCCAGGTGGCCATTCCTTGAAGGCAGCCCCTGCTGGGGGTTTGTGGGGAGGGCTGGGACAGAATCCCACTGCAGTCCCACTCCCTGCATCAAAGACCCCACAGGGACCCAAACTGGAGTCCCGGCCTCTGATCTCCTGCACACCTCAAGGGGCCAGACTGAAAGTTTCTTTGGCTTTGTTTTCAGTGTAGGTAGAATCCCGTGACTGAGAAGTGTCATTGAAAGTCCTTTCCATCTAAAGTTTGGGGGTCAAAATACTGATATTTTAAAATAAAATCCATTCCATCAGGGAGTGTACATCCATCTCTGTCCCATAGATATTAGTGTCTGTGTTTGGAAGTCCTGCTGAGAAGGAACATCACATGCTGGAAATATTTCCTTCCACATTGAGAACTCTAGTAAAATTTTGCTGGAAAATAATTTTTAATTCTTCCTTTTCCCTTACAATGTAAAACTTTTGCTAGTAGACCCTCAAAAAACAAACAAACAAACAAAAAAATGAAAGCCAAAAACAAAACCAAAAGAGCCACGGGCAGAGCTGAAGTGAAGCAAATTGAACAGGCAGTTATCTTCAGGGCCTCTTCCAGACTCCTTTTAAACAGAAAGGCACAATAGTTAATTCTTCACTTATTTCTGGTGATATGAAGTCAGGGGGTTTGAGGTACTTTGGACTGAAAGCTTCCATTAGAAGAAGGTTGATCCAAAGGTTAGGAAACAGGGGTGATATTTTGAAAGCAACAGTTAAATTTGCTGTCTGGACACATCTTTTCTATGTTACTTTACAGATAAGTGCCCTCAGTCTGTCAGGTTCTCATCTATAAAAATGATAAGAATATTTCCACCTTATCCTAAATGTGTTAGGAAGTAAATCTAGAAGACTGAGGCTTTCTGTCTGTGTGAGCACATATATCTACCTGCACTTCCTCCTCCCTTTCCACAGAGACATTACTTCATTCTTACAGCAGATTCCCTGATTGCAAGAGGCAAAAGTGTTGGCTTTTCCCTGAACCTCCTTTTTGATTTGCTGTGCAAAATAACGTTCTAAAGATGACACAAAATTCTGCCACCAGACATCAAGTTTCTGGTGCTCTCTCTGGCTGAGGCACTGCCTGGGTGAATCTGGCTGTGAATAAAATCAAGATGAGTTTTTCTGTCCAGTGTGTCTGGATCAAGTGGTGCACAGTGTAACAATGTGGGTCACACATCCTTGACTGTATTTATTAATTGTAGTTATACATAATAGTAATAATTCTATAATAATTATATATTTAATATATAATTTGATTAAAAATTGAGCATTATCTGTGTGCTATTAATTATCAATTATAATTGTTATTTGAATCTGAAGAACAATAATATATTTTGGCCTAAACAAAGGTGCTTCTTTCTTTTATTATAGAACAAGCTGATATTTATTTCCACAAGGAGAACGCAAAGCCTGAGATTGCAGAACTGGGCTGGGAAAGCTGAAATCTATTCCAGTGATCCATGGGGCAATTCTGATTAATGCTCTGATAGGTCTTGCTTGAGTTTCATATTTGCTGAAGTAATACAGAAACAACATCTCATAAGTGCGCAGCTAAATTTCTGTTTGATTGCCTCCAGAACAGAGGTGTTTGGAGGTGCACAAAGGAAAGTGTGCATCTCTGCACATTCTGAGTGCCTGAAGAAGCTGTAATAGGATACTTTGCCCAGTCAGAGGATTTGAAAGCATCTCACCTTCAGCATCAGAACAACGTGTCCTACATGGAGCCCTTGTGCAAGGCTAGGGAACACCTCACCCTGCCACCCAAGGGACCCTCGGGGTGCTCTGGAGATATCAGCAGGCTCCAACCGTGTTTGGAGTTATCTCTTGCATAATTAACCCCTTATCACTTTGTTGGTGAATGCACCAATCAGGAGTTTTGTCTGTGATTAGAAACCCACTTGAAATCAATGGGAGTCTTTCCTTTCAGCCAGCAGGATTTGAGTGCAGGAGTTTGTGAAACTGCTCCGGCCTCTCTGGATGAAAGGCACAGCTCTGAAATGCAATTAAAAAAAAAAATTCCTTCTTCCACACACCTATTTACAGGAATATACGTGTCTCCACCTCCTCCAGCACACTGAAAGGAATCTGCTGCAAGAATAAAGCTTATCAAAGCCTAAGCACATCACAATCAGCCTTCTGTGTAGATGCAAAACCTTACTGAGCAGCAGCAGTACGAATTAAACCAAACAGAGTAAGACAGAGACTCATTAAAAGGACTTATATCAAATCAGTTACCAGGCGTTTAAAGAATAAACTTGATAGAATAAACCTGTTAAAGAAATCCTCAGCAAAGCTAATTAGGTCGGTGTTGCAGTGGCACAATGGCTCCCTTCTTCCACGGGGGACTTAATGGCAGCATAAGCCTGTTAAAGGCATACACTAAATATACAATAAGCCAGCTATTTATAGGATACCTCAGTCAGTTCATCCTCTAAACCTGACCTAACTACAAATTGCCCCTGGTGAGAGAGCTCTCCTTGCTCCAAATGCCTATTGAAAACCCAGGGCCATGTGCCTTGTTGTTTGTGAAAGAGACATTTGTGGATGTGCCCCTTTTCCCAAACAAAGGGACTGGTGGTGGCTGTGGAAGAGTGACATGATTGAGGGGTTTTTGTTTTCCTTTCTCTCTGTGTTGTACCCAAGGCACAGATTAACCAACAGAACCTATTCTCAGAGCGTTAATGACAATATTGATCGAGTATTGGTGAAGCGGCAAGGAAAGAAAGAGAATAAAAATAATTACTTTGCCCCTATAGAGTGGTTTTTGTCAACACATGTAGAGATGGATGATTTGGAGACTAAAGACGTTTAACTGAGGTCTGGCACTGCGTTTGTTTCCAAGTTCTGCCTCCAGTTTTGTGTAAAACAGTTCCTTTCTGCGTCCCTCTCATGAACAACAGGGTCAGTACTGCTTCCTTTTGACTTCAGCTGTTGCCGTGGTGAGGCTTGTGAGGCAAAGCTCAGAACTTCCCTCAGGATGATCTACAGAGCCCAAAGAGGCTTTGGTAGAGGGCGTTAGAATTCCCATTTACTAGGGAAATAGGTCCAGTCCTGCTGGTGTGGATAACTGCAAACCATGGTGCTCTCAGTAGTAACATTGCCCATAAACACCTCAATATTTGTGCCTTTATGTTGTGTAGGCAGAAAACTGGGCGGGAAACTGCAGTTAGCTCAGTCTGGCTTCCAGGTGGAAGTTCCACAAACACAAATAATCCTGACAGGAGTATTAGATCTGCATTTTATCACTTGTATTAGACAGATGCAAGGAGAAGAGTGGAGGAGTAAAGTGATTCTCTTGAGAATGTGTGTCTATCAGCAGCAGCAGAGCTAAAAGTAGATCCCAGGTGTCCAAGTTGGTCCTGAATATTTTATACAATAGATCACATCCTCCAGAGGTGAGCTGGATGATTTTCCTCAGGAAACGCTGGAAGAGTTAAATGCTGACAGGCTGAGAGGGAATGGGTCTATAACTAACAGGGAAGGAAATGTTTATTCCTGGAAAAGGTGTCACACGCATAAGAAGAGCTTGAAAACAAGAATTGAGCACGACAAAAAGAAACACTTGACAGCCACAGCCCTTTCAGTTGCCTTGAGTGTCTGTGTGCAGAATTCATTGCTGGCATCCAAAAAATAGTGTCAGCTGCAGAGACTGAGCTCAGGGTATGAATCTGCTGTAGCAGCACTGGGACACTGGGGATGACAATGCCCTGGAGGGGACATCTGGGCTGGGTCAGAGCTGCCAGGGGCAAACGGATACCCAGAGGGGAAAATAGAGGAAATAAGCACCCAGTCTAGGATTCCCCAGTCTGCCTAATGTCTGACTCTCAGAGAATGAAGAGATTGGTACAGAAATCTGAGACCTGCTGGTACCAGGGCATGGCTGGGCAGCAGGAAGTGAAGAAGGATGGAGGCAAAGCTCCTTGTTAGGAGTATCCCCATTTCCATGGAAAGGCAGCAGCTGAGCTCAGGACTGCTCAGGGAGAGATGTGCTCACACAGAGTATGTAGCAGTCTTTGCTTTGGGAAGCATCCAAATAAAATAAACGAACTGGAGTTTTTATACGCAACTCTTTAACATGCTGCTGGGGAAACAGTGCTATAAAAGCTGCATCTAAACAGCTGTGTTTCACAAAAAGATTTTGGTCCTAGACACCTGGATAGGGTACACACACCACAAGTCTTGGTTTACCTGACCATGTTTCTGTAAATAGATTCCTGAATATTTTGATTTGTCCTTTCCTGCTCTGACCACTAACCAGAATAGCTCGAGGGGCTGCGTTTATGCAGGTTTCTTTTGAAGCACTTTCAACATAGTTCCTGAAAATCGATGGCATCACTTTGTCTTAACCAGATAAAAAGTCCCTATTGTAGGTGAGAAATAATATTGCTCAAGGCATGTGGTTACTCTGAGGTAACAACAGCTCCACTTCTCCGGGTGCTGGAATGCACCAGCCATCAACCTGGTGACTCACTGCATACCTGAGGCAAAATGCAGTTATCTCAGAGTAGCAGCATGCTCCAAGACATGGCATTCCTCACCGATTCAGATTTCCACCCAAATAAAAAACAAATAATACCCAGTGGTGAAAAAATAAAAGTTACTTTTTATTCCTTCCCCTGTTTTCAATACTTGCCACGTATATTGGTCCAAAGATAACGATGATGGTCCACTCTGACCTGGATTTCTGTTGTTGAAGTAGTGCATTTAGGTTGCATGAATCTGTTGAACATGCTGGACTCCCTGGCCTGGAGATTCAGACCCTTAGGCTCCAGAAAACAGCGTTTCCCTGCTGTGCTGCGTGGCAGAGAGCCAGGTGACTTGACCATTATTTATAATCCAGGGAGAAAAAGACAAAGCCACCCCTTCCAGAGGCTGAAAACCAGGCTTAGACAGTTCCAATGGATCAGATAACTGAGCACTCAGCAGTGGGAAGTGTGTTTGTGGCATGGCTTGGATTTCTGCTGAGGGTGGTGACATTATTCCGTGCTAACATCCAGGGCAGGACCTTCCCTGCTGGATGGGGAAATCAGAACAGAAGCACTGACCCTCTGAATCCTCTGACTCTCGCCAGAATTAGCTTGGGCTCCGGATGACAGTGGCTCTTCTGCGACTCTTGTAATCAAGTTAATCCCTCTTTTTCTCATGCCTGCTTCATAATACCCACGCTCCTCCTTTGCAGTGAATTTTATGGGGCTCTGTGAGATATGAAACAGTTACAAGGATATAGATATGTTGGAGTGAGGAATAAGAAAAGAAAAAATCCATTGAAGATTCTGGTCCCTGCATTTGACTGCACATAGTTTCATCTGCCAACGTTTTTGGTTTTTTGAGTGGTCTGAAGTGCTGAGTGATTGCAGATAGAGGCAGAGTGAGGATTGAAGCCTCCTGTGCAGCTCATGATGGGCTGGGTGTTACAAGGAGTTCCCTTATGAAAGTCTCAGTCCAAGTTCAGAAGGAAACCAAACTGCAGGTGATGAACACTGAAGACTTGTGCTTGGTCCCACACAATAGCAACAATAGTGAGTACGAAAGACTGCTGATAAGGAATATGGATTTGTGCCTAAATGGGAAAATCAGCAGATACAGGTTCATCTGCTTGCGCTTCCAAGCACCACAGCAGGAAAGTATTCAAATCTTCTGGCTTCATCCTATCCTTCTCAAATTTAGGAATTCAACTAAGTGCTGATTTGGTTCCTTTTAGAGTGAACACAGAGAGAGACGATTTCAGAAGGAAATTCAAGCCATGTCAAAGACACTAAGATAACAGAAAGATTACACCTGCAGAGTTAAAATTACCACTTTCTGTTAACTGCAGAGAATGTTTAGACGAATACTTGAAACCAAATGTCTGGCCTGTTCTAATTCCCTATGAATCCAGTGGATCAAATCATTAATTTGTACCATTTAGTCTGGGCCAGGAGCTGTCATATCAGTGACAGTCGGGAAACAATCTTTGGAGCTGGGAAACAGCCAATTCCCACTGCTCTTGCTGCCCACTGTATTTTCCTAGATTTGACCTCAGAGTGGTTGCTGCCTTATTTTAGACTTCAGTGAAAGACAAATCACTATTACTTCTTTCTCACAAGACATATGCTAAGAAACAGACAAGCAGGAAAAAAAATACTTTAAAAAAAAAAACTAATTAGAAATCTGGATCTAAGGAAATTGAAAATCTCATTCTGCAACTCTAGAAGTTCATGGTGCTCAGAACAAGTGTCCTGAAAAGTAGGTGCCCAGGACAGCTGGAGTTCAGTTCTGAAATTATGGCATTTTTGCCTTTGTTAGTTTGAAGCTGGAAAAGAATTTACCTAAATGGGTAAATTTGGGACATGTTAATTTAGGAACAATGCAAAGATGAGGAAGCACCTATTTGGAAAGACGAGTGAGGTCCGAATTTTTACGGTATCTAAGAACTGCACTGAGGATGATTATTCAGTTTAATGCAGAGGAACTATGAACTCATTTTAGAAAAAAAAACCCCAACATTTCCCAACTGCTTCTTGCTTTGTTGGGACCTGCCAGCATTTTGTCTTGGCTGGGGATTCCAGCCTTTCTCCAGCCACTGCTGAAGACTCAACTTATACCTTTAATTCTGCATTTGGGGGTGATGGAAAAAGGCTCTGCTTGCTCATTGCCTCCTGGCCTGACCCTCGAGCCCCTTCACAGCCCGCTTGTTGTGAATGAGAACAGCCTGGTGGTTGTCTGGCCACAGAGCCCTTGGTGTCACCCGTCCTGTTGGGGAACAGAGACACTCATCCAGGTGCTCAGGGACGCCAGCAGCAGATGAATCTGGCTGGTGCACAGGACAACTCTGCAGCCAGCAGAAAGCACAGTGTGAGTAAGATCACTGCTTGCTGTGATATTGTTTGCAGAGGAGAAAGAGGAAATATATTTCACAAGAGACTGGGAGAGCACCAGAATACCAATACAATGCTCACAAAGCAAGTTTAATCCATTTTTAGCCTGTAATAAACAATGAAGTCTGTGAAACCTTGACAAGAACACGTTGTGCATTCTCAAGGAGGACAACATAACAGGATATTGTGGGAAAGAAAAGTTTGCCGGTAGCATGAGAAGAACACATAGTGGAGCCTGAATATCTTCAGCTCATGGGACTGTGGAGTTTGCTGTGTCCAGCTGGCACACACAGCTCCTCTTGCATGAGATGATAATGGCACTGTGTGCTGGCCTCTTTGGGTAGAGTGAATTTCCCATACAGCAGCTCGCAGGATCCTGTTGTAGCTCTGTGACCAAAACATTTGTTGTTACACACTGATGATTTTGATAATGAACATCTTGCTCAGCAATGAAAAGGGGGAAAAGATGATTTTAGTTAATTAGTCATCTTTTGTTTGAGATCCAGCTGGGTTTTGGTCTACCTGTGGGATGTGGTGAGTGGTTGCCTTTGTCTCACTCCTTTTGTTTTTTTTAGTCATCTTCTACTGCTTCAAATTTGAAACTTTTTTTTCTCTTGACTACCAAGTTTTCTTGCTTTTATTTGCCCTTTCCTCTTTCCCCAGGACCCTGGAGTGAGGGGATGACTGTGTTGAGCTGGACACTGGGGTTAACCCATACCCACAGCACGCCTGGAACACACCGTGGAAACCTCTTTGTCCATCACTGTGGCAGCTGTTCAGTGATCAGCATGGACAATTCCCTCCTTTCTAGGACGCTCAGTTCCATGTGATTTCTTCCTAACTTCTAATAAAGAGTCCAAATTACTTTTTCCCCATCCTCATCACTACAATAATTTTTTGTTTTCCAGTTCTTGCAAATAGGAGACTCTCTCTTTTCACCCTGTGTGTTGCGAATTTCTGTTCTTCACATCCTCCTCTGATAGACTGGTTTCTATTTTCATCATGGGAACAACATTACAGTTTGAAGAAATCCAAACATTTCTTTTAAGATATCTGTGGAAAGAAGGGTGAAACAAGCGAGGATTTGATGTGCTAAAAATGTTAAAAGCTCAAAAAAAGAGAAAATCCTTACTGGAAGAAGAAATAGAAATCCTTGTTCAATGGAGCTTTGCTGATTTGGGGTGAAGATCGAGGCTTTGTTCATTGGAGGGAGAAGGTGAGTTGAAATACCCAAGACTAAAAAGAAGAGACCACTGAAAAGAGAAAGCTACTGAAGTGAAATGATTTTGTTTTTAAAAATGGCATCCAGAAACCTTATCTTTGACACATAAGAGCAGACACATAGCCAAATATGCTGTAACCTGCTTAGGTTTCCAAAGCAGCAAATTAAACCAGTGGACTATGCAGTGAGTGTCCATTCAGATGAGCAAAGCTCATTGAACACAACAATACTGTAAGAGAACATGTTGAATACTCAATGCACCAAATAATCCGCTTTTGATACAGAGACAGTCACAGCGTTGGGAAACGAGGAGCAACAGTGTGTGTGTGATTTGGGGGGGAGACAGGGAAAACATTCTGGATAGGAAAATGATAAGCAAAACTACTCCTTTTGCGTTGTTTTATGTTTTCCTCTAATATTTTTATTGTATTGATAGAAAATCCTGTTTCCAGGCACCTCCCCAGGAGCTGGTTGACTTTGACTTTCGGGATGGAGGTGTTACCTTGTAGAGAGATTTATTGCAGAATTGCAGAATCATAGAATACCCTGAGCTGCAGGGGACATACCAGGATCCCCCAGCCCAGCTCCTGTCCCTGCACAGACCCCCCAAATCCCACCCTGGGCATCCCTGGCAGCGCTGCCCAACCCCTCCTGGAGCTCTGGCAGCCTCGGGGCCGTGCCCATTCCCTGGGGAGCCTGGGCAGTGCCAGCACCCTCTGGGGGAAGAACCTTTCCCTGCTCTCCAGCCTGAGCCTGCCCTGGCCCAGCTCCAGCCCTTGGTCTGTGAGACCTTTGGGTGTCTGAAGAATATCGTCTCACTTGTTTTCTCTCTCTCTCTCTTCACAGGAACATGAAATATCATTCTGGGTGGTGCCAAATCCTGCCAGACCAAATCACAGAAGCCTTCTCAAGCGTAGTGGGGAGAGGCGCCCAGAACTGTTGCATCGGTTGATTTGGCAAATCCCACGTGGCTGCACTGCAGGTCCATGGAGCCTTTGCTTTAATTTCAAACAGCCTCATGTCGAACACAAAGGTTCCCCTTCTACTTCTGGTAAATGCCAAGAGCTCCAATGAAAGAACACGCCAATGGTAACCCCAAGTGCCATTTATTTGTTTAAACAAGGGCTTTGACCTTGTTTATGTGTTCTGTGTAAGACCTGATTCCAGAATTTTCCCCGCTGTGGAGTTTCCTCTGTGGCCTTGCACCAGGGGAATAATTTCAGTCTTTTATTTGAGCCAGTGTGGCAGAATCCAAGGTGGCTCTCCAGGAAGTGTGCTTTGAGGCTGAACAGTCACTTGGAAAAAGGCACAGCTTGGAAGATTTGGGTACCCTGTAACTGGCATAAGCTGAGCTTCAGCTCTGTCAGAGCAGCTTGGAGTTTAACAAAACAGCTTCTAATTCTGCTTGGGAAAGATTTGCTGAAGATTAACTTAAGACAATGTTCTGTAGCCACAGGGGATGGGTGAGAGAAGGACAGAGTGTCCTTGCAGGCCAGAGCTTGTGCTTACAGGAAGGAGAGCACCTCCCATTGCCCTCCTTGTCCCACATACCCTGCACGAGGTGGCTGATTTTTGTACCTCTGTCCCCACAGCTCGGCCCAGCCCAGCCCAACCCAGCTCAGCCCAGCCCAGCCACTATCCAGAGGCTGTGTCTGGAAACCCAGGGGTCCCTGTCGGGAAACCTCCCATCACGTTGTTAAGCTCTGTCCCTACACCGGGCTGCCATTGCTGATCTGCTGAGGTTTATCTGGGTGGGTCATGCCCTTGAATCAGCCTCATCTCCATCCCTCATCCCAAGCCCTCCTCAAGCCCAGCGATGGGACTTTCACACGGGGGGCACAGCCGGGCCAGGAGCGCAGCCAGGCGGGAATGCAGCCGCCTGCCTCCAGAGTTAGTTTGGCTCGGTTCTGCTCGCCTTCCTGCCTCAGCCCGGCTCGGCTCAGCTTGGCTCGGCTCAGCTCAGCCCGGATCAGCTCGGCCCAGTCCAGCTCGGCTCAGCTCGGTCCGGCTCAGCTCGGCCCGGCCCAGCTCAGCCCAGCTCAGCCCAGCTCGGCCCCGCCCAGCTCAGCCCAGCTCGGCCCGGCTCTCCCCGCCCTCTCGGCTCTCCCGGCGCTG
>VXBU01008633.1:446750-537155 GCA_013400315.1 Bombycilla garrulus
TATCACTTCATCCCTGCCCGCATCACACCCGATCACTCCATCCCTGACCGCATCCCTCCTGATCACTTCATCCCTGCCCGCATCCCCCCTGCCCGTATCACCCCTGTCCACATTCCCCGGCAGCATCTCCTGCCCGCACCCCTGCCCGCACCATCCCTGCCCGCATTCCCCGGCAGCATCCCCTGCCGGTGTACCTGCCCTCAGCCCTGCCTGCATCATCCCTGTCCCCATCCCTGTCCCCATCCCTGTCCCCATCCCTGCCCGCATCCTCTCCCGCACCCCCGCCCCATGCCCAGCCGCGGGTGGGGCGGAGGGGCCGGGGCTGAGCGCGAGGTGCGGATGCGGCTGGACGGGTGCGGGCTGCGTCCTCCCGCTCTGGAGCCACGGGGCGAGCGGAGCCGGCCCGGTGCGTGCAGGGATCGTTCACCCGGTGATGAAATGCAGCTACTTCTGGGATGGAGCCCAGCAGCTTTTCCGTGCCAGCAAATACTACAGGGGAAGTGAAAAATCACTTCATGCATTGGAAGTGCAGAGATGAACTTAGTGAGGCAGAATATAAATTACCCAGACCGAGGGAGCTTGTGCCCAGTTGTTTGATTTACACCATCCTGCTTGCAAAAAAGTATCATGAGATTTTTAACAACCGTAAGGACCTTGGCCCATTTCCTTCCAAGCCACACAGAGCAGCTTTTCAGAAAGGGAGAATATGCATACACACATACACAGATCTGGCCTCTAAACAGATCCAAGGGCTGGGGTCTGTTCCTGTGGTTCTCCTTCTTCCCTGGAAATGGCTGCCACAGCTGGACCCCGAGTTAGGGGATGGTGCTGAGCTGAATCAGGGCAGAACATCTCCTCCCAGGATCGTGTGGTACTCCAGAGTATCCTTGGATGCCAGGGAAGGTTTTCCTGGCACAGTAGTGCCAGGCATGGCCACGTCCGGCTGATGTGCTGGGCCTGGAGCACGTCTGGGCAGGGCTGCAGCAGGCTCGTGGCTGTAGGTGGTGTGGGAAAGGGAAATGTTATCAAGGAGAGAGACCTGGGGAAGCAAACTGGATACATCTACTGGGTGCTTCTGTCTGGAGAGAGGATGGGCAGAGATGGGCCAGGCAAATGAGGTGACATTCCCAGGCTTTGGAGTAGGCACAGGACAGCTGCTGCGGGCTTGATGAGCTAAGCTGTGCAGTGCCAGGGAAGGAAAAGTCCTGACTGGTGGGAGGGAGGAATGGGAGGAAGAGCAGAAATCAGAAGAGCAGCTGATTTATACTAAGCTGAAGGCTATTGAAGGACTTAAGTTTATTTCAGGAATGCTGGATCACATCCCAGGTGGAGGTGGCATAAACTGGGTATATGAACATGTCATTTTGGAAAGAAAACAAGTCAGGCCTAGGATTCCCTTGAGCCTGGGCTGGGGAGTTTAACAAAACATTTACAGCCCTCTGCTCGGGGAGCTGTTTTCCTGCAGCCTTGAGGCAGGACCTGCAAGCAGCTTCACAGGAGAAAGATGCTTATTTATGTTTGCTATTTGTTCTTCTGGAGTCATGTGTTCTACATCCATTTTATTGTTGCCTGCACGGCGCAGCTGGCAGAGCTCAGCTCTGCACAGAGCTGCTGCTGTGTCCGCTGCAGGGCTGCCCGAGTGGGACCCACGGTGGCACCAGTGCTGCTGGCATGCTTCAGTGGTGGTGGCATGGGTGTGGACATAGCATTCCCCAGTGCTTGAACTCTCACCAGTGTGATTCCTGACTCCTGCTCCAGAAAAAACAATCGGTTGCACTGCTGATGGATCACCTCTTCCAGCGGCAATAGGAATAACAGTAAGTCACAGCGGAGTGAATAATCTAGAGAGGGTCCCCTGCAGAGGAGGATGGAGTGCATTGCCTTTGCCAGACATGTGCTGCTGTTCACTGGTGGAAATGCTGGGCAGAGGTAGAAACTGAAGTGCCAGAAGCACCAGAAAGCTTTGCAGCCCTAGAACCATCCTGTGTGTCTGTGCGCGCGCGTGTGTGTGTGTGCGCGTGTGTGTGTGTGTGCATGTGTGTGTGTGCGTGCACACGCGCGTTTGTGTGTGCGTGTGTGTGTGTGTGCGCGTGCGCGTGTGTGTATGTGTTAGCAGCGGGCACCATTTGGTGGAGGATTTCCATCACAGACCTCTTCCCTCCCAGAGAGTCATGAATTACTGCAAAGGCAGCTCAGAGCTACACACCAAGCTTGCAAACCAAGCTGTGAGAGGTTCTCACACATAAGAGAAGCTCCAGAAAACCAACAAAACCCCAACTATTTGCTCCAGAACTTTTGGCTGGATATCAAAGGAGAATATAGGAGTAGAGGGAGCTCTCCCTCCCATTCGCTCTCTGTATTCCCAATTTCCAGTAGAGTAGCTCTGGATCCTGTAGTCTTTTCATGCCTGGGGCCTCTCTCGTTGCTATCCTGATAGGAAGTGTGTCCTTTACCCTGGTATTTACATCCTGAAGCCTTATGACAACTCTCCTTACAGCCTGGACTTTTATATCTTTGCATGTTACAGCTGGAATATGTTGTACAGCGAGTTCCTGTGAAGAGCTCGCAGCCTCTTGCTGTAAATCACTGCAGCCTGTTGAAGCCAGGGCTGTTAACTGGCTCTGTGGTGAGTGAGGATCTCTTTCTTAGGCTTTGATTTAGAGCGTGATTTAGAACATGGCTTGTGCTCTGGACTCCTCTGTGTCCATCATGGTTTTGCATGCAGTTTTGGCCAGAAGTCCTGAGTCGGCAGAACCGATCCCATTTAGCCATTTCTTTACCCTGCCCTGGCTGCGTGTGTGGCTGTCAGATACATTGCTAACACTGGAGACCCCTGTGGTAATTTGTCTGTGCAGCTGTGCATGCTGACTTGCTAAGCAGGGTGGAAGACAGGGAGGGTGAGCTTTGAAACCATCGCTTCGTGCAGGCAGCGCATTCCAGGTGAGGCTGTGGGACCAGAAAAAATAAATAAAAGGACTTTGTGGAAAATTACAAAGCAACTAAAACTAACCAAGGAAGAGTGAACAGAAACGAGCTGTGACCCCAGGGAGGAGGCTGGGGATTCAGAGCAGGCAGGATGAGCAGGATGAGCAGGTGTGACTCCTTAGCTGGACTTGCGGGATCAGTGGAGCAGGCCCCAGGCAGGCAGGATGCGGGTGCTGGAGCAGCCAGGCTGCTCTTGGCGCACGGCTGCTCTTCAGGCAGGTACAGATGGTGAGCGGGTGAGCAGAGCCCTCAGACATATGCTGGGGTACGTATGTGGCTCTGGGTCCCTCCTGGCTCAGACCACCTCCCTGCCTGGAACAGGAGTGTTGTTCCAGCCACTTCCACACTGCTCTGTGCTCAGCGAAGTTTGCACTCCAAATCAAAGGTGTGTTTTGAGGGAGCAGCGAGAGCTTAGGAGATGCAAGCTGAGACCGAAGAATGCCTGAGAAATACTGAGAAAGTCAAAGGGAAGAACTAACAAAGCACAGTGTTTGTGCTAAAATCATGAACAGAGAGAAGAAAGCAGCAACAAGGATCCCTATAACGTAGCCTTAAGATGAGAATCTATTTCTAGAATTGTTTTTTGTCATGTTGTTCAAATTTGGAGTTGCTTCTGCAAAACAACTCCAGGCTTTTCTGTTTTATGCTGGAGAATGCTGATAATGTGTTTATCTGCCATTTCCACTCTCCTAAAAGAGAACTGTAAAGTATTGGAAGATGATGGACCATGTTTTAGGCCAGTGAATAGATAAATCTGGTCAACCAGGGAAAAGAGACCAATTAGAATTTTACCACAATATTTACCTAAAATAACCAAAGAGCAGAAATTTGAGTTCTAGAAATATTTAGATAAAACTCTTTCCATGCAATTAGAGATACATGTGCATCGATCCTTTCATTTGCTTCTTGGGGGGAAGAGTTGAGGTGAAAAGACTGATTGGAACTGGAAGTGTTGCTCAGGGAATTTGCTGGAGGATGAGGGATGAAGGAGGGATATATTTTGCTGATGAAGCTGGATTGGGCCTTGTTAAGACTGGAAAAAACTGAGAAGTGTTTTAACCACAGCAGTAGGACAGTAAAGAGATCAGAAAGACATGGATGAGCACTGTCACTGCCGGGATAACCTTTCAGCTGTGTGGGGATGTGCAAAGTCAGTGGCTGTCTGAGGATTGTCATCTGCAGTGCCAGATGGAATAGCCTATGTGTGACTATTTCCTTATTGATTCCTTTCATGCTTTGTGTTTTCATAACATTCTGCAGTAATAGAGTAAGTTACCAGTCATCCATGGAAGTATTTGTTGGGGGGGAGGGTTTATGTCTAATACCACATGATTGCCTTGGGTGTCTCCCAGCTTTCTGTGGGAAAGAGAAGGGTGAATGGGTGAATATGGTGAATAACCACATCTCAATTCTCTCCCCTCTTTGTGACTAGATAGATATCAAAATCACTCATCTTGTCTCAAAGGCCCTGCTGCTGCACGATGTGTCACTGAGTGTTCAAATATTGCTCAAAGTTTATCAAAACCAGAGTTTTTTTCACACCTGGGCTCAATTGTCACCGACACAGAGAAATCAGAACCACAGAGAGCCCGATCCTGCAACTGGAATCACTCAAATTTTTAATTACAGCTCCATGCACATAATGAAACTGATTTCCAAGACCAAAGCCTAAGCAACAGCAAATCCATACATGCACCGAGTGCAGAGTGAATCATGTTTATGGTCCATCAGTGTTCAGCTTCTTTGTTCCAAAATGCTGGTCAGGAAGGCAGAAGAAATATTCCCCAGGATATTATAAAGACTAACGTATCATCAGAGGGAGAATCAATGGAGATTGATGGCAAATTAGATGGACACTTGAGACATTAAAAGGAAGGATGGAAAATAGAAGTGATATTATAATTGAACCATATTAATACATTTTAAATTGCTTTACAAATATTAACAAGTTAAATAAGGGAAGCCTGGAAATATTAGTTCATCTAGTCTGGGAAAGCTGGAAGGGAGGAGGAGCATTTGGGTTCCAGTACAAAGGTATGTGAAGGTTAAAATGAAAAGTGATCAGAAGTATTTTAACACTTTGATGACAGAAGAACAAGGGGACACATCAAAATTAAAGGGCAAAACTTTTAAAGCAAATTAAAAGGAAATAGTCCTTTCTTCAGTGTATAGTGAAGGCGCACAATTCCCTGCTGCAGGATGTTGCTGAGATGAAAGTCCGGATGGATTTGAAGTGTAAAAGGCTACGTAACTTTGTAGCAATTAATAGCATTTGCAGCCCTGCAATCTGGGACAATGGTAATCAGGTATCAGGCTTCAAAGCAAAGGATGACCATCTTCTGGGGTCAGGAAGGACATTTTCTCTCTGCATAAAAAGAACATAATATGGTTGGCCAGGTAATGTGACTGCCTATGTTCGATCCCGCTGGAAGCTAAGTCAGCAAGAGATTAGCAAATTGCTTCCATGGGTGCTGGATTAAGGTATTATAAAAAGGTTTTCATCAATGCCAAACAGAATATCAATCCAGCAATCTCTTCTTCTGTGTCATCTCCCACAAAAGTAATTTCAGTGATTAGAGCAGACATTGAAGTGGGACATGAAACGGGTGGTTACAGGCGGCGGCAGTGACCCTGAGCTGCACAGCTCCCTTCCCTCTATCAGCACCAGCATCCGCAGGATGGCGCAGGGCTGGCATCAGCCTGGGGGCTCCAGCACCAGGATCTATAGGGACATAAGCTCCCTGTTCCCAGGGGCCTGCTGCCTGGGCAGAGGAGGAGGAAAACGAACAGGGAATGCTGTCACCTCTGCTCAGCAGCAGAGGAAATGCAGCACAAGGCTCGGAGAACAATTCAAACCCTGTCAGTAGAAGCATTTCAGTTTGCAATTTTGCCTTGACAGATTTTGAAGGTAGTTGGTGGCAAGGTAGCAGAACATTATAGAAAACAGGACCTTAAATACCAGAATGGGATAGGAGGACATTGGGAAAATCAGCTTCCAGGGTGTTTGTAAGATGTCACCTTAAAGAATGTGCCCAAGCTGATGCAGGGAGGCTGTGACAGAGATATTGGCTGAATGAAATCCTGAGTCTTAACCAAAGCTTGGTAGGAGTGACAGGGTGGGCAGAGATCAGCTGTGAAGCTCTGTCCTCTCCCCATATTTTCCCCACAGTCCCATGCCCCTGAGGTCCCAGTGTGACTCCCCCTGTCTGCCTTGTGTTGGAGACAGTCCTGCCTCTGCCCAGGGCCATGCACCATCACCATGCTGCTGGGAGGGAGCAGGAATGTGCCTTTCACCAAAGCTTTGCTCTCCCATCAGCCATTCTGTTCCTGTTGCTGGAGACAGGGATCGGGTGAAGTGCAAACAAGGCTGTGAGTACAGACAGGGAAGTTCAGCTTCAGCAGGTGACACTTGCTGAGGGCCCTTCTGCAGTGGCTGTGAGCATCTCCAGGTGAACAGAGAAGGAACCGCTCTCCCGAGGCCAGGTATTAAAGCAGCGCTGCCCTCAGAAAGGGGGGGAGGATGGGCAGTGATGGTTGTGAGGAAAACACATCAATAGATGGGATAAAGTTCTGACAGGTGTGTGACTGGGAGGAGGCAGCGGGGAGCTGGCTGCTGGGAACACAAAGTTGGCTGGTGGGGCAGGTGTGAATGCTCAGACAAATTGCCACAAACGATTCCTTTGCTTCCTGGATGGCAAAAACCAGAGGGATGTGAGCGGCAGGTGCAAATCTGCCTGTGATGGGTTGTGGAGGTGTGATGATTACTGTGCTCATGGCCTGGGCTGGGAAGGATGGATGAGGGAGATTTTGTTCTGCAAAATTCAGCAGAAGGATGCATGAAAAAAAAAAAAGCTATAATGTAGGACTGCAATTTACCTGCATTATTGGGAGATTGATTTCTGATGAAAGGAGCAGGGAAAGGCGGGGAATAAAATTTTATGGATGGCAAGAATGGGGATCAGAGGTCTAAAATGGCAGCTGTTAGTATTCTTGAAGGATTGGTTCAAATGGGACTGCAGAAACCAGTGCAAGCTTCTGATTTCCAACCATCTGCATTTAGAAAAGAGATGGAGACCAGCAGGCTGGCCTCAGTGAAATTCTGCTGGATTACCCCCGAGAATCAGAATTTCAAGTACCTGAAGTCTTAAAACACTGACAAGGCTGAAAGGTGAGGGGAGGGTCGAAAGCGAGAACGGCTGACAGGAATAAGTAGATTGTAGTGTAGGCTGGATAATTCGGGGATCTGTAACAAAACTGGCCAGTGACAGATAGTGAATAAAAGACTGCAGGTATATTATGGTTTACAGAGCACAGGACAGATGTGTCTCAGAGGAGGATGAGATAAGGAGAGGAAGGCAGCAGAGGACTGTTTTGGGATGCAGCAGCACTGTGTGCATAAAGCAGCGCTGTAGCCAGATAGTTCAATCACAGTGCTGTCACTGACAGGTTATAGATGACCTTGAGCAGATCACTTAGGCTGGCAGCTTTGCAGAAGAGCTTTTTAAATGGCTGTGTTTCCATGCACAGGAGCTGAGTCCCTCCAGTGCTGTGGCTCTGAGCCTCCAGCTCACACAGCGGATGGGAACTACCCAGGGAACTTGGATCCAGGTTTGGCATGAGGGAAAATCTGGGTTTCCATAAAGAATTCAGCAACCACTGTCCTCAGGAAACAATCCCTCAAAGACTGGCAGTCAGCTGTGCTGACTCTACATTTCCAGTGCTGGGCAAAAGCACTCCTGGTTTGCCTCTCTCTCCCCTCCACTCCAGTAAAATGGCTCCTTCTTCAGAAAACCGGTCTGAATTAATTTCTCTCCTCATCGCCTAAGATCACTGCAGAGCTGGCCTTTTACTGGAATAGATAAGGGAAGAAAATGCTAATTGCACCTGTTTTCCTCCCTTGCACACAGAAATGAGTATTTTACATACACAAAATGTAAAATGAAGTTTGCAAGTGCACACACACACACACACACACACAGAGACATGAGCATTGTGCTTTAAGAACGCTGAATCAAGGCTGCTGTTTCATATTAATCTTTTTACCAACTTCAGCATTTGCAGTAAATAGCAAATAATGATAAAGCTGCTTGCATTAAACAGAAAAGCAAAAGAGGCTCATAGATCCTTCCTACCAGTGGATCCTCCTGCAGTACTTCTCACTACTTTGTTAAGTTTGAAGGCAGAGATTTTGTCCGTGGCTGCATTTTTTCTTCTTGCTGCTGCTCCTCTGAGACAGCTCTTCTGTAAAGCCTTGACACCAGTGAAGTGCAGTCCCCAAACCCTCGTGTGTCACATCACAGGGACACGCCTCTGATGCTGGGCCATGACCTCCCTCGGGTGCTGTGGCAGTGGTGGATGGAAGGGCTGGGGACAAACACACTCTGCTGCCCCTGCACAGCCTTGCTCTGCTCCCCAGACCTTCATCAGTAACATTTGGGCCCGGGGGAAAGGAAATCAACTGGAGAGCTGAGACACACTCTGGATTTTATTTTTAGGTGTAAGTTTAAAATTCCAGGTGCTTGAAGGGATATGAGGACTGATTCCCAGCTCAGTAACGCAGTATATTTGTGTTCAGAGACACAGGGTGCATTTTCCATGCCTCACATGCAGAGTGTTCGAGCATGCAGCATCTGCTGGGACGGTGGTGCAGGATTGTGGAAAATGACATTAAACCATTGGAGGATTTCATATTGCCCCACACTGATGTTGATAAAGCAAAATATACCCAGAACCAGGCTACTTCTGAGGGGAAGCTTGTTTCCTCCTGGAGGAACTCGAAGAGCTGAGATCTTTGGCATTGTGGAAAGATCCGGAGATGTTTAGATGCTTAATTCCTACACACACACCTAATTTTCTTTAAATCCTCTGGTTGCAGGAGGCTGAGCAGGTGCTGCTTCCCTGAACACCTTCAGGACCAAGACTGCTGTGAGCAGGGTCCTGTGCTGGAGGATCCAGACACAGAAACGGGTGCAGACACTGCCTGAGGAGCAGGATCCCTGGAACAGGCTGTTCCCATCCCTGCGTGCCTGTGTCTCACTCCAAGAGCTCTTCAGGGCTTTTTTTGCATCAGGGATGGCTGTTGGAGGGAGCTCTGCTTTTTTTTTTTTTTTTTGGGTTTTTTTTTTGTTTTTTTTTTTTTTTTTTTTTTTTTTTTTGCTTAATGTAACAGGCACTTGGACATCACACGTTCCAATTTTCTGTAGGGACTTCGTGCCTGCTTGGTTCTGTGGTGGTTAAAAAAAATAAAAAAACAAAAAGGAAAGCCAGGAAGAGTGAAAAGGAGGAATTTAGAGAAGTAGAGAGTGAAAAGGGATGGTGTCACTGTCTTAAAATAAAGCAGCAGCATATGGTAGTTTCTAATGGAGAAAGTACATTCACTCTTGGATTATTTCCTGGGAACTTTTCACTCATTTTTGATACAGGGCTTTGCTCATCTATTTTGCTGTAAATCTAATTATTTCATTTTAAGTTCTCTGTTGAATGCAGGTTTAGACTAGAAGACAGCAAAAGACTCTGAAAGTCATCAGCTTAAGGAATTCACAGAAACTCAGCCTTGCTGAGATCCCTCATGTTGTTATGAAGATCTGACAGACAGTTATTGGAATTCCTGGTAGGAATAGGTGAATAATGATTTCTCGTCTTTCTTTTTTTTTTTTTTTTTTTTTTTTTTTTTTTATCAGTTTAGTTATGGAATAAAAAATGAAGGGGAACAAAATCACTTTTAGGTATTTAAATATAATTAGTGTGGTGGGGGAAGAATGAAAAGATTTTTAATTTGAGACTAAAAGGAAAAGAGAGTAGAAACTCACTTCAAAACTTAAATTTTGCATAAATGAATACTTTTTTTTTTTCATAACTGTATTATTTCACTTTTGGTCGGTTTTGTTTTTTTTAACATTTCCTTCTAGATCCGCTCTGTAAACATCTCATCATGAAGCATTTACGTTAAGAAATAATGCAGTCATGTATTTTGATTATTTTAATTTTTTCCCATCCCACTTTTTGACAGTAACTATCTAACGAATTCAATCTGAATTAATAAACATTGGCAGACAATCCCCAAGCACTTTTCTGAGCCTAATTTTAGGACGTGTTAGAAACAATGTCTCACATTCTTTAGTGCCTCTGCAGTTTCCTTTATGCTGCACACTCTTAAAGACAATTCCTACCTCAAATAACAGATACTCAAAGGGTCCAGAGTGATGGGAGATAAAAGGAGAAAGTAAAAAGATCTGTCTGAAGTCAATCAGGAGCAGCCCCATATAGAGAATAGTCTTGACTTCATTCTCTGCTTTCTCACCAGCCTGGGGATTAATTATAAATCTCTTTCTCACCCATTAGATTTTTCTCATACTCTTTCTACTCCTGCATTTTCTCATTCACACCTTCAAGTCTTTGCTACTCTTCCTTTAAACCAGCTTTCCTGACTCTCCAATTTTTGCACACTTTCCTCTTTCCTCGTCTGCTCCTCCTGGAGAGGATTGCTAACGAAGTGGCAAGTGTTAATAACATGTCTTGGCTGCGCCTGCTGCGATGGAGGAAGGAGGAGCAGGGTGGGTGAAGGAAAGCTGCAAAGAAGGAGGAAGGGGATGATCTGAGCTGATTTCAGACTCTGGACAAAGGTGCAGGAAGGCAGAGGAAGCCCCTGCACGCTCAGAATCCTCATTGCAGTGGGAGCAGAGTCTGAACCGAATGTCTCAGGAGGAGAACATCAGCAAATCTGCAAGGTGGGACTTGTCTCCAGAGGGATTGAGGGGCCAAAGCAAAGACTTCCAGGACTGGGAGATGTGTGAGGGGAGCCAGCAGACCCCTGCCCTGGGCTGTGACAGGAGCTCAGGTGAGGGCGTCCTGCGCTTGGTTTGCGTGGCTGGGTTTGTGCACAGGGACCCGTGGCTCTGGATTAACACCAGCTGTGGATGTGCACATCTAGTGGGACAGGGGTGAAGGTGTTCCCCGTGCTCCCCGTGCTGCCAGGGGTTCCACAGCCACCTGCCCTGGGCCACAGGGGTTCCACAGCCTTCTGATCTGGGCCACAGGGCCCCACCTGAGCCCGGGGTGTCACTGCACCTCCTGCCAGCTTCCCCCAGCCCTGCAGGATCCCCTGCTTGTCTCTGCAGCTTCTGCTGTGTGCTCACTGGGAAAATCTGGGCAGGACCTGTGGGTTTAGGGGCCTGAAGTGTTTAAGGGGGACACAGGAGAGTCCCTGCTTTGGGCTGGCAGCTGCAGCTCCCTGAGGAGCACGGGCTAAGCCCACAACAGCTGGTGGGGACAAACTGTTGTTTGGGAACAAAGATGTTGTCTAGTCTGCAGGAAGAGGGACAAAACAGAGGTGCAAATTAGAGGGAAGTTTCCTTGAGCTGCTCTGGTCTGAGAATATTAAAGCAGGAATAAAATATCCAAGAATAATTGTCTGTCATTGTAAAAAGTCACATAAGCCACGATAGATTACTTCAGGCTATGTCTTCAGAGCCACAACAGACTCAAAATACTCTTCTTTCTTTGGAATCTCCTTCCCAACATCTTTGATTTCACAGGGATAAGCCAGCTGTATTCTTGTTCTGCATTTAATTTAACACTCCTACAAAATTATGTATCTAGCCAGCTATTTATTATCTAATTCGGTGTCTGCAGTTGAGGAAAGACTATTTATCCTTTCCCACAGCAGTGTCTCTTTCTCTGGCAGCTCTGACTAGCTGCTAGGTGCCCTGGGGAATGTCAAGGCAGAATTAATTAATCATGACCAGCCACGGAGGTGTTTTCAGATTTGGATTTGGCCAGCTGATTGCACAGGATCATTCTGGGAGCCAGGCTGTTGAAGACACAAAATGTGACGCTTGCTCTGGATTGCTTTCAAAGTCACTTTGGGAAGCTGCAGAGGCGTGCAGGATCCACCCAGGCTGAGGAGTTCTAGCAGAGAACGTGTGCAGGCTGCCGGAGGGCACTGCTCGCTCCCTTTGGCAGGACACAGTGCCAGGGAAACTTTGAAGTACCATTCAGCACGTCCTGTCCTTCCCCCAGCCCACAGAGGTGTGAATCTCTCAGCATTCCCATGGAAGCCTCGTAGGCATTCATTCTGAATGTGTCCCTTGGAGCAGGAGGAGCTGTGATGGCACCTGGCACTTGCCAAATTGGAAGTCACCCCTCAGCCTGCCCACAAGTGATGGCAGCGCCGGCCAACTGCATGGGTTGTGGAGAAAATGCAGTGTTTGTTTTACAAACAGCTCTCCATTCCTCCAGACCTTCTTGCCCCCCTCTGCAGAGCCCGGTTGAGCATGTGCTGCTCTTCCTGGTCAGTGATTTCCTCCTGGCACTGAGGAAAGGTCAAGTGTCCATGCCAATTCTTTTGGATCTGTCAGCAGCCCCCGGGCCCTCTGGCGATGAAGGGCTAATGATTTGCAGTGTCTGGCACGGATGGGCAATATCTCCCTGCAGGAGCATTCCTCCTTTCCAAAGACACTCCACACTGTAACTTGGAGTAATGAAGCATTTCCCTTAAGGATTTTTCCGGGGGGTAATTCCATGCTCAGCTGTACTGTTGCTGTCACAGGGATGGGGCTGCAGTACTACAGATGTGCTGGTGACAAGGGGTAAGGTAAACTTTCAAGTAAATTATCCACAGTTTTCAAAATTGATCATCTTCAAACCTCCTTTCCTGCCTTCGACTTGTTCCATTGTTGCCTAACACTGAGACAAATTGAGGCACTTTGCTCCTTCCCCACCCCAGAGATGGGGCCATACTCACACAAACATCAGCTGGGTTGGGATGGAGCCATTTGTGGGGCAGAGAGGTAGAAGCATCAGCTTTTAATGGAAGTCTCAGATCCAGCAGTGCTCCCTGTTAGCCAGGAGCTGTAATCCACAGTGACAGGCCAGCTGGAGCACGAGGACACTTCCAGGCAGATCTGCATTCAGAGGTGCACTCCCAGCAGCTGCATGGGGGAATTCAGATTTCCAACCATGGAGCCAGGCACACCAGGCATGTCCCACTCAGAGGAAAAGCAGACAGAAAAGCCCTCCTGCACTGTAAATAATTCTCCAAAAGTTGGGGAGGCTTCTTTTTATTCCCATTGCACAAACACAGCTCTCCCAGGGAGAGGTGGTGAGGGCTGATCCCTCTCCCCAAGGGTGCTGAGCCCTCCTTAGGAAGGAGCAGCCCTGAGCATGTGTTGGGACTTCCTTTAACCCTGGAGAGGGAAGGAGACCGGTCGTGCATGGCCAAGCTGTGCTCTCTGTCATCATCAGCCTCAGCCCAAACCTTTGGATATGTTTTATTAAAGAAGCTCACAAGAGTTGTCAGGAGCAGCTGGATTGTTGCCAAAGCAGAGGTTTACCTGGGACAGAGCTGGTGTTGGAGTGCAGAACCTCACAATCCATGTGCAGACTTGTGAGGGCTCCCAGGGCAGCCTGGAAAGATGTTCAGCTGTGTTTCCTGTTGGGAGGACAGGCTCAGGAAGATCATTTAGAGCTCACAGCCTCAGGAAGGTCCCATGGGATGGGACTGGTATGAACCTGAACCAGGAGCCTCCTGCAGTCTCCTGTTTTGGAGAACCCTGCTCCTTCTTGCAGGTCTCCACAAACAGCAGGAGGGGATCTGGCTCCCTCCAGCAGACAGGCCAGCTCTTGTAGCACAGAGTTTTTGGAAATGGTGGCATCTATGCTGCAGAAGCAGAATGGACGGGCTTGAGGTGAACAGAGAGAGTGGAACCTTCCCAGCTGGGACTCTGCCTCTCTTCACGCTTAAAATGGGCTCTGTGTCCTCCAGCCACCCATCTCTTGTTGAACCTGTGCTGAACCCTGAGGAGACTTTGAGGACGTTCTCCTCCCTGGAATGAGGAATCCATGGATTGCTGGATGGAGTCGGAATGATGGAATTTGAGCTGCAGGCTCAGCTCCGCGCTGCCGCTCTCGCCCTCCCTTTTGCTGCTTGCTTTGCCTTCTTTCCAACCCATTTTCCCACCACCTACACAGGTGTGGCTGCAGAAATTCACACTCATGGGGAGTGATTCCCCTCTGTAATGCACAGGGGAGCAGAAATGCAATTTCAAACAAAGGAAAAAAGATAAAAAAATCAGGTAGACTTCCAAGGAGGAGGTGGAAGATATCTTTTGAAAGTACCTAAGTGGTTTGGAAGACAGAGGTCCCAGGAGGTCAGTGGTGTTCAGACTTTTGAATCCCTGATGCTCATGAAAACATTGCACACAAATTCTACTCTGGGAAAATCCACATTTTCTTGGTTTTTTTTTTTTTTTTTTTTTTTTTTTTTTTAACAAGTAGAGGAGTTGGTTTTCTGGTGTGCAGAGGGGAGAGGAGCTGTACTTTGCTGTCATTGAGCTGACAGAGCTGCTTGGAAAATGGACAATTTCCTTGGGAAATTCCTGCCTTTTGATATGTGCTTGTTTGTTTTTTTTTTAAACTTCAGTGTGAAGGAGAACCATGACTCCACAAGGCTCTTATGGCCTAAAAATTTAAAAGCAATAATAATTTGAAATCATTGATATATTTTGTTTCTATGGTGCTGAAGCACTAAGATGCTGTGGGAAATATTTAGCCTTGTATGATAATACATAAAATAAACAGCACCAAATATTTTATGCATTATATAATGCATTCTAAACATATATCAACACAATACACAATATGTAAAAATGTCAAAACAAATTAATTGAAACAACACAAAAATAATGTGTTTATTTCCTCAAAATTAAACATTTCAATACGACTGAAATGAAGAGAGAAAATCTGAATTATTTGTTTTGACATTTAAAACGTGAAAAAAGTTTGTCAAAACTGACATGTTCCCATGCAACATTTCAATTTTGAGGGAACTGCATTTTCCTGCGAAAAACTGTTCTGTCAAAATTTTTTGACCAGTTCTTCTTACAGTCTATCTAAATAGACAAGCACCACAGCCAAGACTCTCAAACGCTCCAGGTGTTCGGGAGATGGATTAAGCACGGAACAGAACAGTCTCAGAGAAGGAAATAAATAAACTCACAGCTAGAGGTGGCCTCAAAAGAGATGCAATGTTTGAGATGCTCAGACCTGAGTGGTGTTGAACTTTAATCCCAGAAAGGACTGAATTCCTCCAGTTTTTAATTTTTTTTAGCATATCTGTTGCAGAACCGGTGCACTGATGGGAGAGGGTGTTTGTGTTACAGATCCTCAATATCCTCTGGGATTTTCCAGTTCCTGGCTTTGGTTGGAGTCTAGCTGGTACCAGCCTTCTGTGCTTGACAGATTAATACTGGTAAGGATGAGATGGCTTTATTTTCCACACATCCTTCTGTCCCAGGTTTAGGGCCCGGGGAATAGGTGGAAATGCAGTGCTGCAGGTAGATAGGCTCTGGGATTCAGGGCTGCTGAGAACAGCTTTGGGTAGGAGTTCTCCCACCTTCATGATACACAGATTTTAAATCTTCTCATTATATAAATGCAGTTCCAGGTTAATGTGAGTTTCTAATTTAATACGCTGTTCCAAATTAAGAGTTAATATGGTATTTGATTATCTTTTTGCAATGAGATCCAACCCAAGGCTCATTGACTTCAATAGACTTTGCAGGAGAACCCGCAATGGCAGAGCCTGCTCTCCAGATTTCTGACTGCTGCTGCAGAAGCTGCCCATGCAATGCTGCTATCTGGGGCTAATACTCATTCTAGCTCACATTTCTAACCTGAATTGAAGCGCAGTGCTGTCTAACTTCTCCTCTGTGGTGTGGCAGGGCTGCAGAAGGGGTTGACCTGGGTGTTTTCAGCCTCAGAGCAGTGCCCTGCACAGCTAAAGCAGTGGTTTGTGTAACTCACCTCCGAGCCAGCCCCCAGGGAGCTGCAGGGCTTTGGGGCCACACCAGGGACCAGCTGTGCTCACCCTGGCCCCGCCTGCAGCTCTGTTCTCCCACAGAATCCTGAGCCGTGCCACCCTCAGGAGGTCCCAGCCTGCCTCCAGAGTGCCCTGGCACGGCTCTGAGAGAGGCTGCAGGAACCAGGGCACTAAATGCACTTTATAAGAGCTTTACGGCCACTGCAAATTCCTGATCCATTCAGTGGGATAAGGACAGTGGGGCTGCCCAAGGCTGGAATTTGCAACTGAGCTCAGAGTCCCTTTTCTCTCTCCTCTTCTTCTGCCCCTGCTTCTCCTGGCTCCATCCAGCTGAGTGGTGGAGGAATGTGGTGCCAGAGGAAGCTCCAGTGGTGCTTGTCACCCTGGAGGGCAGGCTGGCATCACCCAAGCAGCAGGAGCTGTACCAGGAGAAGGAATGGCCTTTTAACCCCTTCTGCTCCTCCAGCAAGAGGGGAGGAGCACAATAACCCAGTCAAAGGCTAAGCTCCTTTCAGAGGGACAAGACAAATTGGAAGATAAACCATTTGCAGGGATTAGGTAACCTCAGCTTCTTTTACTGGAAGAAGCAGTGGTAGTTTGCATTTCCCAAGCCTTGTGGAGTGGGATCACTCCATGTGGGGCTTAGGTGACAAAGTCTCTTCCCAGGAATGAACTTCAGAACAGAAATAGTACACAGACTGTCAAGTGTGGGGTATGAGTTGACTTTCTTGGATTGAATATTACATTTTTGCTCTCTAGAGGAGTTTTAGCATCACTATTTTTTCCTCCAGCCTCTCAGCTTACAGGTCCCAATTGTTGCAATGGAATATGTTAGGAAAGCAAGACTGGCACCAGGATGGAACAGTCATGAAAGCAAAAACTGGGATGTCTGGACTCTGGCACAGGCCTCATTAAACTGAGCATTCAGATTTCTCTTTCCTAAATTTCCGGTAAAGATTGCAGGGAATAGTATGATTTTTTGTTCAGTTTATTGTGCCTGGGTTGCAGGTGTTTCTTTTTCCAAACTGTAAGGAAAGTATTAAATGAATTTGGATATTTCCTCTTGTGCATAAATTACAAAATCTATTTCAGCTCAGTCAAAACACACAGCTTAAGAAAACACTTGATTTTGATTTTGAATGTATGTTACTCAACATGTAATGAAAAACAAAACACAATCTTGAACCAATCCCTTCCAAACAGAACACTCAACACATTCTGTTCCAAAGAAAAGCTGACTTTATCAAAACGCCTTTTTCCCCCCTTAAATCAACAAATTTCTACAAAGTGTTCTGCCTCTCTGATGAATTGGCATTTTCCTGACATGAAATGAGCAATCCAAAATAATTCTAAGCAGCTCTGTGGCAAGTCCCAGCTAATTCTGGAACAGTAGCATGAAGGTGCGTAGGAAGGGTACTGCAAGGAGACGTAGCACTGAGCTGAGACGTAAGAGATTTGGGTTGAATTCCTGAAGCAGTTACAAAATGATCTGGGACAAGCCATTAATCTAGCCCGTGTCTCAATTCCCATCCTGCTGAATGGAATAAAGCAGCGTTTCCCCATCTCCTAAAGCTGCTGCAAGGATAAAAATCTATTAACACTTGTAAGATTGCTGGACTTTGATATGAGCTGTATAAATACCGAGGAAGACAGAAGATAAAGCTGCATTTTTGTGTAACTCAGAAGGAAATTATTGGGAAGTGGACCAGCTAGTACAACACTTTAATAATAGTAGGAATAATTTCAAGTTCAGGGCAGTGCTTAATAGAAATCACTGCTCAACACCCGCCATTTTTTTTTTTAATAAGCAGCTCAGAAAAGTGCAATTTATCATTATTATTATTATCATCTATATTCATTCTATCTCTGCCACTTCACAAATGAGAGGAGTTCCTCACAAACATCTACAAAAGCAAGCTCATTATCCAGTCTCCCTATTTTTAACTCTCATTTGTGACAATAGCTATCAAACTCTTGCCAACAGTTGGGCTGCTGGTGTGCTGACACCGCTGCTCGCAGCCCGCTGAGCGGGATTAGCTCACTGTTTCCTCGCCTTCCCCCATCTGTCCCCGGCCATCTGCTGTCCTTGCTCTCCTAAATGGATTGTGAGCTTTTTGGGGCATGGCCGCCTTGCTGCTCGCTGGTTGTGCAGCACCCACTGTTCCAGGCTGGGATTCAGCAGGACTGGCTTCAGGATGGCAGAATTGTGGAGTGTCCTGAGTGGGAAGGGACCCACAGGGACCAGAGTAAGCTCCTGCACAGACACCTCCAAATCCCACCCTGTCCATCCCTGGAGGGCTGTCCAAAGGCTCCTGGAGCTCTGGCAGCCTCGGGGCCGTGCCCATTCCCTGGGGAGCCTGGGCAGTGCCAGCACCCTCTGGGGGAAGAACCTTTCCCTGCTCTCCAACCTAACCCCTCCTGGCCCAGCTCCAGCTGCTCCCTCCGATCCCATCACTGGCCCCAGAGAGAAGGGATCAGTGCCTCCCCTTCTACCTGTCCCTGCGAGGAACCTGAATATCACAACTTCAGCTGAGTCCTCTCTTCTCCAGTCTGGACAAACCTCAGCAGCTTCTCCTACGGCTTCTCCTCAAGACCCTTCAGCAGCCTCAAAACCCCGTGACACTTCACCATAAACCTGCTCACATGTGTGTGTGCACGAGCAGAAGTTCCTTTTAATTTTTTTCCCAACATGTGGAGCACTTTGAGAAGGATCTCCTTTCCACACGGAGCCCTGACCCAAGTGCCTATGGAGCCTGAAATTCAGAGCAGGGACTCTGGCACCTTGGCCAATAGATTTACGATCAGGATTTTTGGGGTTTGACTCCCTCTGTCCAGCACCATCTGATTTTGTAATTTGGTGGAGTCACCTGCTACTCCTGGTGGATTTGAAACCACCTCTCATCCTCCTCATCATCACAGGAGTTTATAATTAGCTGAGGTGTGGGGACAAGCGAGTTGAGAGCAGGTACAGGGCTGATACCATTGTGATTCTCACCTCCTTACAGGCAGGGGGTAATTGGAGTTTCTACACAAAACCTGCTCCCTTTAGGCTGCTGATTGAACTGCATTACTAAAAGAGGGTTTGTGGGGTGGCTTTAGTTCACTGAATATTCTGACAAGTTGTAAGCAAAGTGCTGATAAACTGAAAAGAAGAAAAAAAATCTTTTTCTACAAGTCATTTGGGGTCAAAAGTGATATTTTTATCACTGTTCCATCTTAAGAGGGTGGAAAGGCAAATTAAAAAGAGAAAAAGCTCCAGTAGTTTCAAATAGAGATTTGGAAGCCTTTCCCCTTGGAGCTCTCACAACCCAAACACTGACATCTCCCAATCATTATTTTTTTCAGCATGAGCAATTTGGCAAAAGTGAAGTGAATTTGTGGACTCTGTTGGTATTTTTGAAGAGGTATTTCTCATCTCCTTGCCTTTCCTCACCCAAAAAATATTGCGGCCAATGAATATCCTACAGGTCTAACCACTCATGCATATTTAAAACTGGAGTGGTTAAAGAATAATGCAAATTTAGACACTGATCAGAGCAGAATTACTGAGATTTGGGGAGGGATTAGCCAATCACTGCCTGAAATAGTGAAATCCCAGTTCCCTAAAGAAACAGCTTTACAACCATTTGAGGTTTTATGATGTTGTATGCCACAGTCACCCAGAGAGTCAGAGCCACTGCTGAGTTGCAGCTCCAGCCCTGACTCAGTCAGATATCAGTGTCTGCAGTCTGAGCTATAAAGACATCTAGGTCAGGAAGTGCCCAAATCCTGTTTTCCCAGTGCTCAGGTTTATCCACAGCAGTTCATATGACTTAAACTCTGACAGATTGGCTTCCCTTTCCATCCACGTTGCCCGTAATCCTCTGGCCCTGACAGAGGAAAGGTGTCCCCAGCTGGGTGGGGTTGCTGGGCTGGGTTTCCAAAGGACAAGCTGGGCTGCTCCCGGGTGTTGTCTTTCCAACATTTTCATGGGACATCTCTCCATTAGGGGCAGGACAGAAATGTTTCTGCTCCACAAGTTGAACCCTAAAGGTGTGGGGCAGCAATTAGCTGTCCAGGAATCTGAGTGCACAAACTCAAAGCAGGCATAGCTGAATAAAACCTAGAGTAGCGCATCCTGTACTTAAAATTAAGGGTACACTTAAACTGTTTGCTGAAACGAGGTCAGACATTCGTCACTTTCCAGGGTTGAGCTCTAAACTAACATAAGCTGTTTCATCTCTCCCCTGACACTTCAGTCTCTTATTAATTTATCAGCATCCTAAAACCATGTGTGAAGTTGCTGAAGAGCAGAAGTGTTTCAGACACAGATAGCAATAGTTAGCCTCTTCCCTCTGGTAAATGGCAGCAGGCAGAAACCTCTCTCAACCTGCCAAGAACCAAATGTGGGACACAAGGAAGAATTATTGGCGCATGAAGCTTAAAGAGATAGGGGACTTATTCCTGTACTGCAAATAATGTGTTCGGTAATTTCTCCTTCCTGAGTCTGCATTTCTGATGGAAATAGTTCACAACAACGAGCAGGGGAAAACTGAAGGGATGTGTGTGAGATCAATTTGGATCTAATAGAAGGAATAAATGAAAGGTACAGTGGTTAGGGGAAAGGTAGAAAAGCCCAGGAGGCAGAGGAGTGTTCACAGCAAGCGATGGAGAGTCAGAGCACCTGCCTCCTGTCTGCCTGCTTATAGCAGGGATCTGGGCTGCACAGCCTCCCTTGGATGAAACAGACCTTGCAATGTAATTTTGTGCAAAATCCATCACTCTGAGCTCTCCCACTGTATAAAAATTACCTTTTAAGTGGCTAAGTAGACATCCAGCTCTATTCTTTTCTTCTTATTTCAAGAAACAATGGGAGTAACAGCACTTGCCTGCCTTACTAGAGTGCTGAGAGCTTTAATTAATGTCTCTAATTCAATTTGAACTCCTTGGATAAAACGCACTGCCTTGTGACAGCAAAGGTATTGCCGAAAATAGAATATAATTAACACACAGATATCAATCACAAGGAAATTAAGTGTACATTCAAATACAACTTGCACTTTACAGAAAAATACTTGCCTATTTTTCCTCCAAGAATCCTGAAGACTCATAAGATAAAGAACATTTAATGTTCCAGGCTGAATTGATATTAGGAAAAGGGCATCTTAAGTCACTGACAAACTTCAAGAGGCTTTAAGAGGGATCTCCATGTGCTCTGGAGGATGTGCCTCCGTGCTGGATGGTGCTGGAAAATGACTGTACCATGACTCAGAGTCAGCACATCCAACATTTTCTTCTCCCACTGCTTGTTTGCTGTGAACTGGAGCGGTGTCCTGGCTCACCCACGGATCATGTTTATTAACAGATGTGATGATTGCATGATGGTGTTTGTTGACATGAGCCAGAAGGACCCAGCTCCCTCACTGCTCTTCTCAGTGGAAGTGGGCTCCATAGCTGGGGTTTGTTCACTGCTGCATGGCAGAGCTTGATAAAATGGTTGTCGTTCACTGCTTGTAGGACAGAAGCACCTTGGGAGTCACGTGGGCAGCAGGTTTGTGTTTTGGGAGGTGCTATGGCCTGCCTCCGGCCTCTCCAAAAGCTCGTGGTCTAAACAGTCACACAAATACCATTGCGACTCCGTGCTGATATTTGGGAAGTGAGGCCAAGACCCCACATGTACACTCACTGCCCAAGCCCATAGGGGAGTTTGGGCCAGAGCTGAACAAAACACTGGATTCTTGGGACAAATCTCAGTGTCTGACCCCCCAAGCCTACCCTTTAGTCCACAGATTGCTTCTGTGCCAGAGTAGCTGTTAGTTAGCCTTGGGTCTCCCACCCAAGGGCTCTGGACTTGGAGGCATCTCCTCTCTGCTTCTTCCCTGGTTCCTTTTGCCAAATCCACAGAGCATATTTCACATCAGTGGAGCCCCATAAACCTGAAAAATAATTTCAGATTGAAGCTTGTTAGGAGTTAGATTGAATGCACCTCACAATATTGTCTTAGACGCAAGATAATCCCACTCTAGTAAGCTTTATGGCTTCCATTGGGACCAGCCCTGTGGAGTGGATTAATCTTTAATGTGAAACAACATCTCTACAGCAGCTACAGGGGGGAAAAAGATACTACTAAAAAATTAAAGTTGATGGTGTGATAGTAGCCTGGACCCAGTTGTGCTCCACCGTCCCCAATTGCCTCGGGCACCATTCCCTGCTCTCAGAACTGATCCAGGCAGCTTCCAGGCTGGAGATGTGATCTTTTCTTCAGTGGTCTCAAGGCATGTTCTCCCCATATCTTACCTCCTGGATAAGCACATCACAGCCCCAGTCATCCTGACTCCAACTGTGCCCCAAAGGAAAGGAAGAGAGGATGAAGAGTTGTTTGTGGGGAATTAGGGACTATCTCCTCTCTTTCACAAGCTGATATTTTCCCAGTGTATGATATTCACACGTAGGAGGACACTCTGGGATTTCTCTGAGGCCCATTTTGTTTGGCTCTTCTCATATTTCAGCTCTCACTTGCACTGTGCTGGAAACTGGAGGGGGCTGTCCCTCACTCGGGTACACAAGAGCTCCTTCCTCTGTCTGCAACAGAAACCCAATAGACAGTGAAATATTTAAGGGAAAACTGATCCAGGCTGGCAGATGAGGGGAATAGCTATGGGTGAGTTTAATGAACAGACAACCGAGGATGTTGTGACAGTGTGTACAGAGCAGCTGATTGTGATCTGCACACCCAGCTCATGGCAATGCCGAGTCTGCAGCTGCTCACCCTGGTGGACAGGAGCAACCAGGCAGGGAGGGAGAACTGAACTGGAATTTGGAGATCCCAAGGGCGGGATGCAGCTGGGAGCATTCCCCAGCAATCACCTATCATGAGACAGTGGAAGAGGGATGTTGTGTAGCCCACCTGGAACGTGTTTTCCTGCCTTCAGTGCAGGGCTGGAAACTGCCCTGTTTTGTAAGGTGAAGTAGATCCAGTCTGTGTGTGATGTGAGGGACTAAGCACTGAGACCTGCCCTGTCTAGGGGTGAAATAGGAGCCAGTGGTGTTAAAATGTTAAAGTCATGTCTCCAGAAAAGGAACAACCTCCTGAGTTGGGAGCTGCAGGTACCACCAGGTTTAATAACAGTAATATTCCATTTGCAATTAGAAAGAAGTTTATATGGGACCAACAGAAAAAATGAAACGTTGGCTGACTTTCCCATACTTGATTTTTTTTTCCCCATTTCTTCCTGTAGTGCAACAGCTGAGTGTCATCTTTGACCAGACTGACAGAACTCGGTGCTGTCGAGTGCTGCTGAGCTTGCTGCAGCTCCTCCAACACATGCTGTGCACACGTGCAGGCTCCCACACACTCTGGCACTCACAGAGGGCTCCTGAGCTCCCCGCCACATCCAGGGCTCCAAGCCACCTGCACAGCAGCCTCACACACTCATTGCTGCAGCCCTGCCATGCTCCAGGGAAAGCTCCTGCAGCAGAAGAGATGGCCGAGCTGACCACCACCACCGCTGTCCTCTCCCTGTGCCCTGCTGCTCACAGCAGCCAGGGTTCACACAGTGCTGGGAATGCAGGTGGCACCTCTAGCAACCTCTCCTACACTCACAGCAAAATCTTTTCTTCCTGGGAGTTACAGACTTTGAGAGTGCTTGTAGAGGACTCAGGCTCAAAACCAGACTTTTTCTGGAGATGTACAAAGAACAAAGATGTACATGAAATCTCACTGTGGAAAAGCTCTGGTAGCCTCATTTCTCCTGCTTTAAAAAGTATCTGCAGTCTCTCTGCATTGTGTTTTACAGAAATAAGAGGGTATCACCTGTCCTGAGGACAGCTTGTGCTTCCAGAGTTGGATGAGCAGCCCTAAGATCACTGCCACAGTGTTGTCATACCCTCCACAAAACCAGGAGGCAGGAGGAGGAACCAGTTGTGAGCGTGGAGAGGATTTTTTCCAAGCAGCTCCTGGGAGCCAGGAACACACCCCAACAGGAACACAACCACGTTGTGCTGTGGCAGCAGGAGGGGACCTGTGCCCAGCTCTGGGCCCTCAGGTTGGGAAGGACTTGGGACCCTTGAGTGACCCTGGTGAGGGCTGGGAACACAAACCCTGTGAGGAACCACTGAGGGAGCTGGGGCTGCTCAGCCTGGAGAAAAGGAGACTCAGGGCTGAGCTCATCACTCTCCACAGCTCCCTGCAGGGTGCCTGTGCTCAGCTGGGCTGGGGCTCTTTCTCCAGAACTGACACAACCAGGGGACACAGCCTGAGCTGCACCAAGGGAAATTTAGGTTGGATATTGGGAAGAAGTTCTTCACAGAAAGGTGATAAAGTGCTGGAATGGCTGCACGGGGAGGTGCTGGAATCACCGTCCCTGGATGTGTTTAACAAAGCCTGGATGTGGCACTGGGTGCCAGGGTTTAGGTGAGGAGTTGGGCATGGGTTGGACTCAATTAACCTGAAGATTTCTTCCAACCCAGGGATTCTGTGATTCTGTGATTCTGGGATTCTGGGATTCTGGGATTCTGTGACTGTCCTGGGTATGGGGTGACAGCTGAGCCTGGCACTGGGACAAGGTGCCAGCAGCCAGGTGTGCAGGGTGAGCTAACGCTGACAGTGGCACTGGGAATCAGGAGAGCAGGGCTCCCTTCCAGCTGCACCCACGGCTTGCTGTGCGACCTTTGGCAAGGCACCTCACCCCTGATTCCCTCCCTCTCATCATCTGTCCTGTCACACGCCTGGGAGAGGAGCTGGCTGTCCCCGGCTCGCCGTGCCGGGGGTGCATCCGCTCTCCCACCGTGGCAGGGAGAGCCTGCCCTGCTCCAGGCGCTGTGAGGGATCCCCTGAAGCTCCCTGGTGAATCTCCCTCGCTGAATATGCATGTTCAGCGCGTCACCCTGCAGAGCCTTGATCTCGGGAACAGCCTCGAGGTCGCACCATAGCTGAAACAGCAACAGACCCCATCCCCTGCGCCACACACACCTCCCCAGCACCCCGGCAGGAAAGCAGACTGAGGACGTTTTTATCTGTCAGAGTTTGGCAGGATTTCACAGTTGTGTGTGTCTGTGTGTGTGTGTGCCTGCGTGTCCGTGTGTGCTCGTCGCCAAAGCCTGGGTAATTATTTTGTTTTATTTCTTTTTTTGGCAGCACTTGAAAGTAAGAGCTGGGTCTTTATAGATTGCTCAGGTTGCACAGAGTATGGATTACAGATCATCAGAGAGACATGAAAACAGAAGACACGTTTCTCTGGCACAGCATTAAAGGGACAATAAAGGGGTAATTGTAGCCTAGGGTGCAGCCACCTCCTGCTCCCAGCCTTCACTCGCCTTTGCAGTGCTGTGGAGAACTTCACGAGGGAAATGATGGAGAAGCTGGAGTGAGGATGTCTCAGGTCAGGACCTGGTTATTTCAAAGGTGATATATGCTCAGGAGGTTAAAGGCACCACTTAAATACATGAATAAAACACTGCCAAATACTCTAAGCTGTAACACGGGCAAACCGAAGTCTTTTAAAAGTTGATTTTTCACATCTGTTTTCACCCTGAGAGAAGGTTGTCAAAGGATCAGAGCATTTTTAATCTCTCTCTTTCTCTCCCTCCTCCCTCTCCTCCCCTCCATTTCTCTTTCTCCTTCCTGCTTTCCCCTCTCTCTTCCAACAGGACTCCACAGAATGGAGCAAGAATGAGAGGAAAAAGGCAGACAGAAAAGCATGAACTGGAGGCTTGTTGAGTTCCTCTACCTCCTGTTTATATGGGACCATATACTCATACAGCCCTCCCACCAGGACCCAGCTACTACCAACCAACATGTCTCCAAGGAGTTTGATTGGCTTATTTCAGACAGGGGGCCTTTCCACCACTCACGGAGCTACTTATCCTTTGTGGAAAGACATCGTCAAGGATTTACAACCAGATATAAAATATACAGGTATGTCGGGTTCCTGCAGCCTGGATGGGTTTGTAGGTGGTGGGAGCTCTGTCAGTTCCCGTGGGCTCTGGGCTGGGGGTCAGTGGGAGAGGCACCACTGTCCCCATTCCACCTGGAAATGCTGCTTTGGCTCCCTGTGGCCCTCAACGCAAATCACTTCAAAGGCTGGGGTGGAGCGCTCTGCTAGTGAGATGAAGGCACTGCAGCATCATGGCAATGTGCACAGCACAGAGTGAGAAGAAAAGGAGCTGAGGGGGTGGGTGTTCTTCACTCGTGGTGACAGACAGTTCACAGGCAGGTTCCCAAGCAGCTTTTTCAAATCAATGGAGCTCTGGACAGACTAAGCCTCTGTACCAAGCTCGTACATGTGAAGTGCCAATAGCTGCAGGATCACATCAAGATGTCACCACACACGTCAGTGTGACAGTTCTCACACTGCTGTGTAGGAGCCTTGGCTGTGTGCTGCCTACCACAGATCTTTGAGGATTTATCTCTACGTAGAAGTTGGACTTGGCCCCAGAACTGTGATCTCAGTTTAAAAAACTACAGAGAGTTAAAAAAACCGACAAAGAGTAGGCAGAATTTGGATTTTATTTTGCCTTCTAGGTTTTTAAGCCTTAGCTGTTGCTTGTTTCAAACTCTTCTTGCCAACTGTGCTATCTAGAACCACACTTTTCCCTCTTCATTTTAATCTGAAAAGCTGGGGTGCTCACATGAACGTCCTATTAAAGCAGCAAGCACTTTGGAGTGAGGGGGAACAAGTCAGCAAGTGTCAGGAGATTTGTGCTGAAACCCAAAGAGACTGAAAAACTCTCCCCGCCATGTGTGCATTTACATAATTATATGGTCCTGTTGTGCTTCAGAGAGAAACTTGTGAAGGCAGCCATGCAAAGCGGTGGGCAGGGAAATGTTGGTGAGCAGCCCATGGCACTGGGCATGTGGAGGCATGGCCATGGGATGAGGGAGCAGGGAATCACAGGAATCAATCACCTGTGTGCAGGGAGTGCTGTCCCATGGGCACGGAGCCAGAGCCGGCGTAACAGAGAAGCGTGAGGCATCCGCTTTGTGTGGGGAAGAAAAATGAGTTGTTCTTGTCCTGCGGCCTCCAGGGAGTGCAGCAACCCCTGTCCTTGCAGCAGCAAGGGCAGGTTGGAAATATTGTCCTGGCTTGTCCTCTCCAGAACCGCTCAGGGGGAAGATAGCCCCACAAACTAAAAGCTGTGCTGCCTTGCTTCCATGGGTGAGGTCTCACTGGAGAAAATGCCTTTTCACATTCCCTGGCTGTGCTCTGCCCAGCTCCCTCCCGCCCTGCCTGCCAACACAGGCAGTGACCCAGCCCGCAGATCCCTGCCCTCTCCTCGCCTCTGGCACTGGCCCTGCCCTTTGCTAAAGAGCTGTGCAGCCCAGGATTGCCACCACGGAGTCTGCAGGGGCTGGGGGAGAAAGCCTCGTGATGGATGTGTTCAGACAAAGCTACGAACTGTCACTGTGGGTCAGGCCACAGATCCATCAAGCCTGGGATCCTGTCTCTAAGCATCACAGAGAAACGAGTCTGCAAGGACCTTGAGATATCATTTAATCTGTGCCTCTCCCCCCGGCAGGCTCAGACATACCTGTGTCACGTCTGACAGAGGTTTGTGGGGAACCTGGAAGGTGTCCTGTGAGGGAGGACTCACACCCTGAGCAGCAGCCTGTGCCATGGCTCTGCCTCCTCCACTTTCATAAAGGAGCCAAGCTCTTGTTTGTATGTGAAGCTTGTGATTTGTTGTTTCATCTGTTTTGTCAGGGGGTAAGGAACAAATTCCCTTTTGGTTTGTAGGCAACTAATATGAATTTGAAGTCTTACAGCAGTTCAGGATGAGCTTTATGTATGGCAAGTGGAAAGGTGGTGGAATTTTTGATTTGGGGTATTTTGTTAGAGAAATTTTTAAGAGGTATTGTGTTGTGTTATAAATGAGGTAGATGGGATTCATTGGAAGTTTGGTTTTTATAATAGTTTATTGGTTTTTATTAGTTTATTGTTTAGGATAATAGTAGGCTTTGGATATTTTAAGGGTATGTGTTAGTAAGATATAAAATGGATGATTTTAAGGATTTTTATATAGATATGTTATTTAATTAATTATTAATTAATTATTGTTGTGAATTTAAAATTTATATTATTTTTATTTTACTATTAATAATTATTTAATAATTTTTGTAATTGTTTTTTTATTAGTTTTTTGAGGGTATTTAGAATCATTAAACACTCCAGCAGAAAGGGATCTGTTTTCTCAGTTTCTGCTAAGTATTGCTAAACTACATATGAAAGACACATGGAGCAGCTGGAGAACCCAACACGGGAGAAAGCAGGCATCAGAATTCTGTGTGCATGGGAGGTTTCTGAGATAATCACCATGCTGGAGAAGTCACCGTTCCAAAATAAACTGCAGATAAGACAAAATCCAGTGGAAGTAGCTAGGGAGAGAGTTTAGAGAGGACTGCGAGGGCATCCCATGGGCAGACACCAGGCCCTGAGCTGAAGGAGGGAGCCGAGTGCTCGGGAGTGCTGGTCGTGCGTGTACTGGTCGAAGCTGAGCACTTTGGAAATGCAAGGCTGGGACAAAGCTGCTCCCACCATGGTCAGCTGAGGAGGAGTGAGGGGAAAGCCTCACGTGCCTGGGCAGAGCAGATGGGATGCTCAGGTGGGAGTCTGGCTGCAGGCTGGAGGGCTGTTTGTTTTTAATATCTGGCCCTGCTGGCAGAACTGGTCACTTAAAAGCAGAGCCCATGCATTTTTAAAGGGATATTAGACTCAGTCTGGCTGCGGAGAATTAGTGGAGCCACAGCCAATTCTCGCAGTTAAGAGCTAGACTGTGCACACACTCCCCCAGAACATTCTGTTTTACTGAAACCCACAGGGGTAAAATCTCATTTTGTGGGCTCCTTAAATTGACTTCGAGAATCTGTGAAGCTGTTGGGATTTTGTCAACTGTTTAATTCCAACATAGAAGCCTCTTTCCTACCAAAAGAGGCCTCTCAATTGCTCTTTGCACTAGAGTAGCCCAAGGGAGGCACATATCCTGCATTAAGGATATCACTCCTTTCCTTAGAAAAGAAGCTGATATGGAGCATGGGAATTTTCTGTGCAATCTTCTCCTTCAATGCCCCTTTCCACCCATACTGTTTTAGGTTGGCTGGTTTTTAGTTTGTTGCTCTGTCAGGCGGTTTCTTGGGGCACTTGTGATTTTGCTGAGCGAGGTTTGGCCTGACCCCTGCTCTTATCCCAAGGCTGATGGCAGCACATCTCAAAGCAGCCATAGTGACCAAAGGTTTGGAGCGGATGTGAATCAGGCCAGAGGACTTCACCCATCCCTAATTGGAACACTGTTGGCTGTTTTGGGATTTCCCTGGTGTCCTGCTGTGTGGGAACACGGACACAGCACATTTAGGACCGTGTCATTTACACTGGGAAACCAGCAAGGCAAAGACACTGGTGGTGCCAAGAGCAGCATAAGGCAAAATGCAGAATTTTCTCCTTTTTGCAGGTGATGCTAAAAAAAGGAAGCAACATAAAGTCATGGAGGAGTCCTCCTTCCATCACTGCTGAAGTCCAGAGCTTGCAGCAGCAAGCACAGAGCCTGTTGCAGTGAGCAGGGCTATTTTATATTCTGCATAAGCAGGATTGCTGTAGAACCTCAGAGCTGATGATACCTTTCATGGGATCCAGGTCTAGCAGGAAAAGACAGCTCACTGTCACAACCTCTGAAGTTTTGTTCCCCCCTTCCATGCATTTCATTTCAGTGGATTTTAGGTCTCTTTCTCATAAAACTTGGATCACTGATTTTCCTGGTCCCCTCAGTCAAGGCTCACACCTTGCACATGGCATTAGGAGAAAGGCAAGCAAAGGGGGAGATATTTTATATTAAATCATGAAATGTAGGAGTGGATACAATTGCATTAGGGAAGCACATTAGTCAGCATTGATTCATACTAATAAGGGTGGTTTAGGGGGCCTCTGGCAGGAAAATGCTGCTTTGATCATTATCTGTGCACACTGGTGCTAATGCAGATAGGATGGCAGATGCTGAGAGTGGTTTGTGGGATGCCTGAATATTCATTATCACCGTCCTTGTTGTTATTCCTAGTCATGAGAGCCCTGGGTACGAGGTACTGCAGGAAGGCTGGAAAACAGATGAAGCTCAGCTTGGCTTTGGGATTGGGGTCCTGCTCAGACCAGAAAACATCCCCGTTACCACTGAACACTTAACAGCTTCAGCCCACTGCTTTGAAGTATGTTGTCATGTTGTCCTTTTTTTTTCTCCTTCTCTCAGAAGGTTTTTAGCTATAAGGCAAAGCAAAAAGTGGGCTGAGCACTGGAATACTCCATGCAAATTGCCAGGCAGAGGCACTGACAGAGGAATTTCCCTGATGATGCTGCTCAGCTGAAGTGAGTTCTAGAAAAAAACAAAACAAAACAAAAAGAACAAGCAAATCCAAACCAAACCAAACCAAAAAACGATATTTTCCACAAACCCCCCCAAAATGCTGAAAAAAGCCAACAACAAAAAAAAGATATTTTCTTAAAGGAAAAATAAAAGAGGTTTTGTTGTTCAGTGTCAGAGATGGGAGGCAAAGAGGGACAAGTGAGATGGGCTCATGCAGCTGAGCAGAGGCTGCCACTGCCCTTCTGTGGAAAACAGGGACAGGACACAGTGCCTTGGAACGAGGAGTTCACAGGTAGAGTGGCAGAGATCTGACGCAGGTGGGATCTGCAGTTTTGCCCCAGGCTCCTGGCATGGCTGTGGGTGAGCTCATTTCTGTGCTCCTCAATTCCCTGCCCGTCCCCCGAGAAGGGGAGATGAGGAGATGACAGCACTTACCAGCTCTGCATTGCTGGGCAGACTTAATTAAAAGCTGCAAGATGTTTGGACATAAGGGACAATAGCAATATAAAATGGATGATCACATGGGGCTGCAAGTGGAACGTGCATGTGCAAGAAGAAATGCGTATTTTTCATGCGTGGGAGTTTAATTCCATTTTCTGAAATGACAGTGGGGATGGGGAAATCTGGCTCTCTGTGTAAGAGAGCAGGGAAACCCTGGGGTATAAAAAGGAGATCTGCTCACCTTGTAGCTTTTCCTGCAGTGGAAACAGTTAGAGGCTGACTAATTTCATGAAACCTGCAAATAGGGAATCCTTTTGTGACCTCTGTCAGGTCTGCTTAAAATACACCAGCAGATTCCAAACTTAGTGGGGGAGGTGACACCAAAGCAGCCAGTCCTGCCCCATCCCTCGCTCTGGAGTGACAGGATAGAGCCAGCTGCTCTCATACACTTGGTACAGCAAGGTCCCTGACAGATAAAAAGAAAAGGAGGTTCTGAGACAGGAAAGGTTGGGAGTAAATGGCTGCACAAGCTAGAGAGAAATCGTCTGGGATGCTGCCTGGGGAAAAAAAGCTGATTATTTTTTTTTCTCCCGAAATATTGCTTCTTCAGGAGAACAGTGCAGGTCTAGGACATGTCAGTGGAGAGGTGAGAGATGTCTCCATCCTTGGTGGCTTTCAAGGCTTGGCTGGACTCAAGAGCTGGTGCTGCTTCAAGTGGGAGGTTGGATTAGGGACCCCCAGGGTCCCATCTAACCAACATTTCTGCTATTTCCCTGTTTCTCCAATTCAGAGTGGACACTAAACTGTGTGCTCATAAAGGGATTTGCACTGGCAAATGCATTCAGCCACACTAGAGATTTTTATTTAGTCCTAGAAAACCCACAAATCTGAGCAGCTACGTGCTCCCTAAATGTGTCACTCCCTCGGTGAGGAGGAAGAGAAGGATCCTGAAGCCAGGATCTTTGCTGTGCACACAGCACGGGCTACAACAGACTTAGGAATGCATATACTGTTCTGCTGCTTGAATTTTCCCTTAGAGGAAAAAAAAAAAAGAAAGGAGGAAAAAAGATTGGTCTCACAATACCGTCTCACAAAACTTTCGAAGTTTTATGGCACCACAAATTAAAAACAATGAGCCAGATTCTCTGTGACATAAATACGTGAAACTGTTGACTTCAAGGTAAATTCACCAATTTAATGACTGGAGAATGTGTTCCAGCACATCCAGCCCTGCCTAGTGCCCAGAGCTGCACACACAACACCAGGGTTTGTTCGGCTGCCTGCCCTGGCTGGGAGGACAACGAGCTTTTTTTATTTCTGAGCAAAAGCAAAATGTGACTCTTACATCAGGCACGGGGCTTGGCCAAGCTGGGCAGTGATTGTGAGGGTTTTATGGCTGGTTTTATATCAGAATCACAGATCACAGAATTGTTTTGGCTGGAAATTGCTTCCAAGATTGAGTCCAACCTGTGTCTGGTGCCCACCTTGTCCCCAGCCCAGAGCTCTGAGTGCCACGTCCAGGAATTCCTTGGACACCTCCAGAGATGGGAATTCCAAATCCCCCTGGGCAGCCTGTCCCAAAGCCTGACCACCCTTTCCATAAAAAAATTCTTCCTGTTGTCCAACCTAAACCTCCCCTGGCACAGCTTGAGGTCATTTCCTCCTGTCACTTGTCACTCCTGTCAGGGAGTTGTAGAGATCAAGAAGGTCCCCCCTGTGCCTCCTTTTCTCCAGGCTAGAGTTTACTCCAGCCTACAGAAGTTTGGCCTTTTCAGGCAGATTTCATGGAAACCTGTGATTTCCAGAGCTGGGGAACTCGCCTGGCAGAAAAACAGTCGGAAAGGAAAGGAAAGGAAAGGAAAGGAAAGGAAAGGAAAGGAAAGGAAAGGAAAGGAAAGGAAAGGAAAAAAGAAAAGAAAAGAAAAGAAAAGAAAAGAAAAGAAAAGAAAAGAAAAGAAAAGAAAAGAAAAGAAAAGAAAAAAGAAAAGGAGTTAATTTTTAACTAGATCACTTTCTGGTCTCATTCCGTGTGTGGTCAGGGAAGAGCCAAGGGACAGGATTGTGTGGATGGAGGCAGGAGGGTGACGAAGGGACTGGTGAGGCTGCTCTTTCCAGCAGCAGTGTGCGTTAAAGTTCCTTTGCAGTGGTTGTGAAGTTGTTTTGGTTGTGCTAAGTTCTGGCACAGACAAAATCTATTAGAGCTGCTTCCATCATCTCTTCAGGCCGTTCTTCTCTCCATTCCTCATTGACTGTTTTTGTTGTCTCTTTATTGCATTGAATTTAATCTACTGGTCACTAGAGCAGTACAAAGAATTGATTTTGTGGTTCACTGGTTGTACAGAACATAATAACATTAAAAATGGGTTGATATGAAATGGATGTTTGTTCAACTTTTCAGTAAAATGAAAAAAATTAAAACATTTCATTTCAGGCTCAGTGAAAGTTTTAAGCCTTGTTGTTTATTTTCACTTTATTAATCCAGTGTTTTTTGGTTTATTTTTTGTTGTTTTTTTTTTTTTAATTTTTAAGGCACTAAAGTTCATCTCAAGACATGAAGTCAAGTAGTGCCACTTCAAAAATGTCTAAAGAGGAACATTTTGATTTTGAGTGTATTATGTTTAGATGTTTGTTCTTCAGTTTGGATTTACAAGGAGTTTTTCTAACCTTGAGTTAGGGAAGGACTGAAAAAAAAAAAGACTGACTGTCCTTGTTCACTCTGTGACTTTGAAATCTTGAAATTCCCTAAGGTCCAGCTTTGATTTTCCCTGGGTTCAGCACCTTAGGATAAAGAAAAAATCCAATAATAATTTCCCCAGCAGGGCTGGGCAAAGGAGTGAGAGCCAAGACGAGCAGCAGGAATGCAGCTGTGCCTGGGAAGGCTCGTGATGTCTCCCAAAACCAGGCTGGGTGCAGGGACCTGGGTGCTGTGACAGTGACAAACTGCACAGCACACTCACAGACCCTCTCTCACACACCCTGGCAGGTTTTCACTCCTGTTCCCCTTGACTGGATGTCTGAAGCATCCAAGAAAGCACCGTGAACGTTCCTCTCAAACAGCATTAAGGTGAAGTTTAGCTCAGGTATGAATTGATGGGCAGTGTTAGGCCTTTGAATCTTTGCTTGGGCTTTTTTAGTCTTCTGACAAGGTTTTCTTATTAGGGTTTTAATGCTATATGTTTAAAGGGGACAAGTTTTTTTGTTTTGCTGTCAGAGGCAAGGCTCTTTTAGGAGAGACAGCATGGCAGCTGAAGGACAGAGGGAGCTGAGATGAAAGGAGATTCTTTTCTCCGTGTGGGATGAGCAATGGAAATCCATACAGGCAAAATTACAGAATCTCTCTAGTTGATATTATGCCTGTAAACGAGTGAAGTACATTGGTTTGCAATCAGTAAACGCCATGTAAATAAATGTGTGTAAACCAAAACCTGAAACCCATTTCCATAGTGCATGTAAACAATGAAGCCTCCTAGTGTTGTCTTCAATGTAAATGCTCATCTAACTATGACATTACTACACGTTTATGCAACTCTACTCCACAATTTACATTCCTGTCTCAGCATCTCTCAGAGCAGTTGGCAAACAGGAGCCATCCAGTGATGGGTACAAAGCTGACAATTCCATCACGCAGCTTCTCCTTCAGCCCTGGCCTTCATTGTCCATGCAGTGCAGGGACTGCTGTTGTTACATCCCCTGCATAATGCAGCTCCCTGCATGTGTGCAGCTTTCCATGGATTTGCATGAGCAGAATAAAGGCAGCAGTAGGGAATGGCTGGGGCTGAGCTGTGCAGAGCTTTGTCCTGGGCCCAGAGCTTGGCCCTGCTCAGGCTGGAGCAGCAGCTGCTCTGGCTGCCTTTGGATTCGGATGGTGACAGCTTGGGAGCATCCCTGGCAGCCGCAGGGCTTGACAGAAGGACACACCTCTGCTCTTTGATACCCTTGAGAACAGAGGGCAAGGGAAGGGTAAGTGGCACCAGCCTTTGATACGCCTGGAGCTGCTGCAATAAGGGAACAGAAAATCTGTCCATGTTCGGGGCAGGGCAGCGCACTCCCGGCCCACGGGGATGATGTGGAGGCAAAGCAGTGGATCAGTTCACATTCTGATGAGGCTCCTGTGCTTAGAACACTCCAGTTCCTCTGGAGAAAAGCACTCCCGTGAGCTGTGTGCCTGGGAAGGTGGATCTGTGCCTGCCTGCCCTGCCTGCTGATCCGGGGAAGCTCTTAGCTGGATTGGCCAAGCGCTAGCACAGAGCTCAGAGTTGCCTCTTCCAGCAGGAAAATTCCCCTTCTCCATCCATAACAAAATATTTTGGTCCTCCTCCCAGTGAATCCCAGAAGCAGCACAGAAATATTTTAGCCGCTGAACCTTTCCAAAGAGATCTGTGTCCTGCTGGGCTTGGACAAGGATGTCCACATCTTGTCCCATCGAGACCTCCTGCGTGGTGGGGAATGTTCCTCTCCACATGTCAAGTGGAGGCTGTGCCCAGCAGGGCTGCTCCCAGCATGCTGTGACAGCAATGACTCTGCACATTCATCTCAGATTCCTCCAGAGCAGCAGACTATGGTCCAGTGGCCTGGGAACATATTTTAAAGGCTAACAAGGCAAAGAGAAGCTTTCACTCTCTTTCTTAAGAAAAAATATTTTCAGCTCTTTTTTTTAAAATTATTTTTTAATAATCTTATTAATTCTGTTTTCAAACCAGGCAGATGCTTATTTCAGCAGAGAAGCTGTTACATTAAAATAAAAAAGTCATTACATTAGATAGACAGAACAATTTTGTTATGGCACAAGTAGCACTGGGAGAAGGCATTGTAGGGTTTTTTTTCCTTTAATTCTGGATCCCTCCAATGTTTCCCATGGGTTCCAGAAATTATGTTTTTTTCCCTTTCTTTTTTGCTGATTGCTACCCACCAGGCTCTGTAAATGGAACAAGATGTGTCCCACCAGGGCAGCCAGAGCCTGGGCTAAGCTGCTACAAGCAGGTACAAAACCCAAGGACACAAAGAAACCTGGAATCAGCTTTGCCTGCAGCAGGTTTGGGTCAGCCCTTTGTGCCAGGATCTCCTCTGCAGGCAGTGTGGTATCAAATATTCCTGTGCAGAGCCAGCGCTTCCTTTGTGCCACTGCCCACGTGTGCAGGAGCTGACGCATCAGCCAGGTGTGCTGGCACAGCCCAGCTGCCCTCAGGAGAGCCCTGGGCAGCTGAGACCTGCTCTGCTCCAAGGCACGGGGCTGATGGAGGCAGCATTTGGTGGCCAGGGACGTGCAGCAGGGCTCTGTTTGCTGGTGGCCGAGCCTGGGAGCTCCTGTGACCAAACCCATTTCACACCTGCAGCTCTTCACCCTCCAGCACTGGCATGGTGACCACCAAGTTTTTACAGGGAGCTGCCATGAGGTTTCCTTCACGGTGGAATTTATTTTTTTCCTGGTCAAATACATCCCATCGAGTGCAAAACACGGAGAGAGGGAGGAGAGGAGACGGGCAGGGTTGGTGTTTACACCCACACGGCTCTCTGGGCTGAGGCACTGCAGTGCAGGCTGCTGGCAGCTGCTGCCTCCCCCTCCTCCTCCTCCTCCTTCCCTGCCAGACTCCTCACAGCTGCCTGGCTCTGGAACCCTGTTCCAAGAAGACAGAGGTGCTCCCCATCCCCACTCTGTGGCGTGGGAAAGCCTTTGACCTGCTCCAGCACCTGCTGAGAGGGAGCCTTGAGGTCTGGCAGCGGCAGCTGGGCCAGCAGGGCCAGGCTGGGGCTTCCAGAGGGAGGGGATCCTCTAAAGGATCTGTGATGCTCCTAAATCAAAGTCCTGCTGACAACACAGAGCGCTAAATGCCTGCCTGGGGATCTGCTCCTATGGTCATGTGACAACATCAGAATTTAAGCTTTAATTAAGAGATGAGTGCAGGCAGGGAGGGAAGAGTCTTTAGTCCTTATGGCTACAAAAGAAAGCTTGGAAACATGACCTGAGTGCAACCAACATCTGCTTTAATGTGCAGATGGCTCCCAGCAGAGGGGTGAGCAGCTGGGAGAGGAAGCCATTCCATCACATTCTCAATCAGGTCAAGCCAGCTTGTGCTTCCGCTTGCAATGGAAGAGCTTTTTTGGAGAGAGATTCCAGAAAAGCTGCACTACAACAGAATTAAATAGAATCGTGGAAGCCTAGAAAGGCTTGGCTTGGAAGGGACCTTAAAATTCATCTAGTCCAGACACCCTACCGTGGGCAGGAGTGCCACCCGTGAGATCAAGTTGCTCAGGACTGTCCTGCAGCTTTTCAGGGCCAGGTTTTGCACTGACACAGCCCCTGCTCAGGAGAAACCTCTGGAGCTGTGAGAGCTGCCTGACTGAACCTGCCAATGGTGTGCAGCCCTTTTTAGGCAGCAGCACGGGAATTCTCTGCTCTGGGATGGAGGCAGGAGGTGTTTTTCCTCCTGGAGTTCTTTAGCCCAGATTGAAGGGATGCCTTTAACGCACCCTTGTATCAACCCCTGCTGGCCCAAAACCCTACGCTGTGCTTTCTCCTGCCAGAGCTTCAGCAAGGGCAGGGAACAACCATGCATTTTGGAGGGCAGGTAAGGAAAAGCCTCTGGATACTCTCCATCTCCCAGGGATACAGCAGGCTTGTTGAAGGAGAGCCCTGTTTGATGGCTATGCTCTCACCGGTGTCTGGAGGCTCCGAAATGTCTGATATTTCAACAACCTCCATTCCCCTGAGTGAGTGTCATGGAAAAGCCACTGGAAAAGTTCCCCCGTCACTTACAGCTGGGACCAGTCTTTGGACCCAGTGAAGCATCCTGACACTTGGAGCTTGTCATTCCTGCAATAGAAGTGCCTATGTGCAAGCTGCAAACACAGGTTTCATGGGCTGGGAGAGACTGGCAGCTCTGCTGGAGCATGGGCTGGGTTTGAGGTTTGAATTAGTATTTGAGATCTGGACATGGTGAAGCACTGGGGGCATTCAGGTTGGATGAGGATGCACTGAGCAGTGAGGGACACTTCCACCCCATGGCAACCTGCAGGTGGAAGGAGCTGTGTTATGTCAGGAGAACGAAGGTATTTTATTGCCTGTGCATCCATGCAAAATTATTTTCATTATCCATGCATCCCTGAAAGGTTTTTTCATTGTCCATGCACCCCTGAGAGGGGTTTTCATAGCCCATGCACCCCCACCCAACCTCCTCACTCTGCTTTCCCTTCCCTTTCTCTCACACTGCTTATTTCCTTTTCAGCAAAGGCAAACCTTTGAGTGAGTATTCAGCATTAAATATTTCAGCTCTTGAGTGAAAACCCCAGAAAGAACATCACTTTTAAGTCCCCTCCAAATATCTGGGGCTGTCCCTGGGGAGTGCAGGTGCACAGCCAGGGTTAGGCTGATCAGAGAGCTGGGTACACAGGGAAAAGCGTGTGTGGCATGGTTAGGAGCAAGCAGGAAATATCGGAATAAGACAAGAACTTTTTTAGCTTTATCCCTGATTAAAGTGAAATGAATAGTCCCACACTCCTTGTTCTCCTTGTTTTCCTTCCCCTGTGTTCCTCCCCTTCTCCCCCATTCATGTGCAGACTGTGAAAGTGTCAGATTCCCCCCTCCCACCCATAAAAGGCTCCTCTCTGTTCCTCGGGAGTATTTGATATTTGGAATCTGTACTGTACTGTTCAGCAGTGAGTGTTGCCAAGTCACATGATGAACTGTATCTCAAGACTATTTAATGTCTCTTCAAAGCCCACACTTTCAGAGTCCTGTGATTATGTAAATGTCTCAACTCAATTTTTAAAGTAAGTTTATGGCCCTCATAATTACAGAGGAAAACTTGATAATACGACTCCTACATACTCAGAAAGCAGAAGGCAAAAAAAAAAAAAGAAGAAAAAAAAACCCTGAAGTTTATCAGATTTTAAAAGTCTCATGAATTTTAAAACCAATCTCTTAATTCTTTTTTTGAGCTTGACTCATGATTTTCAACTGTCACCAGTGTGGCTGTAGGGATTGTAAGGCTGGTTTGTTATCTTATTAGGTAACTTACATAAAATATCCAAGCCCAATGAGACTCAGAGATGGAGTATTGCATTTCAGTGCTCATCTGGAGACAACGGTGCCTTTTCTTCTGTGGAGTGGCTGAGGATCTCCTCTTAATCCAGGTCTCCAGTCACTACTGCAGCATAAATTTTTCCCCAAATTATATTAATGTTAATCATATGAATGAGAATAGCCATAATATTGATCTTCATAATACTTAGGTTATTAAATTTGAGTTTGAAGGTGGTTTTGTGGTGCGATTCATAACAGCAAATCTCCTCAGCATGCATAAGCAGGGAGAGCAGGCCGCAGAGCAATAGCACTGCAAACCCAGAGAGAAATATATTCCAGAATCTTCCATCCTACCACAGGATTGCACAGGGAACAGACACTTGTGGCTAAGTTAGCAACACTGCAGCTGGAGTTTTGCTAATTGTTTGATGACCTCAGATGAACTGGATTGATCTGAAAGGACAAAAAAGCCTTTGCATGTTGAAACGAATAGTTGCAATATTCCTATGCATATACACACCACTCAGGGGCTCTTTATTAATCACAGAATCACAGAATGCTTTGAGTTGGAAGAGATCTTAAAAAAACCAAAAAAACACCAAAAAACCAGTTCCAAGCCCTTGCCATGGGCAGGGACACCTTCCTCCAGACTGGGCTGCTCCAAGCTCCGTCCAGCCTGGCCTTGGTGTGTGGCATCCACAGCAATGCTGCTGGAATGTTTGCAGACACAAACGCAGGGATGCTGCTGTGATAAAATGAAGAGGAATCACCCCTGTTATTTGCCTTCCCCACACAGGTTTATTCAGGCTGTGCTGTTTTGTTTAGGAGCCGCACACACCAAAGGGTGGGGAGGGAACAGAGCAATCAGGGCTCTGTTGGCCACTCAGAAACGACTCTGTGCCCACAGAACCATTGGTGTTTGAGGTGCACACAGCTGCTGAGGTGTCTGCAGCATCTTGCACGGCCTACAGTGGATTGAACGAAATCTGAGAATGCTTCCCTGTGAAATGACTCTGTAATAAGGGACAGAAATTACCAGCTCTTCCAGCACGTAAAAAAAAGAGGAACCAAGAGTGTGCAAGAGGCTGAATGCTACTATATAATAAGCTTACAGGATAATTGCCAACTGTACTTGGACTTAACTTTCTCCCGCAGAAGTGTCATAAAAATGAGTTTGTTGTTTTCACTCCAGGGAACTGAGATATTTGGATCAGGTCTTTAAAAAAGACAGTACTTTATCTCCCCCTTGAACATATCAGCTCTGTTGGTGACCATCTCCTGCACGATTGTGAGTGAGCATCCAAAGGAAAAGATTTTCTGTGCACAGTGGCAGTCTGTGAGCTGGCACAGAAGAATCTCAGATCCCTGTCAAGGCCTCACAAGTGTTTGTAACCCTGAAGTAGGATTTTCAGAGTGGTAGGGATTGTGCACTGAAAGAGGAGCAGAACTGATGAAATTCTACGAACAAATGATAGAATGGAAAGGTCTTTATATTTTAGGTGCAATAAAAATGTCTCTGTGAGGTAGAAAACTATTTTCTCCACAGTAAGGTTTTGTCAAAATGCTTTATTTGTCAGCAGTAAAGTGTTTCAGGCTGATGAATTGGGTTCAACATATTTTTGATATCCTAGCCTCTCTGGTCACCTGTGACTATGGTGAAAGCAGGAGATCTAAGAAATAAACTATTTTGACAAAATTTTGTCTTGTAAAAACATTACAAGCTGTTCCAGATTCTTCCAACGTGGAACAAAGCCAGATTCTGCAGGCCTGAGAGTAGCTGCTAAAAGGAATCCTCTCCTGGGCAGCTCCAGCCACAGCTGAAGCTGGAGCTCTCCCAAACGTGAGCGATTTAAGCTTTGTCTGGAGACACAAACTGGAGCCCTTACCAATTACAGATGAGTTATCCTCAGGTGCCACAGGGAGAGTGCACGGGGACTGAAGAGTAAAGGATTAGCCAGCACACACAGAAATATTGAGCAACTCACTACTACCTCCTATTGTGCTCGTGCCAGTGGAAATCCTTCTCAGAACGGCATATTTTATTCAATTTTTAAGAGCTCTCAATTTTTCATTTAGGAAGGGAAGCTGGAGCAGCCTCTGATCCGTAATCAATCAGGCCGCCCTCACAGGAAAGCTCCAAGGAAGAGCTCTTGCTCTTTGGTCCTTTATCTTCTCTGAGAACTCACAGAAATTGTATTTCTGAATGGGATTGAGAGTGAGGGAGAGGGAAAAGCACAGCCAGAGCAATCCTCAGCTAAATCTCACAGACCTCCATCCTGTAGTAAATATCTTGTACAAACTAACCCTAGGCACAGTATCCCAAACAACATTTCTCCAGTCAGTATGCTTCAGATAAGCTTGCCCAGACTTAAAAAAAGGTATTTGAGCACACTGTGTGGGTAAATAACTGCCTAAGTACCGAATTATTGTAGATTTTAGAGGGCATTACAAAATCAGGAATTTTTAAACAGGATCTGCTGCAATCTGAAATGAGGCTGTCCATAACATGAATTTATTCTCCCTAGTAATAAATACACAATGATAAAAGAAGGAATAACAGACACGGCTCATCCAGGGGTCTCAAAGCTCTTTGCAGCCATTAGAGTTCTTTAGGATAGTGGAGGAAAAGGCTGGGCTTTGTTTGTTTGTTTGGAATGAATAAATTAATCATTAGTAAAATATTATGCAGTTCATCAGATATAATATTCACTAGCTATTTGTCAAAATAACAGCTCAGTCATATATTATCAGAACAAAACATTTTTAATGTGTGTATTTCTAGTCTTGAGATGATTTATTCAGGCTTTGGGGTTTTAGTTATTGACCAGATAAAGCTCCATTCCCTTGGGAGGCAGACATGGAAGGTTGGGAGCTCTTGGTGAACCTGGACCATCTTTTTTTGCTGTGGTTTTGTTTAGGACCTGAAAAAAGCAGAATACTGCATCTGAGTTTCCTTCCTCAATACATCAAGCCTTAATTCTGATTATCTCTGGCCAATGCTAGGTTTGCCTCAGTTAGGAAAATCCATCCACTTATTCAAAAATCAAACTGTGATCTGAGTTCTCTGCGTTCTTGCAGGACCAGTGTCTGACCCCAGCACCAAGGTCCTCATCCCTTCTGAGCTATCTCAACTGTTTGGTGTCACCCCACCTCACAGCTGCTGCACAAGAGGCTTTAGGGCTCCCAGCTCACTGCTCCATGTGACAAATCGCACAATTCCTGAAATACTGGGGGAGAACAGAGCAGTCTTTTACCAGGTCCCTCCCAGCTCCGTCTCCTGTGCCAGTGAGCTGGACTCCTTCCAAAAGTGCTTCAGCAGAGCAAAGCTACGTGACTGACCCTCCCCAACTCCCCTTGCCATTCGTGACCAGCATCCCAGAAGGTTGCAGCTCCTTCCAGGCCTTTATTGGAGTCAAACACACAGCCTCTCCCCTGGGTTTTATTAGAGAAGCTGGTGCCAAATCACCCAGCTCCCTCCTACTCGATAAAAAATGTTTATAACCCAGTAAATTCTAACATATCAGCAGCTTGTTATGGAGGGAAAAGGTCACTGTGAGAGAAAGGGGAAAAAAAAAGTTACCCTTCCATTGGAAATGCTGGCTGGGTACAGACGAAGGAGTCAGCACCAGGAAAATATCTTTTGATATGATAAAGTCTCATAATAGAAAATGTTGCTGCAATACAGGCCTCGTTTCTTCAGATAAATATTTAATATAGATCACTAAAGATTAATCGAGTACAGAAAAGTGTCTCTCCTATGGTTGGTGTAAAGAAAACATCTTCTCGTTAATTTATTATGGAGCCTGAAATGAGAAAAATCCTATGGAGAGAAATGCAGGGTACGGTTTCCATAGAGAAGCAGAGCACCACACCAGAATTTATTTAGTGTGTGGGCAGAAGACTTCCCAGAGCCAGCTGCAGCATGGCGTTCGCGTGATAAAAAATCCCAGTGTAGGAAGGAGCCTCACAGAGACACTCCCTGTGTCCTGCTGCTCAGAACCCTGCACATCCCAGTGTCCCTGAAACGGGGACGCCTGAGGAGCTGTGGGCACTCCAGGAGTGTGCGGTGGCAGGTGTGACATCCCAGCTGCTCGCCCAGGAAAGGGCGCTCAGTCCTTTCAGTCCCCCCAGCCTGGAGCTCCCTGCTTTAGCCAGGGTTCCTGTAACCACATCCCTCGATGACTCCAAGGCACTGTGGCACTTCACACAGCTGGGCAGTAAGAGTTCACGGTGCTGCTGTGGGATTTCCATCTCCCACGGTGCTGGGACAGGATCAGTCAGCTCCTGTGTGGTGGGTAAAGGACAGGATCCCTCTGCTCTCTCCCACCGTCCACAGTAACCGTCACCCCAACCATTTTGCAGCATTAAATAGGACATTGACAGAGAATAAATCATAAATAGCAGCAGATAGAGTATGAGGGGGAAAATAAGAGTTACAGGCAAGGGAGGAGAGATAAAAGATTCAATTTCAGCTGAGACTGAAACGGAACAAAGAGTCAATGAGATGGAGAGATACACGGGGGTTGTTCCAGATGGCCAACTCCACTGAAGTGGAGCCTCTGGCACCACCACATCTTGTGGTGAACTTGAGAACAAGGGGATACCCTTTGCTTTTAGCTGAAGTGGGCAGGAAAGTCCAGCAGACCTGTCCATGCTCAGGAAATAGAGGAGCTCCCTCCTGAAATGCATATTCTAGAGAGCAGAAACAACTCTGGAGAGGAGGAAGCTGAAACATTTTTCCCCCTCTCCAAGAAGCCCATCCCACCATGTCCAGTTGTTTCTCCAGAGGTAAAACTTTCTTTTTCTCCTTATCTTTCTCTGTGGACACCTTCTCTGTTTAGGGAACATTTTTGCCAAGCAGTTGGCAAAATGCAAGTCTGCATGTTGAGCTCTCCCCAGGAGAGAGGCCGAGGGGAGGAAGGTTGAATGCCAGCAGAAATACCCTCTGTGCACAGCTGGGAGGTGAGCAGGGAATGGAGCTGGGAGGAACCTGGCAAAACATGGCTAGAAGGGGTAGTTACCTCAATTTCTGTGCATTTGCAACTCCAAGGATGTCTTCTGGCTGAACTCTCAGGACACCACAAAATCCTAAACCTCTGGGACACTGGGGGTGCTCTCTTTGCAGTCTGCAGCTCTCAAGTCTTGACTGCTCCCACAACCCAAGGAACAACCAAAATCCTAAATAATCATTTTCCCTGGTTCCATCGCAGGCTGTTGGACTCTATACAGGTGCAAATGAACAGCAGCTCTAAGCTGGGACTATCTAGAAGAAAGACCAACAGATTTTTAATAGCAGTGGGGACTGTTGCAGTCATTTACCATGAAACTACTCTGTGTTTAGAACATTTATTTGCAACATATGGCATGGATATGGCCAGGAGGATTGCAACAGCTAATAATTAACAGTTATCCCATCCCCAGGATAACTCATGGGTGACCAAGGGGCTCTTGTTTTGTCCCCTGCAAGCACCACGGCTGCACTGCAGCTCAGTCCCTGTCACCTTGGTCTCCATCTCTGCCTGTCATGCTCTGCACTCCCTCTGCAGTGAGCCACAGATATAATCTATGGAACACAAATATGATTTCATAATAAGTTTTCTATGCAGCCAGGATAAAATGCCAAACAGAATCAGAAAACAATCAGTCAGTGAAACTCGGCCCCGGCGATGAGTGCGCCGCTGGGCACGGTCCAGTGCCCAGGAAGATTGAGGCTCTAAATACAGGCACCCTGCCCTTCCAGAGACGGGGTAAGCGGGGCAAGGAGAGACGGGAACACCCAGAGCATCTGCTGTTGGGAATAAGTCAAACCAGGAACAGTGTCAGACCTGCACAAAGATGCCTCAGTCCGGGGTCGCCTCTCCCTGCGTGCGGAGATAGGATTCGGCAGCAGCAGGGCTCTGGCAGGGGCAGTGGAAGGAGCAGGGACAGGAGGGCTGCAGCAGGGACAGATCTCGGCGAGATAAACATGCACTTGTTGTGGAGGCCTCTGGGTGCTGCTCTTGCACAGAGCCGGATAATTCATCCCTCCCACCGTTTTAGGAGCCTCCCTGCCCTCCATTATGTTTTCCGGTTGGGATAAGTTTATATCAAGTTCTATGTCCTGCCAAAGAGTGTGGTGTGTAGGACCCTGTGTCTGCCCTGCTCGGCATACTGTGGGAGCTGGGGGAGAGGAAAACGGAAAGGAAGGCTGGGAATCATGAAGAGAGGAAGGAACTCCACCAAAAAGCAGGAGAAAGGAGAAAGCTGGACACCTCGGTGTGGAGGGAAGTATTGAAATGCACCCCACTGGCTGGAGTATCACTCAGCTACTCTGGGGATTAATTCCAGTCCAGAGAGGGCAGAGCTGCATCCCAAGGATAACGGCCTAGCCCAGGGCAAGGAAGCAGCTGTTCTCCTGGCCCCCTTCCTCCTGGCACTTGCTCAGGCACTGGGGATTGTGAGGTTTCCAGTCAGCAAGGGAAAAGATCAGGGCCCGCTCTCTACCAGACTGCAAAGATAGTGCTTTTTATTCTCTGTTCCTCCGGTGTTTGTAAGAGTTGGGGGATTCACATTAGCTTTTTTCCCGTCTTCTTTAAGCACTCCAGGCTTCAGTTATATAATTGTATAACTCACAACTTCCATTTAAAAAATAAGAATAGGCTGTCTTTTAGGACTGCGGAGCAAAGCCAGAAAATACAAGTCTTTAAATCTCAAAACACAGAAGGCAAATAAAAAGCAGTGCAGATATTGTTGTTTTGCTCAGTAGATAAATATATACATATGCATGTGCTTCTAAATTCTGGGGGTCAGTTCATTCTTTGGGAGCAGAGGCTCAGATGTGCAATAGCACATAATCCCTAACTCGGGTGTGTGTGTATCTTGAGTTAGAACAGGAGCTGCTAATTTAACTTTGCCCAATCCTCCCCTTCTGAAATAAACATGAGGGGAAGTTTTCCATGAAATGCCATGATGGTTTGGGTTGGAGCAGCCATTTCGAACCCTCTGCCACGGGAAGGAACACCTTGGGGTCTCTCCTCAGTTTTTCTGCAGCATCTGGTGCCCTCAGACTGAATTTTCATCCTCAGAAAGATTCTGTGTTTTAACTCAGCACAAACCAAGAGGTTTGCCATGAAAGAGAGCAGCACAGGAGAGAGGGAAAGAACCAACTCTCCAGGAGTTCCCACCCAGACTCAAAGGATTCCCACACCACTACATGGGAGATGATGAGTGCAGGGGTGTGCATCTGATCCCTCTCATGTTTGGTATCCATCAGCTGCAGCACCCTCCCTGTGGCATGACTCCAGCTCACTCCACTGCTTGCACATGGCTTTTGTGTCCTCCATAAGGGGCTGGAACTTGGGGATCTGTGCAGTGCTAGTTTTTAATAGTGTTAATAGTGATTTTTCATAGCCATATTTCTGACAGGACGTGAGGAAATGGCCTCAGGTTGCACCAGGGGATGTTTTAGGCATCAGGAATTGTGGAACAGCAGGGATTGGAGGGGCTGCTCAGGAAAGTGGTGGAGTTACCATCCCTGGAAGGGTTCAAAAGCTGTGTGGATATGGCGCTTAAGGACGTGGTTTAATGGTGAATGTGGCACCGCCACATTGCTGGTTGATTGTTGGACTGGATGATCTTGGAGGTCTCTACCAAATGTAACGATTCAGTGAGTCTGGCCCTATTTCTGTTCTCTGTAGCTGATGTGGGGTGGGGTTTGCACATCATCAGGACCCTGAGTGAGGTGTGGAGGCAGAGATGAACTGAGCCTGGGCAGGCAAAGCAGGGTAGCAACTTCAGCCATGACCCCACCACCTACTTTAGTCCTTCCTGGTGAAATACTTTGTTGTGTCTCTACATCTGTGTGGATTTTCTTCATGGTTGTGCCATATTCTGGATCTCTTCCTTGGAAAAGTTGTTCATCTCCTGCTGCTTTAACTTCCCCGTCTACAGTGACACATTTGTTTAAAGGTGCTTTGAGATCCACATATCAAAGTCACAAATAACAGCTAAAGAAAACATGACTCATGATGGGGAAATTGCCAAGCATGTGCGTGAATAACCAAGTGCCTCAGAGCTTCACAAACAGATCCCAGGAAACAAAAGCATTTGCATTCACAAGTCCCTGTTCACTGGCTAGGACAGGACAAAAATAAAGCTTTTTCTTTATGAAGTGTTGCATAAAAAGCATGGTTATCTTTTCATTGCAGGCCACTTTGCAGCATGCAAAGAGATTGCCTTTCTTCATGAGTTTGTGAATTTTTATTTTATTGCAGTCTTTTTATTTCCTCCATCAAAACATGCCTGAGTTTGAAATGGCATGACTAGGAATGAAAATTAAATACATCAAAACTGATTTTTGTAGAAATGAGATTTTGGAGCAACCAGGGAATATTCAAGGCTTTCTCACAGCTTGTGCTCAGTTCTTTTTGCTAAAGAGGGATGTAGTCTGAGGAAATGGGTCACCTTTTTCCTAGAGAAAATTTCTTCAGTTTTATTGTAATTCTGAAATGTCATAGGCTTTTGGGAACTTTTTTTCCCCATTTTTTAATCTTGAGCAAAGCACAAATGTCTCTGATTATGTATGACTTGAATTTTGCTGCAGCTATACTCTGCAGCCTAATTTTTTTTAGCCCTTAACCTCTTATCTTATGCTATTTGCTAGTAATTTCAGACCCAGTCACCATCTGAATCCTCTACTGAGAGGTAACATCCTGTGCATACAGCCACTGTGGATATTCCTGCTTTGCTGGATGCCACTGCTTGAAAAGCAGCCCTTGGCCAGTGGCCTGAGTAGAACAGCACAGCTTGTGAGCCAAAGGGATGAGGAGCCCCAGCCCTGAGGGTGAAGACACAGAATTGAGTGTCCTGAGGAACCGTGAGGAGGAGCCACTGTTTCCTCCTAAACCAACTCGGAGGAAATAATGTCCCAACACTATGGAAACTGAGTTGCAAGGATCAAAGCGGGAGGGAAGTGTGGCTTTGTTTTACTATTTTAACACAGCTTTTGTTGACTTGCTCTCTCCTGCCTCTGCCATGTACTCCTAGAAGCTTCAAGACCCCTTGCAATGGCTGAGATTTGGAGGGTAGGGGGTCCTTATCCCAGCCTGTGTGCCATCCTGAGCCTGGTGGCCATCTGCTGGATCTGGGTGTGCCTTGCTGAGCAGGCAGGGCTTAGTCTGCCTGTCCTGCTGCATCCCTGCAAGTTATCTGCCCTGCAGATCCTCCTGGGAAGGGGCTGGACCTTCCTCACTTCACCTCACCTGGACAAACCCCCGTCAGCTGCCCTGCAACGAAGGGTCCCTGCTGGGAACAGGTGACTTTGCCAGCTGGGCACCTTTGGGCGTGGCACCACCCACCAGCTCGGAGCGCTCAGGGGTGTCCCCATCAGCTGAGCGTGACTCAGGCCCGAGGGGTGGGTGACAGGGACAGTTCCCATCGCTGCCTGCCCTGCCCACAAGCCTGGCAGCTGTGCCCAGGTGGTTCTGCCAGTACCGCCTGGAGGGCTCAGCTGGGGAGAGGAGGCAGCAGCAGCTTTGTATTTAAACATCATCTTTTGTTCTTCCCCCCCCCACTCTTAAATCAGCGAATTTGAGCCTTTGCCAAGTGAGGAGCACAACTGACTGGAGGAGGGGTGATGGCTCCATTTTCCAACAATAGCTTGAGTTTCAAACATGGTTGCATGCTGTGTTGGAGAAAATTTGGTGCTTTTTTTGTTTTTTTTTTTGAGAAAAAGGGCAATCAAGGTTAAATTTGTGATATTACTTTCCCAGTATTGACAAATGCTGTGCTTAAGCTGCCAGTGGTGCAGCAGCCAGATACCCTTGCCTGCAACGTGAGGAATTAAGGTTCAAGCAGATATTTCTCAGTTTTTTCATCTGAGCAAACTGTGAATCATAAGTACAGAGCAAAGTTTGGGGCTGTGGTGTCACAGGCTGAGGTTATCAGCTTGCTACAGCTAAAATTAGGAAAACAAGACCTGTGGTCTGCACACACCTCTAGCTTCAGGAAATGAAGCAAGTGCAATTTAATGCAATTATTTGTTCCAAACTGCGTTCTTGTTACAGCCTTTGATTGGTGCTGTTGTGCTCCTGGGAGCACTGGCAGGCTCTGAATGCATGTGGTGAATTTTGGGGCAGGGTAGGCACCATTTCTGACAGGGTCCACGGGTTCACAAGGGCTCACCAGGACTTAACGTGGGCCAGTCACCCCTGGGTGATTTGTTATCTGATCTATAAATTAAATTCTCCCTGCCTGTCTGCCATGGCAAACTTGGTTACAAAAGACTTAAAAACTCTCATGTATGTCTTAGCCATGAGAGGAGGGACTTCATCAAGGGTGTAATCCTCTGGAGTCCCAATAAACACATCAATGTGAAAAGGTCTAGTTTGCCGGGTGTTTGTTTGTGGGTTTATTGTTTGTTTTGGGGTTTGGGTTTGTTTTTTCTTTGGGTTATTTTTGTGTATTGTGTTTGTTTTGTTGGGTTGGTTTGTTTGTTTTGTTTGGCTTTTTCTTTGTTTTGTTGGCATTATTTGTATTTTTTTCTTGTTCCCCCCCTCCCATGCTCCCCCAACCAATTGGTGCAGCACAAGACTGAATGGTTTGGGGCATTTTTTCTGTCTATGCCATGTGTTCCTGTATAGCCTTATTTGTCTCAGCATCCTGTGTCTCAGCTTCCCTTTCCACCTGTTGCTGGCTGATGTCTGCTCTCATCCCCTGAAGCAGGATTGGGTGCAAAGGAGGGTCCAAGAAGGAAATTGAAAGAAATGTGGAGAAGAGAACTTAAAATCATGCCAGCTACCCCAGCGTTCCTCAATAATACTTAAAATTCCTTAAATGACTCAGATGTTTCCATCCATTGCTTCAAAAGTGCTTTTCTTTGAAAGCTTCTTCTTGACGGCTCCTTGACAATGCAGGATCAGCTTGATTGTGAATTCTGGGTCAAACTCCTAGAAACGGAGATCCAGGAGACCCTGCTATGAAAAATAATATCTGTGTCATTGTATTGGTAACCAGAGAACTCAAAATGCCTGATTCACAGATGAGTTTCTCTGGGCTGTGGCAGGTATTTTAGTGGGAGTTCCTGCTGCCTGTCCCATGATTTTCATCCTAATTCGCAGTGAAGGACTGGGTGTCTCTGTGTTGTCTATCCCAGTGCTCAGACCCTGCAGCCTGTTGGAACAGCTTCCCCATAGCTTAATAAACCATGTCTGGTCTGGGTGAGCCTTCGGGGAGAAAACAGCACCAGAGCAGAACGTTTGCTGTTATTAATAACATTTGTTAAACAGCCCTGGGAGCTCTTGGAGAGATGTCACTCCTGCTCCCAGCAGCTCCCAGCAGCCCAGTGGAAACTGCAGTGACTCAGGAGGAAAGGCTCAGGTGGAAATGGTGGTGTCATCCCAGTGTGGAAGCAGCTGAGATGGTGTTAGCAGGCCTGGGAACCCCTCACCAGAACGTCTGTGGTGGCCAGCGCTGACGGGAAGGGTCTCTGCAGTGCTCGAGGTGTGGGGTTTTTGCAAGGAAATCTGCACAAATCAAATTTCAGGGAGAGCTGGAGGAATAAATCTCCATGAGCTGTTTGCACAGGAACTGATGGGTGAGATGGGCACTGGACATGGGCAGTGCAGCAGCTGGCTCTGCTGGGATATCTGCTGGAACACGTCCATAGAGGACTGATGAAGGCAGATGTGTTGAAGAAGTTCAGAAATCCCTTTGTGTTATTGAGGATGCAGAAATCCAAGACCTGCAGATGATCCCAAGCAGGTGAAGGAGTAGAAACCTACTCTGCCGTGTTTTCATGTGTTTGAAGTCAGGGTTAAGAATTACAGCCACATCCTGGCCATGATCACATTTAATTTAAAAAAATCCCAAAAACTTTAATAATGATTAAATCTGATGACCTGTCTTTTAACTTGTTCTTACCTATGCTGAATCACTGTGCTTTGAGTCTCTAATAATAAATTTATTTTAGCTTTTTTCTAAACAAATCGATCTTTTGAGCACTCAGCAATTCCAAATGTTGCTTCCAAATGCAGTCCTATCCTAATAGAGAGCACAAAACTTGGAATCATGTTTATCTGACTGGGTTTTAATTCAGTGCTGGAACAACCTGTTTACCAGGGGCTTTCAAGGTCACATGAAATTTGAAGTAATTTTATTTCATTTTGGTTCTTGCAATTATCATGTTATTCTGGATCTCTTTTTTACCTTTCTCTCCCCTCCCAAAAAAAACCCCTCAGAGCTTTCAACTCTGTAACAATTTAATATCTTTAAGAAAACGATTCGAGAGATGAAAACAAAACTCTGGAGCAGGCTGAACTGCTTGCCAAAAAAAGTGGGAGTGTTTGAGGTTTCAGACCCCTCAGCCAACACCAAGCACGTGGCCCAAGGACAGACCAAGGGGAAAAGCAACAGGAGATCCTTCCTTTGTCCTTTGGAGCCAGGTGGAGGAGGAAGTTGTCCAACAGCATAATTTAATTTCTGCCATAGGACTCTGCTGAATGATCCAAACTCTGATTGTCCTCCCTCTGGTTCAGTCCTGTCCAGGTAAATGTCCTTTTAGCAATAAAGCTGCAGCAGACAGCACAGCATTTATCAATAGATCAATAGTCAATTTATTTATCTCGTTCACCTGCCAGCTGTCATAAGTGAGCCTGTCTGCTTGCCTGGTTGTTATGCAAACTGCTGCTGGACTTTTAGCTTAAGTGATTTCTTTTAGTACTTCTCTGGAATTAAATTTTTAGGGTTTTTTTGGTTTTTTTTTTCTCTCTCTGTTTCATGGCAAAGTTTCAGCCTCTGTCTAATTTGGAACTAAATCTAAAATCTACAGACTGGAGGTTTTTTAAATAGATTAGGGGGGATGAGTGCCAAACCCTCACAGGAAACTAATTCTTGCAGGTCCTTTGAAAAGCTCAGCTTTGAAGAGTGACTTCTTCATGCTGGTCTAGATAGGGAAGAGGCCAAGCTGCAGAGGAAAGGGCTAAAGGAATATTGCACGGCTCAGCCTGGGGCTGTCTGGCATTTTGAGGGCACCGACTGGAAATGAAACATCACTGACCTCTCCGTAATCCCAGATACCCTCACAGGCTCTGTAAAGGCTGATCTGGCAGAACAAGATAAGCACTGCAGTGCTGTTGTCATGCTCACACCCCGTCCCTTGGCATTGTTTGTGGGATCCAGGGCTCACAGGAACCTGCAAGAGCCATCATCCTGAGTGCTGGAGATAACCAGGACTTTGTGCAGCCAAGGGCTGGGACAATTGGGCCGAAAAAAGGAAAGGCACAGCAAAACAAAAGCCTGAAACCAACAGCTCTGTTGTGGGAACATCTGGAAGGCTTCTGGAAGATTTAGGGCTATCACAGAACTTGCTTCTTACCCAGACAAGGCCTAGAATCTGCCTGGTTTGGTTCACACTCATTCTGACAGCTACTAATATCTGTCTGCGGCATGCACAGACATGTCCAAAAATGCCTCTCTTAATGATGGTGAAGTGCTTGAAGGAAAACAGGGGCAGAGTCACCAAAATTCCAGGAAACATCTCTGACATCAGGGAATCCTGGTGACATCACAGGCAATGATGTGGGCAATATGCCAAGGAGAGGGCATGAAATGTTTGTGTCCTGCTGTTACTGAAGAGTGTATTGCCTTCAGGAAGGCCCCTCACCTCTGGGAGCAGCTGATGACTTTTAGGATAGATTTTATTTAAAAAGTAAAGAAAGGAGCTGGTGCATTGTCCTTGCCCAGTCCCCAGGGCAGGGTGGGGCTGCTCCTGTTTGGGTGAGCATTTGCTGGGATGCTCTGGCTCCCTGAAGGATGAACATCCAGCACCAGCAAGGGCTGGGGTGTTCTGCTTAGGCTTTATTCATGCCTTCCTCCTCTGCTGTTTTTTTTTATTTTTTTTTTTCTTTTTAAAACTGTGTCTGTCCTGATCATTATTTAATGCATTTAATTTCTTTTTTGTTTCAAGCACCAGCCCCCAAGGTCTGTGCTGAACTTGTTTCCTCACTTACATGCTTTGGTTGTCTTGGCCATTTGGAGGTGGGGAATTTAATTTGCTCTGATGGTCCCTCTCCCTCAGAGTTCCCTCCCTGGGTGGAGATGCTCCTGCCCTTGGATGCTGCTGTCCTTCCTGAGGGTGCAGAGTTGGCCTGCCTGATGTACATATTCCAGTCTCTTAACTTTTCCTCCCTCTTCAGTATTTTTCCCTGTTTTTCTGTTTCCCTGGAGGGGTCATAGTGCTAATGAGCACTGAGACATTCCTAGTGGCTCTTTCTGCCCCTGACGTGCTGGCCTTGATGGAAGCTCATTAATGCAGGCTTGAAGGGGCAGTATTTTCTCATCCTCAGCTGTATTCAAACAAAGCTGTCCCCTTGCTGTTACAGGGAGGAGAGCCTTCAGTGTGTGCATGTGCCTCCTTGACACAGTGCTTCACCTCCTTCTTCCCTCACACCCCTTCCCTTTCACCTCCTTCCCCCTCCAGCACCTCCTTCCCCTTCCAGCCCTTCAAGAAGCTCCTCTGTGTTTTCTCCAGAGGGCAGCTGCCCTGTGCTGGCCTGGGAGGCATTTCCTGGCACACCCCAATTCCCTTGGGCTCTCAGAGCACCAAGTGTCTCTCCCCCACTGCTAAACCTTGGGTCAGAGTTCCTCCTGATTCCCTCTCTCCCTCAGGGATACTGACTCCTCCTCTTCCTCCTTGCTAAGAGGTTTCTCATCTTTCCAGAGCCATTCAAAGCTTCCCTGCTGGCAGAAGTTCAGGGATTTCCCCTGAGGGTCAGAAGACTCTGAACACATCCCAGCTGTGCCAGTCCTGGCTGTACCGTGGGGTGCTCCCTAATCCTGGTCGATTACAACTTGTTCACCTGGAAAAGAAGTGATGCACAGGGCAATATTTCTGGTTTTGAAATGCCTCAGTAACTGTGGAGGCCTCACCTCTGTGTCCCAGGTGATGGCACAGAGGCTCTGGGGCCACTGGTGGCTCAGGGAAGTAAAGAGAGAAAGGCAGCCCAGGATGGTTTTGTGAGGAAAGGTTTCATTAGCCTTTTGCACCCATTCTCCATGAATCCAAGGCCTTGGTAAATCCTCCCAAGATTCACAGGTGGAAGGATTCAGTGGTGACAAACACTAACCCAGCACTCTGAATTCATTTAGGCTGATTTTCTGCTTCTGCAGAAAATGCAATTGAATCTAGAGTTGAAAGCTTATAGCAAACCTGTTCTTGGAGGTGTTTCTTCATAGACTTCAGGAGTTTCAGGCTGGAACATTCCCTAAGGCCAGATCTATGCTGTTCCCTGTGAATATAATTTTTTTATGACCTCAATAATTCTAAATTATTTCAGTAGCCATATCTATTAATGTTAAGTCTATTTTCCAAAACTGTACCATAATCTTGGCCTCAGGTACATCTTGCAGCAGAGGGTTCTGTAGGTTGCATGGAAGATTGTTGGAATTAAAGGTTTGCTTTCCATGTAAAATATTGGAATTCAGTGAGCCAAGTTTAAAATGTATTTTTTGGACATTAAAAAGGAAGCTGAACAAGGCCATATCCTTTGCTTGACCATTGAGGTTGGAGCAGATGACCCCACTGATGTTCCCTTCCAAACTTAACCCTTCTTTGACTCCAATCCCAATGAATCAACAGCACACAAAGCAATAAAACAGCCAAATGCTATGTAAAACCTATAAAAAAAGCTTGAAAAATGTCACTAAGTAAATTCAAATAATGCATAACTTAGAGGGAACTGCAACTGGTTCATGGATATTCTATGAGCAGAAGATAAACATCCGAGTTAGTTGCATAAATTATTCATCCTAACATATTTGCTCAGCTTTTCTCGTCAGCTGGGAAAGCCACACATCCAAGCACAGGGAGAGGAGAGAAATGGATTTCACCTCCCTGATGTGCCCTGGGGAGGGATGGCACCAGTACCAGTGGACTGGGAAAAGTCTCCTCCACTACCATGCTTTAGAGGTGGATTCTGCTCAGGGCTCACCTGCTGCATGAGTGGGGACTGGGGCTGTCCCTTGGCAGCAGGAAAGGCTGAAGATGTGGCAGTGATTTCTTTTAAACTCCTGCTTCTGCCTCCTGCCAGTCATGTATAAAGGTGATTTTGGGCCTGATGTAAAAATGAACCCACTTCCCCTTTGGACACATTGCTTGTCAAAATGACATTCTGCTTTCCTGCCTTCTCCTGCCTTCATTGCCCAGTGCTTCCAGACACTCCCAGGGGCTGGGTGCTCATTTATCACGGAATCCTGGACTGGTTTGGTTTGGAAGGGACCTTAAAGCCCATCCAGTGCCACCCCCTGCCCTGGACAGGGACACCTCCCACTGTCCCAGGCTGCTCCAAGCCCATCCAGCCTGGCCTGGGACACTGCCAGGGATCCAGGGGCAGCCACAGCTGCTCTGAAAGAGAATAGGGATCAGTACCTGACCAGTTGCACATTTCAACTCTATGGTCTTTGCTGCTAAATTATCTATTGCAAAGCAGCAACACCAAACTTGCTGTACTTTATGGGGAACATGAACCATTCCGTCAGCCCTTTCTGAAAACATCCTGGCTCTGGTGTGCTCCGGTCCCTCCTGACCTTATGGATGCTGCAGGAAGCAGGGATCTGAATGTGTGCTTGAGTTTTAAAGGAAGCAATAACTGTCTCTTTGGAGAGGAAGCACAGATGGCATTCTCCCTGTGCTTGCTAGTTATGATCTTTCTGATGGGAAGATGGGCATGTCTATTTATTACAAAACCTTGCCTGTCTTTGAGCATCCAGCTCTGCCTGTTCCCGTGCTGAGGGGACCATTCCCTCCTCAAAGGGGATTTCCTTGTGTAGGAAGGTCTGGGGTTGAAACTCTAATCTGGAATGATTAGAGAAACTTCCCTGTAGTGTCAGAGAGAAGCTATTTGTCTTTATTTTTAAAGTTTTATCTATCATTAAAATCAACTTTTACACAATTCTGGGCCAGCAGCGAACACCCTCTGCTCCATAAATGGAATACATTGGTGATGTGTTTGTTATCTGCAGACAACTTGGGAACCAATGATGTGTTTCAGTCACTCCTCATGTTAAGAACTTGTTGTATGGGGGTTTTTTTGGCCTTTTGATGGAGGTTTTTCTAAGAAAGATGGATGTTTCTTCAGAATGCAAGGTTTGGCACTAATGACTCGTAACATAGTAACAGGTGTGTTTTGTTTTGGCATTTTCACTTGCCTTGTGAAAGCAGGGAACTACAGAGGGGGCATTAGCTCAGGTGTAAGGAGATATTTTGGAGTAAATAGCTTGCACTTTGCTATTTTGATGAATGTAACTGCTGTCAGGCAGTGTGGAGTGTTGTGAAGGGGCACAATCAAAATAAATACCTGCATAATTACATTAAGTCAAATAATCTAACATAAATAGGGTGGACTGAGTATAGAATCAACCTGGGCAGAAAAGATCTGGTTTATGATCCTGGCTTTGTGACTGAGTCTCCTGAGTCTGCCTGTGAGTCAGGGTTTGCCAGCCTGGTGGGGCTGTTGTGCTGGGTGGACACTCTGTCATGGGAACTGCTGCCTCAGGGCCAGGTGTTGTCATTCCTGGTTTGGGCTGGTGTTGTGGATCATTCCAAGTTGTCATTCCTGGTTTGGGCTGGGTGTTGTGGATTATTCCACACCAGCCACAGTGACAGATCTGACCCCCGGATCCTGCTGGGTAGGCCAAGCCTGCCTGAAGGTTTCCAGTTAGTCTTTCCTGGGTTACAGTTTGAGCTGGGTGCCTGCAGAGAGAATTCCTGTCCCAGCCCATGCCTCAGAATTACACCTGTGCCATCTAATCACCCAATCCTCAAAAGCAAGCCCAAATCCTTAATTCTGATCAGTGGTCTCTTAAATTCTTATTGTTTTTACTGGTCACTGAGCTGGCCTTCTTCTGAAGTTAATTAATTCTCTTGGAAGAGTCTCCTTGGTCCTTACCTTCATTCCACTTGTATCTGCTGAATTCAGCTCATTCCTTGTTAGCAGCATTAATTTTCTCAAAGAAGTTTGCTCTTAGTCAGCTCTTGCAAGTGAGGGCTTCCTCTGCTTTAGCTGCTACTGCTGAGCCACAGTAATGCTAAACAAGATTGTTCCCAGAGAACACCTTTATTGAATTTCTTCTGGAACACTGGGATAAAGTTAAACTTGAAGTTAATTTTTTTCCATAGAGGCTGGTTGGTATGGGGCTGTGTTTTGGATTTTGCTGGAAGCAGTGCTGATAACACAGGTATGTTGCTGAGCAGAGTTTACTCAGGTCAGGAATTTTCTGCCTCTCATCCCACCAGTGACCAGGCTGGGATGCACAAGGAGCTGCAGGGGGGACAGAGCCTGGACAGCTGACCTCAACTGACCCCAGGGATATCCCACAGCGCAGGACAGCATGCTCAGCTTGTAGAGCTGAGGAAGGAGGAGGAAAGGGGGATGTGCAGTATGAAGAGATTCGTCTTCCCCAGTCACTCTGATGGAGTCCTGAGATGGCTGAACTCCAGACTGCAATGGGAAGTGGGGAATGAATTCCTTGTTTTGCTTTATCTGCTAAACTGTTTATCTCAACTCATGAGTTCTCTCACTTTCATCTTTCTGACTCTCTTCCTCTCTAGGAGGAGTGAGTGACTGCATGGGGCTGAGTTGCCAGCTGGGATTAAACCACAATACCTATAATCTAAATAAAATATTTGTTTTATGCCCAAGTCACAGGAATGGGTGAATGGAAAGTGACAGAGAAGCCTGTGAGCTGATGGTCTGGGAGACAGCTTAAGATAGAGCAGGTGCATTGTAGGGGAATGGGTATAAATAACACCCTCTCCTTTAAGGAAGGCTTTGCTCAATATTTTTTGAAAGACATTAATAGGTTTCTCATTTTTCAGGTGCTCAGCTGGTGATGTTTCAAAGGCCTGATTTTTAGATTGCAGGTGTGCAAGCTTTTCTCTAGGCATTTCCCTCTGTGTCATTTCAAAATGGATACCTGCAATAAAGAACTGCTTTTGCAAAGATTAACTTTATTTTTATCCCAGTTGCTTTCAGTTTAAAAGCATGGATTTGAGAATCACTTTGTTTTGTTTTTTTTTTTCTAAAACAAGAACAAAACCTCTGCTTTCATCTTGGACTCTGCTTGTATCTGAATCCATCCTTCTACATGGTTTATCTCAAAAATTGTTTCCCAAAACGCTCTTTTGCCACACTCATGGTGCTGGAAGATGAAGATGTTTGGAAAAAAATGTATTTTCTTCAGCTTTGCTTTGCAGAAGTGTGCTAGGAAAGCTTGTGGGCAGCAAGGATATAACAATGATCAGTTTGGGCTAGATCTGTGGTCTGTCTGGACCATTTGCTGACAGCGACCAGAATTTGCTGCTTTATGGAGAAGTGCAAGAGTCCAAAGTGTGGGAGGGTGGAAGGACAAGCCTGCTTTTGTTTTAGGGATGTCCATCTCTCTGACAGACACCTCTGATGACTGCAAGGGCACCTCCTCACCAGCCTGATCCTTGTAGTGTGCACTTACTGTGCAGTAATGTCTCGCTTTTCCTCTTCTCCTCCCCTTTCCCTCTGTCCAGCCTTGTGGCCTCGTGTGTGTATCCATGTGGGGGTGTCCAGCAGGATCGGCCCCTTCTCCATCCTCCTTTGCTTCCCCCGGTGACTGTCCCTGCCCCTCCAGACTGGGAGCCTCACCCCTGTTGTGTTGCTGTGTTGTGGCACAGGGAGTTTGCCCGTTGGAAGGTGAGGAACACAGCCATTGAGAGGAGGGACCTGCTGCACAACCCCCTGCCCCTGATGCCCGAGTTCCAGAGGAGCATCCGCCTGCTGGGCAGGAGACCCACCACGCAGCAGTTCATCGACACCATCATCAAAAAGTACGGCACCCACCTCCTCATCTCTGCCACCCTGGGAGGTAGGTGGCACCCCGGGCTGTGTTCTGCTCTGTGGGGGCTCTGGGGGTGGTGAAGGCGCTGGGCAGTGCTGGAAATATGTCTGGGTTGGCGTGGAGCTCCTGGAGTAAGTCCAGCAGTGGTGAGGGCTTCTGTTCTGAGGGAAAACTGAGGGAGCTGGGGCTGTTCAGTCTCAAGAGGAGAGGACTGGGGGGAGACCCAATTAATGAGGATAACTGTCTAAATGGGGGTGCCTAGAGCATGGATCAGGCTCATCTGTCCTGTGCTGCCAGCCACAAGGACAAGAGGAACAGCCAGAAAGTCCAGGAAGTTCCACCTGAACAGATTGCCCAGAGAGGGAGTGGAGTCTCCCTCACAGAAGGTGTTCCAGAACCAGCTGGGTGCAGTTTGTGCCACATGCTCTGGGATGACCCTGCTGAGGAGGGAGGCTGGACCAAACACCCCACTGTGGTCCTTTCCAACCTGTACCACCTCTGGAAGCAGTGGGGGCACAGGCCAGGCTGCAGCTCCCCCTCCCAAAGCCCACCCATGTCCCCAGAGTACAGAGCTTTAGCAAATTAATTCAATGTGAGCTGGGAGCTGTGCCCCTGTGCTGCTGTCACCATGTGTGTGTCAGGAGAAACACGTCCCTCAGCTGGGGACCGTCCTGCCAGCCCTGCACCACTGCCCTCAGCTCCACAGCAGAACCTGTTCACCCCTCTTTTTTACAGGATGAAAACAAATGCAAGGGGAAAACCATCCTTTCTTGCTGGAAGAGGAGGAATTTTAAAAAGCTCCAGGAAAAGGGAGTTCAAGGAGTTGGGCAGGGAGCGTGAGCAGAGGGGAAGAGATGGCCAGAAGGCTGAATGCATTAACATGGAGCAGACTTCTGGAAAAAACAGCAGTTCAGTAAAATTCAAAATGTGTATGCAAGGGCTGCAAGGAGGTCTGTGTGTGCACAGAATGTGTCAGGGATGACATCAGAGAGAGCCCTGTAGGGCCATGAACTCCTGAGCAGGCGCTGCTGGTGGTGCTGCAGGAACATTTTGAGTAGTTGCTATTGAACACTGGAGGAGTGAAAATCAGAAGCTCCTATTGATATTTACTCCTGGTTCTTTTTTCCCCTCTGTATTATTTTCACAGTTCTTTTACCCCTTTGGGGTGTGCATTTCTTTCATTTAAATGCTTTTCTTCCAAGAACAGCTATCTGTGAGCAGGATTCTGCAATGGTAAAGGCTCGATTTTACTTCAGAATTTGTTGTTGTTGTTTCTTCTAATGTACCTCACCTCCAGCCTTGCCACATTGCTGTGTTTGTAGTGAACTTTGAGGAATTTCTGGCCATCTGTCTGCTCCCAGAGCGTTCTGCAGACACTGCGATGAGATTAGATGTGTGCATACGATTCATGCACAAATTAGGTGGTAGGTAAATTGGCACAGTTCCCCTGAAGTCAAACGGCCTCTGGTGTGGTAATGTCCTTCAAAGGTCCTTGCACTGCTCTTCCAGTCCAGGCACCCAAACAAGTCCATTCCATCAGCAAGAAATGTGAGAGAAAGGAGCTTTCCAGGCATTGAAGAGCACAAGCGACTGCTTTCTTCAGGCCTTAATGAAATCTGGATAAAGATAAACTGCTTTTTATTGAGGAATTCACTTTTCAGGACTGTGTTTTACAGAGCCCAAGACAGCCAAGTAAAGTGAGATTTTAAAATATTTTTTTTTTTGCTGGTTTACTTTTTTTTGACATTCCTCTTCTTCTTGCCACTCACATCCATGGAAATTCAAAATAAGAAAGACCTTTGATGGTAAAATATATTTTTAATTTTGCCTGGGTGAGGTTGTAAATTATTCACAGGGGCTTGTTTCTTCTCCTGATTTTACAACACAACAACTTTAAATATGCAGAGACTTGTAATGAGAACTGGTGTTGGAGGGGAGGGGTAAATGCCCCAGCAGCCCTGAGCACAGTGAGCAGTGGTAGAGAGGAAAAGAGGATTTATCTTGGCAATGGCAGTCCCAGGGAAAATGTAGCTGGAGCTGGGCATGCATTATGCACGGAGGACATGCTCTAATCTCAGTCTGAGGGCTAAACAAGAGCTCTGGGACATAAAAGAAGATGTGTCCTGGCACTCCGGCTCTCCCAGGACCTGGTGTCTCCTCAGCAGAGCTCCAGGCAGCTCTGCCCTAGGTTACACTTGTTTGGAGCTCAGCCTGGTGTCTGAGTGACACAGGAATTTGTCTGGCTTTGAAACTCACGAGGGTGGGACATGGAGCAGCACCTGAACGCAGCAGTTTTCACACCTGGCCACAGGAGGAACAGCTCTGGTGCCTTTCAACCCACAGAGCAGCCACGTCCCCCTGAGAGCCCAGCAAAATCCAGCTCTGCTCCAGCCTGGTTCTGACATTGGTGAAGGGTCACTTTGAGGGCATCCATGCCCTGGGATGGAGAACACAGAGCTGAGAGCCAATTTTCAGGAAAATCCCTCAAGGAAAAACAACTTTGAACACATCATTCACTTCATAAAGGAGAAATTAAGACTTAATAATGCAGCAAAATTCTGTTAACCTCTCTTGATCCAAGAGTTGCTTTCCCATGTGACCCCCCCCTCCATGGGGATGCTGTGCTTTTGCAGCTCTGCACAGAGCCACACAAAATGGGTTTCCAGCAGCAGGGTCCCTGCTCAGCACCCCTCAGGCCTAGGGACAGCACGGGTCCCTCAGGAAAAAGCATCATTTCTTGTGGACTCTACTTCTCTGTTTTCTCCCTTTGGAGGAAGGAATGACAGCTTTTGTGGGGAAATAAGTGATCCCCACTGCCCCACAGCACAGATCTCTCTTCTCTGCTGTGTTTCTTCATGCCTGGTTCATGTTGTGTGGAGATCTGACTCCAGTGCTGCTGCTTGATGTGATTCCCCCCCCCACCTGCCCTCTGGCCAAGGCATTCCAGCCCCAGCATTCCTCCAGTGAAAATGAACTAGGCAGCAATGAAAAACTCCTGACTTTTGTGCCTTGGCTATTAATATGAGACTGATATTTTTCCAGGAAAAGTTGTTTTTTTCCCAGTTATTTCCCAGCAATTGATGAAGAGTGGATGGCTGTGAATCACAGCTAAGGGGAGAATTATCCCAGATCATCCTTCTCCTGCCACAGCCTCACAAAATGGTGGCGAAGCACCATTTCTCATTTCTCTCTGCTGCATCTCCTTACAGTTAAATGCTTCTGTTACATGAGAGATCCAGAACTTCTGGCTCAAAATTCACTTTCCCACTGATCCAGCCTCTTCAGTGGCAAATGAGTTGACTCACAAAAACTGGCAAAGTTCCTTCAAATCCCCCCTGAAAAACACAAAGAGATGAAACTTGAAAATGCATTGGGAGCGGTCGGTGCAGTGACCACTGTTCCTCACACTAACCACAGACATTTTATCACCTGTGCCTTGCTGGCTGTTTGTTGTGTTCACCTGTTGTGACTCATCAGATAAAGGGGTTAAATCCTGGGGAACGTGGATTGACTTTGTTTGTGTGGACAGAGCCTGATGTGGCAGAGCCTTGATCCCTGCCAAGGTCTCCCCACAAGCTCAGCACATAAAAGTGGTCATGGTGATAAAGGAAATCAAAGCTGGTCATTTTCCAGGGGAAGTGTTTTTGTGAGAGGTAACAATGATGACATTGTTACTGCCACAGCTTTGATCATGGTTGAAGGCTAGGCTGTTACTTTTAACAAAATATTAAAGACAAAGTTTTACATGCCTAACTTCTCCACTTAGGTCCTGCAAAGCTAATTAAAAGATTTCAACTAATCAATTCTTCTGATGAAAAGTACCTTCTTTCCACAAAAAATGTCCATTATTCATCTCAAAGCCAAAGGCTGAATACTCAACATAACTATTGCTTGAAAAACTGAAATCTAATAAAAATATTTTGATTTTCAGCCAGAGTATTTTTGGTTTGTTTTCAGGCATTTGGCTTTCAGATAAAAGCTGGGAAAATTTCCAGGGAAAGTGAGGGGGAGGGAGGGCTTACTGGGATTTTGGGTTATTTTTTTCATATATGCAATAAAAGAAATAATTTGGATGAATCAAATTATTTTAGCTAAGAAGAATTTTAAAGAAAAGTAAGTCCTTCTTCTCTTAAAAAAAAACTATGCAAAGATGATGAAGAGCATACTATTTTTTGGCCTTGAAAGCAGTGGTACATATTCTTTGGACCATGCTATCACTGCTAGAGGCAGTGTATTCATCAGTGGTTCATCTATCAAATCTGAACAAGCATCATTCTTCTCATTAAGGGAGTTATGTAGAAATGGCACATTCCTCCTCTAGTTGTGTCTTCTCTTCATTTATTAAAATCCAAGTTTCACGTGTTCAGGATGCAGGATGTTATTCCACCTTTTTAGACCTCTGACAGTGCCAGCCTTATGTTAAGGATGAACTGGATTTTAATGCATCTCCCCCAGCACAAATTGAATTATTAGGTAAATATTCCTTCTCAGCTTTGTGTCCTTTTCAGACATGTTTTGCTACATTCAGGTCTCTGCTGGTATTTATCAGTTCTTCACTGTTTCACTCCCAGATTCTCTGTGGTCACCATTTCAAAATCACCTGCCTTTGTCCCTTGTCTTGTATGGTATTTTCACTCTCTGCTTATATTCCCTGAATGAGACTCTGGGAGGGAAAAGGCAGCAAGGGTGGTTAGTTCAAATTAACTTTCTGATTTGCTCTTTCCTCTGATTAATTCTCTTTACACTCCTCCCATTTCCAAGGCCACTGGAAGCTGAAGAGGCCCAACTAATATTTGTTTGTCCACTGTGCCTACCCCCACACTGTGTTCAATTTGAAATCACCACCTATTCCTTCTAGAAATCAGGTCAGACAGAGACTTGCATGAAGTGGGATCTTCTCCCGTCAGGTGTGCATCATTCCAGAGGCACTGCCTACAGAGAGAATGTTCCTTGGGTGGACAGACAGGCTAAATCCTCTTCAGCCATTGTGGCAAAGCTCTGCTGGCTAAAAAATGTCCAAAATGTTGTCTACTCAACTCAGTGGAGCTGCTTTACTTGTCTGGACTTGGCCTTGCTGTCTGAATGGAGGAGGAGGCTTCTGTCCATCCCCCCAGGGTCCTGGTGCTGGTGAGGAAGGGTGGATTCCTCCAAGAGTGCTTCAGGTTTTGGACTTTTCCTTCTCCAGGTGCAGCACCTGACACCATTTGCTCCTGTTCAGATGGCCCTGCCTGGCAGCCTGAAATCTCCTTTTCTTTCTGCTGCAGGAGAGGAGGCCTTGACCATGTACATGGACAAAAGCCGCCTTGACAGAAAGTCGGGAAACGCCACCCAGAGCGTGGAAGCTTTGCACCAGCTTGCATCCTCCTACTTTGTAGATCGTGATGGCACCATGAGGAGACTCCATGAGATCCAGATCTCTACCGGAGCAATCAAGGTATCACATATTGCCTTAAGAAGTGCAAAAAGATTGCCTGCCTTGTGTGGATTCTCCAGGGATTTGGGGCAGGGCTTTGCCAGTCTGAGGTCTTCTTTTATCACAAGTTGTTTTGTTCCCAGGGTTGGTTTTTCTGTTATTCAATTGAAGAATTGATTTCCCCAGGGCCACTAATGTCTGGAAAGAGTGGGGCATTCAGGGTGGTGGTTGTGTGGGATTGGAGACTTTCCCGAGGTGTGACAGTGACTTCTGGAATGGAGAGAGGGAGCAGAGGACCCAGATCAGTGGCAGAGGCTGGAAGGGAAAGGCAGGTCTGTGAAATGAACAACCCTGTGCCAGCCAGGAGTATTTTTCTCCTGGGGTTGTGAGGCTGCAAAACATCTCTCAGCTGAATTTGCTAGAAGAAATGGTGAAAAACTCAGTGTGGCATTACTGAGGCATCTCGAATGAGAGACAGCTTGGGGCTTGCAGCAGGAAGGGAAGCTGCTCAGAGAATACAAAACAGGGAAAATGGCTCTGCAAAGGCTGCCTTCTCTGAAAGCAATCATCCTGCACTGGGCAGGGATTTTATTGTTGCTGAGTTCACTCCAGGGAAGGTGATGTGGATGGAGTCGTCATTGTTAGCCATTTCTGAAAGGTTTCAGCTCTTGTTATTGTTCTGTGCTGTCTCATGGCTGAGCCTGTTCCCTCCTGGATGGGAAATTGTATTGAGATATTGAAGCAGTGACAGCAGATAATCAGCTGTGGTGAATTCCGGAAGGGCAGCTCTCCTCCATGGCTGGAAACCAGCAGCAGCAGCAGCACTGCAGGTCACCTGTGCCTCCATCCCTGCTCAGCACAGGGCTGTGCTCACATCTGCTGTGGGAGCACCAGGCGCCGCTCTGGGCTGGCAATCCATCTCTGCTTCTGGCTTTCCAATAAGAGAAGCCAGGGAACAATTCCTCCACAGGCTTCTGATGGGAGATCCTCTGTGAGCAACATCAATCTGCAGGATCCCATTGCCAAGCCCAGAATAACCTGAGGTACCCTAAGGAAAGCAGCCACAATTCACTCTGATTTTTCAGCTTGTGACTGCACCAAACATCAGCAGAGTCTGTGCAGGGTGGGGCATTTTTTCCCAGCTAGGGAAGATGTGTTTTGGGTTTTATCAGCTGGCGACAAGGAGTCCTTGAATTAGAAGATTAAAAAAGCCTGGGGAAGGTGTGGTCCTGCAGTCAAAGAGAACATTCTCTCTTTTCTACATCCCCTGTAGGTAACAGAAACTCGGACCGGCCCCCTGGGCTGTAACAGCTACGACAATCTGGACTCTGTGAGTTCTGTCCTTCTGCAAAGCACTGAGAGCAAACTCCACCTGCAAGGTAGGGCCCAGGAACCAGGGAGGGGGGTGGAAATGGGAGAGGGGTGCCCTTTTCCTGAGCCTTTCCCCCTCTTCTCTTTGCTGTGATTCTGCTGTGTCTGGAAGTTCCCTGAAGCTTCTGGTGGCTGCACGTGAGGCTCAGCTGAGCAGAGCCAGGGCTGGCCCCAGTAGAGTGTTTGAGAGCCCTCTGCCATTGAATTTGGATGGAGTCCTGTGCGTGATACACACACCAACATAAAAAAAGTGTGACCAACATAAAAGAAAAGTGACCTCTTCCATCAGTATTGAAGGAGAATTCTGCCCACGTCTCTCCGTCCCTCCCGAAGTGCTGATTTGTGTAAGAGGTTTGCAGATCAGCTTTCGGGACTCTCTAATGACTGTAATCTTTGGAAAAAGTCACAGAGGTTTTATTTGGATGCTAGAAGCCATGGCTTCGGTCCCAGATGGGGAGCTAGTCCAGAAGTCAACAGATAGAGGTCATGGCTGAATTAATAAATAAATACATGCTGGTTAGCAAGAAGTCAACTTCAGTAGAAGGAGGAAATTCACTGGGCATGTAATTTATGAAGGTTATTCCCAAATTTTTTACAAAATAAGGAAATGTGGGATTTAATTGCTCATTTGCCCAGATGGTTTTATTTCTCGAATCCTTGTACTTGCACAAATTTTAATTTTTCAGATGAATGGGCTACATTACATCTTCTGCTTTGAGTATAATTTGGCAAGTGCTTTTTTAATCTTTGGTTTCACAGAAACTGGGTTTCATTTACCAAGTAATGTTGTGGATATAATATTATTGTTGTTATTATTTGCCTTTAAAAATAATAGGCAGGTTGTTTTCACTATGCTGGTGATTATCCAAATCACTGAGTTCTGGTTCTTACCTAATTAACAATAAACACTTTGAGGAGTTTTTTACACTGAGATGATAGCTGCTGGTAATGAAAACCCGGGGATGACACATGAGATAAGTGGGGAAGCAGCTAAATCAGCAGGCAGCTCGGGTTATAGGCAGACAAGTGGGTAAATCAATAGACCTCCATTGGTTATCTGATCCTACAGGAGAGGAGATAAAGCAAGGGAGGGGGAAGGAGGTGGAGGAAGAGTAAAAAATCAGGAGAGATAGAGGATGAGGCTGTGATATCTGATGGGAGAGGACCCTGGGGGTCAGCCACAGGTGGGTTTCGTGGAGCTCCATGGCTGAAACCAGTGCAGGGAGAGGCTGGAGCCAAAGGAGACAGTGAGGGAAGGGAGGAAGGCAGAAGCTCCTCCTAACAGCACAAAGTGACCTTTAAAGCTCCACCTGAGCTTTCCTACCTAATCTGGAGAGTGGTTCTTGGGATAATTACCCAGGATCCTTCCTGTGCTCTGAAAGGCCTCGTTAGGAATTACTCACAGGGCTGCAGCAGGTAATGGATCGTGACCAAGTCTCCTCTGATCTGATTAGCAGCCGAGCATGAGCTGCTGACAGAAATCCATGTTCCTGCCTTTGTGTCACTCCAGCTCTGAGCCTGGCTCAATAAAAGAGCAGCTTCTTTGCGACAGGCAGAATTTCTCTGTCTGAACTTGGTGCTGCCCAGCCCTGGGAGCTGGGGCTGCAAAGCTGTGCCTTTCAGGAGAGACAATGGGTGGAACGTGGCACTGATTGCCCTGCTCTGGTTGACAAGGTGGGATCAGTCAAAGGTTGGACTCTTGGTGTTCTTTTCCAACCTAAATGGTTCCATGAACCCACAAAGGGTTTGGGCAAGTTGGATTTGGGGAAGGATGGTGCAGGGTGTCGTGCCATGCTTGTGGCTGCTGGGGCAAAAACCAATCACTAATTAATAAAGCAGTATCCTTGTCAGCCCAGTATGCACGACATGCTCTGGGGTGTATACAAATAGATATTTACACACAGTATTTGTCACCAAAGGTCTCCCTTTTTCCCAGCACTCCCTGGAGCAGGATCCATGTGGTGAGGCAGGGCAGGGTGCCAGCAGCTCTACAGCAACCTGTTGGGAAAGGGAAATTTGTGTTCCCTGGATGAGTGTCCTGGGCAGAAATTGGAACATTTGACTGAAAAAAAGCAACACTTTGAAAAATTTCAGGAAATTCAAATTTCAGAGGCATGTCCTGTTGTATCAATACTGTTATTGACAGTGTATGTCAATATTGGAGCCTAGCACTGTTTCAGTGAGGTACAATCCTTCTGTGCTGCTCTAAATTGTGCAACAATAAACAGGAAATGTTCCATATCAGGTCATTTACTACATCAAATATGGTCGTATATTATAATACAATACATAATGCATGTTATATACAACATTATATAATATTAAATATATTATGTTTCAATATTTAGTATTATATTGTTATATATGTGTAAATACCCTTATATATTATACATATATAACTAAATAGAGGGATATATTATATGCCTACATGTATGATAGTATAGCATTAGAATTTACAATTACCATTAAAGCTTTTTCCAAGATGGGCAGAACACTAATGGCAACACAAAACATTTCAGCTTTTCAGTGCAGTGAAATGAGGGAGTATGAAAAAATACATTTAGAAAGTCAAAAGTGCTTTTGGAGTCAACATGCTCTCACAAAATGCTTCAATGGAGCTGCATTTTCAACAGAGAACTCTTCTGTGGAAAATGTTTCAAATAGCTCTAATTTAGAGCTGGAGAAATTTACCTCTTTTAATGCAGGAAGCCTTTTATATAGAATCTGAAGCCAAACATCTCTCTCTAATAGTTTTTCTAGGTGAGTTAAGGACATGTTCCCTTGTCAGATACTTCATATTCTGCCTGTAGTTATCTAAGATAAACCTATACCAAATCTGTGCTGCTCTCCATTTTTAAAGAGGAACTTCATGCTTTACAAAGTGGCAGAATTCCTCCTCTGATCAATGAGTTACCTTCAAAATGAAGATATTCAGGTCAGCAGCAAACTCACCTTCTGTATCTGCTATCAGCTCCAGAGGCTGCTGTGGGGGATGAGCCCATTACTTGTGCCTCCGGGCTTGGGTTGAGGGATTCTCCCCATGGAAACAGTCCAGTATTCCAGGTTTTAAGACCAGCTTGTCCCTCTTCTTGGCTGCTGACATGAGGATATTTCATCAGTGAAACAACAATGCAAGATTGACTATATATATACGTGTGTATATATATATATGTGCTTTTTTGAATGTTTTCAATATCCAAATAAATTTCTTAGAGGTCAACACAGCATTTGGGATATTTTATTAGGGTTGTGGCTGGCAGCAGGGCTGTCCCAGCTAGCACAAGCTGCTCAGTGGGGCTGTTATATTCCTTGGGATTACAGGTTTCCTGCTTTACACTGAATCAGACAAAGCAGTGCTCTCAAAAGATCGATGCCACCTAACAACCATAACCCACTGAATTCCAGCAATATTTAGACCCTGGGCACGGGATAGATACACCTGAAAGAGAGGATGCCAGGACTGGGGGAGGTGCTGCTGCTGGCACAGTGCTTGTAAAATCTCTTGCTGAGATCCGATCATAGAGAGGCCCAAAACTAAAGCAAAAAAAAAAAAAAAAAAAGAATCTTCCCTTGTGAATATTTATGTGTATATATATAAAAGTGCTTCTGTGGAAATAGGCACAGCTGTATTTCAGTAACACTGATTTCATCCACAAGGAAATTCCTGGCTGGAAGATGTGAGTCATGTAATCCCAGCAGCCTGTTTAAAAGTCAGGGGCTTGTGTTTGGAGTGTGCACACTGGTGCTCTGATGAGTGGCTGCATTTGAGTGTCACTCATGCAAACACAGCTCTGAGTGTGTGCTTCTCGTCAAACGCTTCAGGCAACTGATGGGTTCCAGCAAAACTGCTTTCCTGAAGAAGTTAAGTTTTGATATAAGTGCTTTGTTGAGTTGGTGCTAAGTGTACAGGGGTCTGATTGCCCCTTAAACAGGATATTGTATCTTACAAGAGGAGGTTTTCCTGGAAATGTTTTTTTTTTTCAGAAACCACAAGTTTTATGGGCAAAAAGCGAGTATCCATGTGAGGCACTGCAGTGTTAAAACATTGTTTTTTTGGAGATTACAGGGTGTTCATGTTTCTGCATCTGCTGGAATGCACCCTTGCAATGAGAGGTGCTTTCCCTGAAACCTGAGTTGCTTTTTTCACCCCTATTCCCTCAAGGAAAAAAATAAAATAAAAATCTCCAAAGCCAGGATCATTTGTAACTGGGACCAAACAGCTTGTTGTGCTTTATCCAAGTCAAAATTCCAAGAGAAACTATGGAGAAGTTAAGAGCCTGAGGTAATTTGATCATATTCAAAGAGCCAGAGCAGGTTGCTCCTCTGTGAAGCAGAGTGGAAAATGTATTCATGAGACTTGGACCATGAATGAAGAGTCAATGCACATCAAGAAGTCCAGCTCTGCTCTCATGTGAGCTTGAAAGCTCAGTGAGTACAGCTGCCTTCAGGCTCTCTGGTCCCTTTGTGGATCACTTCTCCTATAGCACTGTGCTTTCATTCCATCCTGAAGGAAAGTTTGGGATCCTGGCAGTTGGGACATCACCAATATCAGTGTGAGGATTTGACAAGGGACCACCCCTCTGTAGTGGCTGTTGCAGATAAATCATGGAATGGGATTGGAAGGGACTTTAAAGCCCATCCCATTCCCCCCCTGCCATGGGCAGGGACACCTCCCACTGTCCCAGGCTGCTCCCAGCCCCATCCAGCCTGGCCTTGGGCACTGCCAGGGATCCAGGGGCAACCACAGCTGCTCTGGGCACCCTGTGCCAGGGATCAGCACCCTCACAGGAAACAATTCCTTCCTAATGTCAAATCTAAACCTACCCTAGTTTAAAGTCATTCCCCCTTGTCCTCTCATTACAATCCCTGGAAGAGGCTGAGCTTCAGGACTTCCTGAAGACAGCAGGAAGAAATCTGAGCTTCTTGTTGAGACACATCTCAGAAAAGACCAAAGGGACCTCAAAATGATGCTTCTCTACAGGCCGGTTTTGAGGTGTTTGCAGGGGTGATGTAGTGGTCAGCTCTTTGTGTGTTCTTCCAATAGCAGTGCAGAAGAGGCAGCAGGATGTCTGCAGTGTCTGTGTGCCAGGCTGGAAATCCTTCCCTGTGCAAGTTTCACAAATATATTCCCAGCTGGAGGCTGCTCCAAGCTCATCCTGCCTGGAGGACCCCCAGTGGGGCCAGGCAGAGGGGCAGCCTGCTGCCACAGGCATGGTGCTCACCCAGACCAGGGGGAGAAGAAACGGGGCTCCCTGTGCCTTCCACAGCCTCCTGAGCCCCCAAACCTGCCCTTCCAGAGGGACCACATTAAGGCTGAGGTGCTTCTCTGGATCCAAAAGCAAAAGGGTAATGGGGGTCCCAGGGTCACCACCTGCTGTTTTCCTCTTGTCTGAGGTGAACACAACCCATCAGAGATGGGCCTGCACTCCTGAAAGGGGTCACAACCCTTTTTGCCATTCCTGCACACTCTCATCCTCCGAATTATTGTCTGATTTTCATTCCACCCCAGCGAGCTGTCAGGCACGGATCTGTTAATTCAGCGCAGCAGAAACACAAACAGATGGGTAATTGACCCGCGTGCCTTCATTACACCCGAGTTCAGCGCTGCCGTTCAGGCCACAAACTCCTCTCGCTGCCCCTCCAAAGTCCCTGGCCTCTCTCAAGTGGGGTCCCCTGCTCAGAGTTATCGTCCTCTGCCTCGTGCACCACAGACACTGACAGGGGCTGACAGACAGGGCTCGCCAGGTAGAGGCAAACAGCTGCGAATCCTCAGGGAGATCTTCAGGGACATCTGCAGGGAGTCTGGGGGAGGACAGGATGGAAAACCACGTGCACCGTGCACAGGGCAAACATTTAAACTGTTATTGCATCCTCTGGTACCTGAGCAAGGGGCACTTACACTGCTGCCTGCACAGATGGATGGATACACAAACACTTGCCGTGGAGAAAGGGACAAGGGGATAGATCTCCCCGCCAAGTCTGCCAAGCAACACTGAATTCATCGGCGCTAAATCCATTTGCACTTTTATAGGATTTGGCAAGTAGCCTTCCTAGCAGGGAGCAAGCTGCGAAGGCTCAGGTACCCAACTCCTGTATTTATGCTGTGGGAGCTGGGTACTTAACTCTGCAAGGGTCTTTTATAAATCCCCTCTTGTGTTATTTTCCTTTCCTCTGTTTTCCGTTCCTTTTTATTTTCCCTTTCGGTGTGTATTTTCCTTTTTTCTGTAGTACCAAACCCATTTAGTGTCTCAAAACAGGGCAGAGCAGCGCAATGCTCATTGTTTCTGAGCTAGCACTTGGTTTCAGGAGACAAAACTGCCACACTTGGGAATAAGGGAGGCTTTGCATTCAGGGCCTTTGGACTGTGCTGGGATCTGGGAATGGGATGAAAGTGTGTTGGGGAAGGGGAAGTTTCTTGTCACCCTTCTCCCACAGAGGAGATGGGCTCTGTTCTCAGCAAAATCACTACTTGCCCTGGAGGGATGCAATTTGTACTTTCCTTATTCCCTACAGCTTTTAACTCTTCCCCATAACTTTCCCAAACCGTTAATGAAACAGGTTTTGAAAGAAGAACAAACACCCAAAATGACTTTATTTACTTTTTTTTTTCCTCTCTCCAGGTCTCCAGGTCATCTTCCCTCAGTATTTACAGGAGAAGTTTGTCCAGTCTGCCTTGAGTTACATCATGTGCAATGGGGAGGGCGAGTACATCTGCCGGGACAGCCAGTGCGGCTGCCAGTGCTCCGAGGAGTTCCCGCAGTGCAACTGCCCCATCACTGACATCCAGATCATGGAGTACACCCTGGCAAACATGGCCAAGACCTGGACAGAAGCCTATAATGATCTGGAGAATTCAGGTAACTGAGCAAAACTCACTTTTTCAATTCATGGCAGGTCGTATCTGCCACGAAAAATCTTTTATTCTCTCAGTGTAATACTCTAGTTTGGCTAAAAAGTAGAGGAACCCAAACCCAGGGTCTTAGTCTTGAGGGAAAACCGTTTTTTCCTCTATTAAACACACAGACAGGAACACACACCACACATGGAATTATGTGTACAGGGGTATTTCCCATGCAAGTCTATGTTTGGTTAAAAATCTGACTTTCCATACCAAACCGTCTCCAAATCTCTCTTTAAATAGTTCTGCGAAGAAACGTCCCCAGTATGAATGATACAGAAATTGCTTTTCAGATTTGCATGAATGCTTTATTCTGCTTTGGTGAAAGCAATTCAGAAGGAGAGGAGCACACAGGCCAGATGACACCTCCTTTGAGGCAGGGAGAAGAAGGGGAATGACTCCTCTCTCCTGCAGGGCGATGCTGGGAACATTTCTCTTTTCCACTTTCTCCCCAGGTGAGGCTGGGGGTGTCAGGGGAGCTTGTTCCGTGCTGATGCTGGCGGTGGGAGCAGTAAACCCACAGCAGGTGTGTTGTACTCACAGGATGCACACTCCTGAGGGCTTGAGAGAGGATAGAGCAACACTTTCAGTGAGTTCTATTTAGCAAGTGGCCTGCCTGCCCTTAAACCACACAGGCACTCAGCAGAACTTCATCAGGAGCTTGTCCTTGTGCTGACTCTCATCTTTCAGTCTTAACCAGCCACTTTCTGACACATTTTCTTCAATGATTATTGTCACAACTGCCCAGATCTCCATGTCAGGAAGGAAAACTGTGAGAAAAGGACCATCTACCTTAATTCATGACAAATTCTTCACAAGTTTTCTTTCTTTGTTCATGTTGAAAGTCTCCTTAATCCCTTTAAAGGCTGAAATGCAGTAGCCTGTGATGTTTCCTCAAAGGGCTGCTGAGGATTTGCTTCATACTTCAACACGTGGTCCCTGCTGGAGTTTGTGCTGCTGCACAGATCCTTATGTCCCACTCATGCTGTCACCCTGGAGCTGAGCTGAGCAGCCAGTTTGGGAGTTAATGGCCCAAGGCTAATGTCCATCTTGGCCAGATCCCCCAATGTACCCTGGGGAGCCACAGGGCCGGGCAGTTCCAGGAGCAGGTCACCAGCCAACCAGGCCAGATATTTTCTGTGAGTTTCTGTGGGTTCATGGATGGGGTGGGTGACACCAGGGTAAACCAGAAATGTGGATTTCAGGAGCTTTTGCCAGCTCAGTACTACACAAGTTCACAAGGATTCCTGGCAGCACCTGCCAGCACAGCTCGGCCGCTGGCTGTGTGTTAGCAGTTGTGAGTTCTGGCACAGCACCTTCACATAAGGTGCTCAAGAGCCACAGGTTGGTCTCATCAACCCCTTCCCTTCCCAGGGGATCTAACTCAGGCATGGGAAGGTGGAGAGGGAGCTGCAGTCCCACATTCTGTCCTTGCTGCTCTTAATCCAAGCACAGGCCAGGGTACATAATTACATTCAGGCTCCCTCCCCTTGAGATTTGAATGGGGAAAGGTGTTTTTCATTTGCCATGTTAAAGTGACATATTGCAGTGCAATTTCTGCCATATTCCACCCAGGGCTGGAGGCTTTTCAGGGCTAGATGGAGTGATTATCTTTATGTCTAAAGCTGCTGCATCTGATTCATCACTTTGATGCATCATGCGTGAACTTATCCTTTGAGATGGAAGTTACTATCACAAAAGACTGCAGTATTAGTGTTTTGCTTCTTTGTTTTAATAAATATTCCCAATAACTAGAGGATTTTCTTCATTATGAACAACAGAGGAGAAATCTCTGATGACATCTGAAGGCTTTTCCAATAAAGTGGACTGAAAGGCACAGGAGTGCTCTGAAAGCAAATACCATTTTGCACAGGAACCTACTGAAAGCCCAAAACATTTGTATTCTGCTTCTGGTCTGTGTTGGATCCTCTGTTAATTTGAAAAAATCGTGCAGGGCAAATCAAGAGTTGCTGTGATTTGGAATAGTATCTTCAAAGTCAAGGAGGCTGCAGTGAACTGAAGCTGCTTTGAATCAGCTCAGGAGTTTTTTTAGGCTGGTGCTTCACTGCTTGTGGGTAAATTGAGAAAAATAACATTGCCTTCTTCTTGGCATTTTAGAATGGCTGGTCAAAAAGATCAGTGATTGGGGATTGAAAAAAGCCTTCAACTTTTAATGAAGTCATTTGGTGGAGTTTTATTTGTTAATTTGTTTGTTTACTCAAGACTATTGCTTTCTGATGCAAATAGGATTTTGTTTTTTTTCTTTTTAACACTGGCAAAAGGAAAATTTCATCTATGAAAGAGACGTCTGGCCTGTCAATTCCCTGTGGTGCCACTTGTGATGCTGAGTCATTGCCATGGGACTGCCTTAGGGCTGGGGTGACTCAGCAGAAACAGGGGCCAGGCTGCATCCAGCCATCAGCAGGGTTTGCTGTGCAAAGGAATAAAATGACAACAAATGCAAAGAGACTTGTTAATTAATTGTAAATTCTCAGGATTAAGAATGAACTATTCCCAGAAACAGAGAATATCCCCTTCCATACCACCGGTTTCCAGGCAGAGCTATAAATAAATATAAATAATGAAGAAACAATGTTGGTTTTATGTTGGTTTTAAAGTACTTTTTTTTTTCTTCATCACCCTAATTTTAAACAACCTCATCCATCTTTTATTTTGCCAGATTTGCTGCTCATTTGTTTTTCCCCCAACGTTGCACTGCAGTAGCAAAATGTGCATACTGCACCGAAATTCCTGCCTTGCCCGTCTCGATGAAAAATGTAGCACATTCATCATCAGAGGGAAAAGAGCCTGGGCTCCTGCACAAAAAGGCTTTTGAGGAAATTGATTTATAAGGGGTGGGAAGCAAATGCAAGGCTTTTACTGCTGAAAGGTACCTGGAGTAATCAGCATGGTCAACAGAAGCAATTACACCTGATGGTGGTTCCAGAGGCCCACAGAAAAGCACAGAGAGGGGTTTGGGGAGGAGAAGGGCACTGGAAGCAGCATTAAAAGCAGAGTGAAAACCTGAGAGATGACAAAAAAAATCTCCTGGTTATCTTTGGGGGATAAAGGAGACCAGCAGATGTCCCAGGGTTGTTTGGAGTGCAGTGGTGATGATGATTTCGATGAGGTTACACCACGTGATGAGTAGGATGTGAACATCCATTTACCATCCATGTCAGGAGGAGAGTGACTAATGTACAGAAATCCTTTGTTAGGCAGTTAAGCATGAACTGCAAGTTGATGAATAATAGGAAATCTGTTCTACAAATATCTTTGACTTTGTACTACAAGATTTAAATTATCTGGTCTGATTTTCTCCACTAATTCTATGGATTATTTCTCTTTATTTTAAAAGATTTCAGCCCTTACAAGCTCTCATTTTCCTTCTGAAAATACTATGAAGGAATTAAAAAAAAAAAAGATTGGGAAAGGATCAGAAATAATGTAGACAATGTAGAGGAAAGGATGGCTGTACTTCTTGTTGGCTTTTTGGGAAGTTTATGGCAGGGTCCTAGTCCAGCCTCCCTCTGGAAGCAGGACCACAGCCAACACCAGGTCATGTCAGCCTTGTTTTTGTCCATCAGAGTCTAAAATGAGATATTTTTATACATCTCTGATCATGTTCCAGCACTGCATTACCTCCAAGTGACAAGGTTTTTCAGTAAATCATTTTAATTCCTCAAGCTGCAAACTGTGTATTGCTCCTTGTTATAGCAACTGTCTCTCAAAAGAGGAGTTTTGTTCATATCTGTGAGTACGTTTTTTGAGCAGTGGCTGCTGTAATTAAATATCCCTTGGTCTCCTCTTTACCAAATGAAACCAGTGCAGCTCCTCACACCTGGCTTTGCAGAACCCTGGAGCACCCTGGTGTCCCTCAGCTCTGCCCTCCCAGTATTTGTTCATTCCTTTTGGGTGGGTGCCCCAGGTGCAGCAGTGCCAAGAAAAGGTGAATATCAACCTCCCCAGCCAGCTGGATTCAGCCCAGGATGAGGTTTTTTTTTCCAGTGAGAACAGGATGTTGACCCAGCTCAGCCCCCAGGACCTCCCTCAGATTATGCCCAAGCCTGAGCTGACACGTGGGGTTTTTCTCTCCTGGTACAAAACATTGCTCTTGTCCTTATTGCATTTTATGGAGTTCTTATTGTCCCAGTCATTGAATTTCTCAAGGCCTCACTGTGTCAAATATGGTTTTGTAGCATCAAAAATTGAGTTATTTTCCCCTGAGAGAGTTGGAACCATCTGTTTTTTCCCTTCTGAGGATGTCCCAGCCTGGTAATCAGAGTCTGAGCAAACCACCCCTCTCAAGTAGGAAGGAAGGGCTGATCATAAACAGAAACAGCATCAGAAATTCTGATTATAATGAACAAACACCTCTCAAACTAAACCTGCATAACAGTGGTTTCTTTTCATTATTAAACAAAATAAAATGGAAATAAAGTGATCAAAAAACAACAAACACAACAAACAGCAATATTGAATATATTTTTCGATCAATTGGATTTGTTCCCTTTGGCCAAAATTGATACCTTTTGTTGTCACCTGAGCCCTGCAAACTATTTTATTTTATTTTCCTCATTACAAAATGCAACTCATTTAACTTCAAATGAAGTTAAATGGGAGGTAAGAATCAAAATGCTCTTTTTAAAAATGTGAAAGCAGGACATTTTAACAGCATCCAAACCTTCCCTCTGGGGAATTTTTAAAGCTTTGTTTTTCCCCCCCCTTTTTTTTTAATTACATGGCAAAATGCTTTGCCTTCAACAACAATCAGCATTTCAGGAGCAGCGGAAAAACAATGTAAATGAGAACTCTTTAACTAACAATGATTACAACTCCCAGCTATTTGTTTATAACCCTTAGACTATAACCTCATGTTCCAGGTAATTTCTCTTTTTTTTTTTTCTCTACCCTGTACACTTTAACTGTGTTGTTTCACCTTGATATTCACTATAGGTCTTTTTTCCCCTATACGGGAGCAGCAACAGCCATGGAATTAGTGACTTCCATTAGGGGCAGAGCAGAGAGTTAATGGACATCACCTTCCCCTGGCAGAGCTGGTGGCCTCATCCATCCATGCTTTCTCTTTCTTTCTCTTTCTCTTTCTCTCTTTCTCTCTTTCTCTCTTTCTCTCTTTCTCTCTTTCTCTCTTTCTCTCTTTCTCTCTTTCTCTCTTTCTCTCTTTCTCTCTTTCTCTCTTTCTCTCTTTCTCTCTTTCTCTCTTTCTCTCTTTCTCTCTTTCTCTCTCTCTCTCTTTCCCTCTTTCTCTTTGTAACTCCGTTCCAGCTTGGAAACCTCCATATTTCTCCCCATTTCTTGTGTGTGTTCCAGATGAGTTTAAATCCTTCATGAAAAGGCTACCTAGCAACCACTTCCTGACCATCGGGAGCATCCACCAGCACTGGGGGAACGACTGGGACCTGCAGAACCGCTACAAGCTCCTGCAGAGCTCGCTGGAAGCTCAGCGCCAGAAGATCCAGCGCACTGCCCGCAAACTCTTTGGCCTCAGTGTCCGGTGTCGGCACAATCCTAACCACCAGCTGCCTAGGGAAAGGTACCTCCATCCTTCCTCGGGCATGGGGCAGCTGCGCTGGGGGGTTTGATGCCTGGAAATCAGACCTGGAAACAGAGATGAGGTAGAATAAAAGGATAAAAGGGATTTATTGGAAGGATCCAGCTTGGGCAGTGCAGGAACCCCTTGGGGCTGCACTCAAGTCAAACCCACAAATGGGCACAAAATGGCCGCCGGTCATGAGGCCTCATACTTTTATAGGTTTTGGTCCATCAGCAGATTAGAGTGAATTGTCCAATTATATCTTCAGGTTATGAAGCTCCATCCTCCTTGTTCCCTCTCTTTCTTCATTGTTGTTTACACTCTTGGGCCTAAAATTTGTCCTTGATGCCAAGCTGGAAAGGAATTGTTTTGTCTCCCTACTCTGTGAAGAGCTTCCCAACCCTTCATATGATACTCAGAACTACACACTAAAACAGCACAGAATCTGAAAAATATGAAAGCCAAAATCTAAGTTAGATGGAGCTGAGCTTGGGCTTGGGCCTAATCCCAGCAAGCTGTATTTGGAGGTCAGGTGTGTTGGCATGGATGTTTGGGGGAAATGGTAAAATCTGGGAGTGGTTTGAAGTTCCTGGAGGTGTAGTTAACTTTTGTCACATTCCTGACTACACTCACATCCCTTCTGTGTGGTTTTACCTACCCAGGGGAAGGCCATCACTTATTCTTTAAGTTCTGCGGGAATATATTTAGTCTGTTCTGCAGACTAAGCTGCTTTTTCGTGGTTTTCCCTGAAGATCCACAGCTGAGCTTTCAGCCTCCACTTGCTGTTAAAAGAGACATGTGGAGCACAAGGTGCTTCAGCCCATTTTTGGATCGTGCTCCTCAATATCTCCAGAGTGAAAGAGAAACTTTAGTTTCACTTGGAATACACCACATTTTTGCTGTGAGGTGCAGGGCAAACCTGTAAAACCTCACTGAGCAGAAGCCCTGCAAGGTTATTACACGTGGAGAGAGCAGATTTTCCATTACTGCTACAGCAACTATTGATATCTAATAATTCCCTCCTGCTGGCTCCTTTCAGCCCTAACCTGGAGCTGAGTTTGCTTCAGGCCATTTCTTGAGACTTGCATTTCTGGATTTTAATGAACATCTCTTGCTGTGTCTTCCTACATTGTCTGGACTGAAGCAATATGGAAAATCTTGGGAAAAAAAAAAGGAGTCTGAGTTTTATTCCATGCCTTTTCTTCCATGCTTCTCTTGGAAGGGTGAGGCCAAGTTAATATTTGAAGAGAAACTGTTTGTCCACTTTCTTCATTACCTAAATATTCAGTTTCAAGAGAAAATTGAGAGTTTGACTGCTGTCTACTGCTCTCATCCAGCTCCCTGGCTGCTGAACATGCTGATTTTTCATTTCATCGCTGTGCAGCTCAGAAAACTCTCCCAGGGCTTAACACCTCTTTAATTACCAAGAAATCTCATGTTTCTAGACAAAGATTTGATGGACTTACCAGGGATGAGGAGAAATATCTATTAAATATAAGAGATTATGAAATAAAGTCTTTGGAGAGCTTCCTAAACCTGGCCCATCCCTGCCAACTGGCTGAGCTGTTCTGACCAGGCTGAGGGCTGCAGGAGCCACAGGCATGTCCAGGGTGGAAATTTTACTTCTGCCACAGCAACAGCAACAAAAAAGTGAAGCAGCAGCGAGGAAATCTCCAGCCAACCACGTAGCTCCAAAACATCCAGACAAATATGTCTTCAGCATTTATCATCTATTTTAAAAACCCAGCCGAGCAGAAAGGGAGCCTCCAACTACTACAATGAAATCTGGGGGAAGGAGGGTGGAATGGATGATGGCAGATGGGTTTTTAACTGACTGATGTGCTTGATTTGTTTAAGTCAACATCAGCAGGCATATTATCATTTCTTTTCTTGTTTGCCATTCTGCATCTGCAGCTAGGCAGGGGAGCAGTGTGGTAGGAGCTCTGCAGTGGAAGAGGTGCAACCCATCTTTCTCATCACAGAGCTGGGAAATACTCTCATTTTCTAATTGTTGCTGTACAGAATGACAGAGGCTTATCAAGCATGCCAGTGGCTTTGAAAGGATGGCATGGTTCTATTAAGAGCAAGCCTCTCTCTCTTTAATACACATAATTGTAAGCCTGCATTATACATTCAAAGGCAATACACAAAAAAAAAAAAGAAAAAAAAAAGAAATGAGATTGCTGGTGATTGTCCTCAGGGAAAGGAAGAGGTGTTATTTCCAAAAGGAAGATAAGAAAGGAAGAGTATGCATTCTGGCAATTAGGTGGATTCTCCTTGACCCTTTGCAATGGCTAAGGAGACAGAAATATCCATATCTATCTATCTATCTATCTATCTATCTATCTATCTATCTATCTATATTTTATCTGTAGAAATATAGATAAATATATAGATAAATAGATAAATAGATAGCTACCAATATATTTGTTCTGTACTTCTTTTGTAAAAACCCAGGAAAGTTTTACAGGTTTAAAACAGAGGCAAGTCTGTTGGTTTAAAAAGGAGACCACTCCTCAGTTAATAAAATTTCGATGTGGAATGATCACCTGTAGTTTTATTTTAAAGCACTGGATGTAAAATAGAAATAACATCCAATAGAGAGAGGGGTTATACATGTTCTGGCCTGCAGCCAAAATACATCTCACAGCTGCTGAGAAAAAAAAATAGCATTTTTTACTTCACTATTCTGTACAGAAAACCCCAAAGTACCCTCAGAGCAGCTAGTGCTGGTTGGAAAGTGAAAGGTGAGTTTACAAAGGAAATTTTTTCAGTCCCTGCCTTTCTTCCTTGCAAATAAAAAAAATCTGTCTGGCTCCCTGTTCCCAGCATTGCCAGGGAATACATGTTCAGTAAGCAACACCAGAAAACACTGCAAAGTAATTCTCACTCAGAGCTTGGCTTGCATATCATATTTATTTTCACTTTAGAATCACGGAATCATTGAGGCTGGAAAAGACCTCCAAGATCAGTGGGTCCATCTTGTGCTCAATCCCCATCTTGTCACTCTGGCCAGAGCACTAAGTGCCACATCCAGGTGTTCCTCGGGCAACTCCAGGGTGGGGATTCCCCCCACCTCCCTGGGAATATTTTAAATGAACATCAGTGGCTACTCTGGTACTGGTTTTCAGCTGGTAAACTGTGCATCTTTCCAGCATCCTCCTGCTCTGACACCTCTTAGGTACAATGCCATGAGCCTGAGCCATCAGAGTTTTTAAAAGTTACCTCCTGTCAGCTGAAGACTTTGGCTGGAAATGTCTATATGCTTAACCTGTCCCAGCTGCAAGGAAAGATGGGGTAATTGATCCCACTTTACTTCTCTCTCACTCTCTCACACTTCCCATTGTCATGTTTGTAGTCGAAGCCCAGCTCTGCCCTGGATTCTGCATTTTTATTTAATTACATCCTGTATTGCTGCCATCAGCAGATGGTGGGTAGTCTCTTGTTTCATTTTCTTCTTGGTTTTTTTAGTCCTACTTGTGTCTTTGCTGAAAGCTAAAACACACACACACAAAACAAAAAACAATCTCCCATCCATCCTCCACAAAGTTCATCTGGGGAACAGGAAATTTACTGGTGTCTGTTGCAAGATATCAACTGAGGTTTCTTTCCCATTTTGTTCTGCTGGTTGTTATATAAAGAAGGTATAAAGTATAAAGAAGGTATAAAATATAAAGAAGGCAGAACTATCCAGTGATTTTTTCCCAAGACAGAACATACCCAAAATGAACAAAATGTGGTCACCTGACTCTGATTTATAATGTGTGTCCTGCTATGGCCTGGCAGTCCTTGGGCCAGGAACTCAGGGGCATTATCAACACCTAAAACCTGTGTAAAGCATCAATGCAGCACTGCACAAATCCAGGTGCATTGGACTGGCTTTCCAAACAGGAAGCACAAGGCTTCAGATGGGTGAAAACATATTTGTATTGCTGAAAAGTGAGCAAAAATTCACCTGTGAGCAAAGGCAGCCTCAGCCCCCTGGGGTGGTTTGGAAATGCCTGTTGTTGTCAGCTTGTGGTTGCTTTGTGCTGTCCCCTCCCCTCCGAGGCAGAGCTGTCCCAGGAATTAAGAGGAGCCCTGTGCACGTTTTTGAGGGAGCAGGGCTGTCACTGTCTCCCTCTACAGCAGATACTGATGGAGGTCACTGCCTTGCTCCCCAGTTCCCCTGCCCACCTTGTCCTTTCTGCCAGCAGAAGAGCTCCTCTTGGCTGGGAAAAGGGCAAAGAGACCCTGGCAGCCCTGTACCACAGCAAGAATGTGAAAATTCTCTGTTCCCACATCCAACACATCATAATTTTTCTTCTAATGCCCTTCCTTTTTTTCCCCTCACCCTGTTTTTCCCTTCTTTTTTCTTCTTTTCTTCCTGCTTTTCATTCCTGCCCGTTCTCTTTCAGTTGTTGCCGTTTCATTTTTCCCTTTCTCCACCCATTACTCCTGCCCACTGTGTTTCTCCCTCATTTTTCCTTTTACAGGCACATTTTCCTCTCTTTCCTTCCCAACCTTTCTGCTTCTGCTCCTTGATTATTTCTTTCCTTCCAGTGCTTTCCTCTGTTTCACACTCTCATCCCTCCACTCGCTCCCTCCCCCTAATCATCTTGCTGTTCTTTGCTGCTGTATCATTTAATGCCTTCTTTGATACAGCCTACAGCTTAATGATTATTCGGAGGTCAGGCGATGCAGGTGCCATGAATTTCACTAATCCAGCTCTGAGAACCTCTGTCCATAATCACTCCTCCCGTTCTACAGGGGCTGAATCCTAATTTGTCATTAGCCAGTCCTCTCACTGCAGCACTACCAAGAACTTTTTGCCCAGAGGAGACAATGAAGTATTCATTAGCCAGGGGGGAGGCGGAGGGGAGGGGACAGCGCCTGCACAGAGGGTTCTGCTGAGTGCTGCTGAGAAAGGAGTCGCTGTGCCCAGCTTTCCTGGGGCAGTGGGAAGGGGGAAAAAGGGGAAACAAGGCGACGTGGCAAGTGGGTTGTGCGAAAAGTGAATGTGGGTTGCAGTGTCATTTTCTAGGAGTTGTTCCAGGGCTGCAGGATGGGGGTTGAAGGTGCTGATGCAGCAGCTGTGGGAGTGGTGGGTGAGTGGGGCTGATTTTAAAAGGTGGTTAATTAGCAGCAGTGTTTGGGTTTTTTTTTTAAGAAGGAATAGTTTTAGCAGCTTTGTCTCTGTGCATCCTGGCTTCCACCCTCTTTTCTACTCTTCTGAGCTCTGCACCATAAGCAGAGGTGGCTGCCTGCTTTGCCTTGCCCTGTTACGGGTCTGTTCTTTAGAGGGTGGGGCCAATTGCCAATGGCCTGAAGAGCAGTTTTGTGCTGCTAGCCTGGGAGTTCTGCTGCCCTTGTGATGTCTGATAGCCCCACAGCCTCTGGCATGGCTTTATCAGCTCCATTCCCAGGCCACTGTGGCACTGCCGGGATCCTTGGCAGGACGCAGTGCCTGTCTTGGTTCCTAGAGCAGGGTGCAGAGAGCTCAGATGAGCATTTCAAACTGGTAGCAATTTCTTAGAAGGCTCATCACCACAGGAGTAAACAGCAGATGAAGGATTCGGTCTAGAAATAGACTGGAATAGCTCCCAGATGCCACGGCAGGGCATCGATGTTCCAAGAGCTCTGCCTCAGACACATCCCTGAAAATTGTAGCTCCAGCGAGATGCCAACACCGAGTCCCTGTGAGGCCTGGCAGTGCTAATTCTTCCTTCTCCCCACCTGCAGGACGATACAGGAATGGCTGACTCGAGTCCAGTCCCTGCTCTACTGCAACGAGAACGGGTTCTGGGGCACCTTTCTGGAAAGCCAGCGGAGCTGCGTGTGCCACGGCGGCACCAGCCTGTGCCAGCGTCCCATCCCCTGCATCATCGGGGGCAACAACAGCTGTGCCATGTGCAGCCTCGCCAACATCTCCCTCTGCGGCTCCTGCAACAAGGGCTACAAGCTTTACCGAGGCCGCTGCGAGCCCCAGAACGTGGACTCGGAGCGGAGCGAGCAGTTCATCAGCTTTGAGACAGACTTGGACTTCCAGGACCTGGAGCTGAAGTACCTGCTGCAGAAGATGGACTCTCGCCTGTACGTGCACACCACTTTCATCAGCAACGAGATCCGCCTGGACACCTTCTTCGACCCGCGGTGGCGCAAGCGCATGTCCCTCACCTTGAAGAGCAACAAGAACCGGATGGATTTCATCCACATGGTGATCGGGATGTCCATGCGCATCTGCCAGATGCGCAATAGCAGCCTGGACCCCATGTTCTTTGTCTACGTGAACCCGTTCAGCGGGAGCCACTCGGAGGGCTGGAACATGCCCTTCGGGGAGTATGGCTACCCGCGCTGGGAGAAAATCCGCCTCCAAAACAGCCAGTGCTACAACTGGACCCTGCTGCTGGGCAACCGGTGGAAAACCTTTTTTGAGACCGTCCACATCTACCTACGCAGCCGGACTCGGCTGCCCTCCCTCCTGCGCAACGAGACTGGCCAAGGGCCCGTGGACCTTTCCGACCCCACCAAGCGCCAGTTCTACATCAAGATCTCGGACGTGCAGGTCTACGGCTACAGCCTGCGCTTCAACGCCGACCTCCTGCGCAGCGCCGTGCAGCAGGTCAACCAGTCCTACACGCAGGGCGGGCAGTTCTACTCCTCCTCCTCAGTCATGCTCTTGCTGCTGGATATTCGGGACCGAATCAACCGCCTGGCGCCTCCGGTGGCCCCGGGGAAGCCCCAGCTGGATCTGTTCTCTTGTATGCTCAAGCACCGCCTGAAGCTCACCAACAGCGAGATCATCCGTGTGAACCATGCACTGGACCTGTACAACACCGAGATCCTCAAACAGTCCGACCAGATGACAGCCAAACTCTGCTAACCCTGGACTTTTGCAATGGACACCTTGGTGATTGATCCTTTTGCTGTATAAAAAAAAAATAATAAACAAAAATAAAAAAAAAATAATAAACAAAAAAAAAATCAAGAAAAAAAAGGAAAAATAAAAAGAGAAAAAAAAAGTAAAAAGGAAGAAGGAGAAGTGGGGGGAAAGGAAAGAAAAGGGGGAAAATAAGATTTGTAAAATGTAATTAATATACAAAAGAGGAAAAAAAAGAGGAAATTCTTCATTTGTTGAAAACTAAACCCGTTCTAGCAGCTGTATAAAACTGTCAGGCATGTTTGTTATTTCTATAATCCGTCATAAAAGGGTAACACCGTACTCTCTCTTGACCTTGGGGGTGTTGCTTGTGAGTCCTCAGGGGCAGCAGAGGAAAGAAAGAGAGGAGCAGAGAGAGGGGCAAACTTCTGTACTGAACTGTCAAGTTTTCTGCTATGCAGGTGCCAAGACAAAGAGACATACAAAGGAAAAAAAAACAAAGCAAGCAAACAAACAAACAGAAAAGAGTTATATGTAAATGTAAAAGAGCTACCATTATTCCTATAGTGGGAGTAAATGGTTAAAGATAAAAGATATTTCTTCTGTTGAGATTTATGCCAGCTTTATGTTGAGTTATTCCCGCAGTCTGTGCTGAGCTTTGCTGGAGGGCAGGAGGGGATGGCAGCCCTTGGGGAGTGAAACTGATCCCAGAATCCCAGAATCCCACAATACCAGAATCCCAGAATCCCAGAATCCCCAGGTTGGAAGAGACCTTCAAGATCATCAAGTCCAACCCGTGCCCAGCTCCTCAACTAAAGCCTGGCACCCAGTGCCACATCCAGGCTTTTGTTAAACACAACCAGGGACGGTGACTCCAGCACCTCCCTGGGCAGCCGTTCCAGTAATGCCTCCTTGGTGAGGCCACACAGACAAGGTGGAGGGTGGGTGCAGGGCTCAGGTGTCCTCTCTTTGGGATTTCCACTCTGGAAGACCTTTCAGCAGAGGCAGAGGCTCAGCAGCTGCTGGGGAATGGGATGTGTTGGGTTGTTGAGCTTGACCTGCAGTTTGTGCCCTGCACTGGGCTGGTGCTGCCTTCAGTGGTGCCAGAGAGGAGCAACACCTGCAAATCTTCACTCACTCATCTGTCAGGCCCTTCCACATGGTCCCTAAAGCAGAGAAAGCCAAAATCCTAAAGGCAAAGCTGAGTTTCTCTGTCTGCCTGAGGGTTTTCCAGTAGCGCTGGGTAGCTCTCATCACCACAAAAACTAAAGCACAATGCAAGGGAATACATTTTCAAGGAAACCTGGAGACACTGAAGGGTACATAGGTCATTTTTGTTCACTGGGAAAGGAAAATATCCTTTTTACTTTCTTATGTTTCTGTGGCTGTGAATAATATCCTTGTCTCACTTACACTTTGTCCACAAAAAAAAAATACAGCAAATATATGAGAACATTTTATTAAAATATATGCAAAATTAGTAAAAGGGAAGGGTGGGAGGGAAGAGCACAACAACCAAACCTATCCTGAGTTTGCAAGGATAAAGCCAAATTAAAAAGATTTGAGTTATCAAAAAAATTGCTAAAATAACCAAAAGGTGGGTAAGAGTTTTTTGAATGTGTGGGGACATTCATTTGGATTTAAACAAAAATTAGGATGTTGAATGGAATGTGTGAATGAAGGATCATCTGAGCTGGGTGCTGAAGTCTGAACATTGTGAGAGGTGAGTAGTGAGGTGTTTCTCTTAATTTCACTGGGGTTTTTTTAGTTGAAGTTGATTGAGAAGTGCTAGTGAGAGACTGGAATTCCTGCCCTCCAGAAAGGGAGAAATAAATCTCTGATCCTGATGGCTTCCAGAGCTGGAGGAGCATCCTGGGGAAAACAGGTCTGAGCAAGGGGCACAGTCCTGATCCAAAGACCAAGATTCAGGTTTGGCTCAAGATTAAAATATCAAAATAGTCTTGTAGAAATTTTGACTTTATTTGAAGACTTTGGCTGAGATTCTGAGAGGAACATCGGTTCTGGAAGCACCTGAATGCTCTGTGGTATGTTCATGTGACACCAGGGACCTGGGCAATTAAGGCTGGTTTCAGGTTTGATTTGTGTGATTTAGGTTGATCTCATCCAAATTTCCTGAGAAGGAGCTGGATATCTTCAGGAAAATGTACATTCACTGAACTCTCCTGCTGAGCTGCCAATTGAGGGCATAAGAGAAGCAATTTGGGTAATCAGTAAAACCCCCAAAAAGGGGGATTAGTCTCAAAAGTTTATCTATCCAAGAATGGGTATCAGAAGAAGAGCTGGATGAATTAAACAGCAAGGATGTTTGTAGGGACATTTCTTTTAGTAGTAGTTTTTTTTCCCCTACCTTGTATCAAGATCTCTCTCTCACCTGGTCAGTCCACACAAGAGGCCTCAGGCTGCCTATTTTTTCTGGTGTTTGTTTTTCATTTGCTTGGTCTTTGCTTTGTGTAGCAGAAAATCATATTAGACCTCACCATTCCAAGAGTCTTCTTTATAGACGTGACATTTCTGCCTCAGCTTTCTGATAAGAGAACATTTGGCAGCAATGGTATGCATGGAGGTGAGTTTTAAGCAAATAGTAGAGAGTATTCATGGGAAATGAATGTCAAATTTGTAATTATCAGTAGAAATAATGTTCCTGACAGTTACATCCATCTAAGCAGGGAATAGAAATGTACTGTTTAAATTACATGTATGACCCAAAGAGCTGACACTTGAAAGAACTATAGTTATAGCTCTGAAAATACTGACTGCTGCTTCTGAGCAGCCTGAGCTGCATGCAATGAAGGGATTTGCTCATGGCTGGGAACAGTGGCCGTGCCAACATGGAGTGAAATTAATTCGATAAATTCTTTCCTTTGAGACAAGAATCCAGGTTTAGTGAGTAGAAGCCAAAGAAGTTGCAATTAATTCTCAGATCTCATGGGTAACCAGCAGCACATTACCCAAATCTGGCCTGGTGTTTGTGGCACTGGGAGGGATCAAATCCATTGCCCTTGTGGATCTTTAATGGTGCCCTGGGATGAGCAGCCCCCAGAATTTACTGCCTTCAGCAATGGGGGCAACTCCATAAACCTTGGGCAAGGTTTTGGGTGCCAACACAACATTAAACCTTGGCTGGCACATCCAGAGCCAAGGGCATGGTGTGGAGCTGGGAGAGGGATGTGAGGTAACATTCCCATTGCGGCTGGGAAAGGCGAGCTGGAACGTGAGGAGAGGGAAGGATTTTAGGATTTATGGCACAGACGTGCTGTCAGCATACAGAACTCACCTTGGGAGTACCTGATGGTGCACCTGGGTGTGGCACATCGACACCACAAAGTGCAGCCACCTTCCAACGTGGCCGCATAAACCTTTGTGAAGGAACGCAGCAAAAATATCAATAATAAACTCCCATGTCCTTCAAGTTAGGGAAAATGAAGTTATTTGGCAGATCAACCACTATTTGGACTCATTGAGAAAATGGAAAAAACCCCAAACAATCCAGTCAAATGTGCATGATTACTTTTGACGCTAGGAAATAAATTAAACAGGGCACTAGGAAATAAATTGAACAGGGCACATGCTCTGCTTCCACTGCTCAGGCCCAAAAGCTCCTCCCCGGGTAAGGGGCAATCTGTGACAGCCAGATCCAGAAACATCCCCCAGGTTTGGATTAGGCAATTTGTTCTGCAGGCAACAGGAGATGTGGAGCCATGTGACATCTGTCTCAGCAAGACGAAGCAGCTGAGCTCCCCCAGAGAGGCCACACCAGTGCTGCAGTGGGGTTAATGGGCTCCTGAGGAAATGATGGTCATAAAAATGTGTTTGACAAGACAGTGACTGGAATGGAGAGTAATTAACAGGGCAGAACTAGGTGGGACCCAGAGAACCCCTTCACCATAAAACTCAACCCACTAACCTGCATGGTCAGTGGGTATTGTTGGAGAGTTTAATGATGAAAGGGATGTTCATCCTCTCAAGTCAGAGTAACCATTCTCTGACTGTAAGAGAACAAAACCCAGCTTCCTTCCCTGGCATGAGAAGGAGTTAGGGAGCAATCCATCAGACTGTCCAGCTCAGCTAATAGAGAGATGCTCCTCTAGAGAGACAGATGTAATCCAGGACAGATACTTGTCCCTTGCTGTCATTAAATTAGGGACTGCTGCAGCTTCCAAATAACCCAGAGGAAAAAAAAAAAGAAAAGCCAGTGTCAGATGTCTCAAAGCCAAAGCATGGAAAAAGCAGCAGGTAGTGCAGAATTCTGCTTCCCTCCAGATGCAGAAGACTTCTGGGGCCATTTTCCTCCAGTCACGTGACAGAAATTCATTGGGAGCTTCCTAAAAAATCTGCTCTTTTCAAATTATTCAAATTTAGGCTCACCAGCCGGTGTGGCAGAAAGCAAAAGACGTCAGCAAGTCTTATTAACATGCTGATGCTATGGCTGCAGGAGTGTGCAGAATGTCCATTTGGATCAGGGCTAAGAGCACAGCATGAAGTTACCATGGAAACGTGGGGAGGCCATTAATTAGCTATCACATGGAATTGTCAGGATGAGTCTGGACCTCCGCAGCTTTGGCCTCCTCCAGAAGCAAAGGGCACAGCCCCGGAGACCCCCCCAGCCAGGCCCAGCAACCCCTGCACAGCTCCAAGAACAACCCCATGGAGCAGAAATGTCCTCTTGAAGGGATGAGAAAGGGGAGGGGGCAGCAAGCAGAGAAAAAGATGAAAGATGGAGACAATTTCCCCTTTTTCTTGCCCCTTTCCAGGAAGCCTGGCTGCTCTGGCATAGCACACAAGAGATCTGCTGCTTTTTGAGCTGACAAGGCTTATGCCAGTGACCTCAAAGGAGTCAAGAGCAGCCCCAAGGCCCTGGAAAATCCAATTTATGGAGTTCGGATCTCCTTGGGTGGGCTGCACCTGGAATGAAGGAACTCCAGTGCTCCCTAAAGCCACCTCAGGCCATGCTAAACCAGGAATCCCTTTCCCCAAAGTGAAACATGGGCAAGTAAGAGAGGCTTCTTGGCCACTTGCCCAGCCTCCCTTCAGAGCCAGAATCCTGTAAGCAAGCTGTGATGGACTTCAGCTGCCATGGATGGGATGTTCTTTTCAGCTCTTTAGCCCACTTGCTAAAACACGGCTTGGGAGGATGTTTGGCAGATGGCGCCTCGTGCACAGGGCTGTAGCAAGATCCCCAGTCCGGCTGCTCAGTCCCAGTGCTGCAGAGACATGCTGGGTGCCAATCCCACCTCTCTGCTCTGCCTCCTAAGATTAAATTTCAATTCCTTGAGTAATTCGCCCTCACTCAAAGAAAGAAATGGCACAAGGAGGAGGCGCCGCAAGTCTGAGAGCAGAGACACAGGAGGGTGGTCTGTGTTTTGGGGAGGGGCTGCAGGGACACACGGCTGAAATAAGGAGATCATGGGGGAGACACTTCCATGCTCCTTCTACCTTGGAAAATTTGAAATCATAGATTAACTCTGTTGGAGCCAGTCAGATTATAGACTTCTTGTCCAAGAATGCACATATCAATTATCTCACCCTCACAATTTCCTTGCCTTAATCTAAATCTTCTCCTAATGTCACTGGAATTATTATTCATCTAAGAATTAAATAAATATGGAAATCAGTGAGGACTAAAATACTGTATAAAAGCTTTGTTGGACTCTTCAGTCCTTCCTCCTGAATTTTAAACTGGAACAAGATGAGCACTTCGTACAAATACACTGTTCAACCAAACCCTCCTTCAGTGTGACAAGAAAAAAAGGCAAATTATCCAAGTCTCTGCCCCTTGGATATTAAAGACATCTCCAGGAACAGCCCCATGAACAAAGCCAGCCCATTAGATATTTTTATATCTATATATATAAACATATATAT
>VXBU01008633.1:537166-566797 GCA_013400315.1 Bombycilla garrulus
ATCTAACTGAACAAAAAAGAAAAAAGAAAAAAAAAAAGCAAAATTAAATGGGAAAAACACACCAACTCATTTCGTTTATTAGGGATGTTTTTGCCAGTGATAAATCTCTATGAGATACCTTAATTTTTAACTACACAAGAGCTTTCAGTAGAAAATGTCCAACTGAATATTTTGGCTGAAATTTTAGGTATAAAAAAATAGTTCAAAGTCAGGATTTCTTGACTGACAAATGTGGGAGGGGTATTACTTTTTGAGAATCTGAGTTAGCCCTGTGTTTTAATACTGTCAGTCACGTTGTCTAGAACATAGATTTGTCTAAATAGGAAAGAGAAGTTCAGCTGGGGTGATTTTCCAAGATGCTCACACCCCTCTTCAAGCAGGGTGTGCCAAGGGGAGCTGGAGGTCAGGAGTTCTCAAAGCTGCTGCCAGGAACAGAGGAAAGAATGCCGGGATTTTGGTGCTGCTGAATTCAAGTGAGGGAGCCAAGACTGTGACATCAGAAGGACAGAAACACAATTCCATCTTTTGTGCTTCTAGATGCACGTTTTGGTAAAGTTTTGATACATGTATATTATTAATCTTTTAACTTATTAACAGACATCTATTAATTTATCTATTAATCTACACTTTGAGGGCTCTGTGACAACCCAAGTCTCATTGTGTTTACTCCTGGGCATACACTGAATTAATACAAAGTTGCCACTTACCCAGGGATGGTCAGTTTAGGACTGCTCTGATTTTATAGGTGAGGAAAAGAAGTCCAAAGTGGACAGAGAGTGACTTTGTATGGCAAAGCACGCACAGAACTGTGACCAGAGTGTCTCTGGAGTCTCAGGCCTAAGCCTGGCCTGTGTACGAAGATGAGGAGAATGTCAGTGTGGGAATGGTTATTCCAGGTGTGCTTTATTTTCATAGTTCCTGGTGTCTGACTGCCCCACTCCCACAGGCAGTGACCTTTGGAAAGATGTACAATGCTGTGCTGCCACAATGTGGGTTTTGTTTCTGACTTCTGACATCCCAAATGAAAAGACAGTCTTCCCCTGATTTTGGGGTAAAGTGACCCCCATAACAGAAATTTCCTGCAGATGAAGCAATCCTTATTTCAAACTGTTTTTTGGAGCAGGCTCCTTGAGCTCCTTCAGCATCTCCCTCTCTGTGTTTAGGGTTGAATCTTATTTAGGATCATAGTTTAGGATTGAATCTTATTCTGCCATGTGGTGACAGGATCCTGTTCTACAAATGTCAGGCATCTGAGGGCTGAGATATGACTTTCAAACTTCCCTAAGATGTTTAGACTCGGGGTTTTGTTAAGATTCATTCCGGGATGAGAAAGAAAAACCTGGATATTGCCTGAGTTGGATTTAGACACTAATTCTGACCTTTTGTGTTTTTACAAGCTACTCAATTAAGGTAGATCACTCCTGCCTCACTCCAGGATACTTGTGGACTATCTCCAGACTTTCATTCCCTCTTGATATGAAAATCTAATCATGTTCATTGCTCAAAATCAACTCTGGTTGAAGACTAATGCAAAAAGGCTCAGCTTAAGCAAGCAGCTTGTTCAGGAAATGTAGATAAGAAACCCTGGCGGGTTGCTTTGAAAGTCAATAGACTTGGATTTAGGAGGATTAGTGAAGGGCTCAGTCCTGCAAGGTGCAGAGCACGATGGGCTGCAACACCGAGGGTCTGACGTGTGTGGCAGATGCACGAAAGTCAATGGGACTGTTAAACCTGTCAGAGTTCAGATAATGCCCACATATTATTTTGGCTGAATTCAGAGTTCTTAATAACTGGTAACGTGCAGGGAGAATCCCAGATCTCGGGGCTGTAAAGGCTCAGGGATCCCAAGATCAAACATCCAACTTGCCAACCTGAATGGCTTTGTTCATCTGAGCACTGGCTGTGTGAGGAGAGCCTGGGCAGCTGTGATGGAAGGTGCCCAGAGCCTCCAGCCCCAGGTGAACCATCACAGTACACCCTGCAGCCAGCCACGGGCACAGCACGTGGCAAATGAGCCCTGATTGCGTCATTTCTTAATGAGAATTAATATCTCTGATGTAGCACTGAGGGACCTCAGTCGCACAGCAGGACCTCAGAGGAGCTGGCATTTCACTGAGACGTAAGAAAAAGGAGATTTGGTGTCACAGAGTCTCTCAGAAGAGCACTAATTAAGAGGAAGATGCATGTAGCACCATCTGAAGCTCCCAGCAGGTCTTCAAGGGTCAGTCCCATAAAGGTGGACCAGTCCTACATCTGGTTTTTTTTGGGTGTTTTTTTGCTGCCCCTGGAAATGTTGGACAGGAGCCATTGCTTTTACAATTTCAGTATAATTCCATTCAGAAAGTGTTTTTATACCTCTCTAATATCTTTATAGAGTGAGTAGCATTTCCTTCAGGTCAGCATTACTTGTACATTTATTACAAGATCCAGTTAATAAAAATAAAGGCCAACAAATTCAGAACAAGAAATAACATAAAAGCCAACCAGATGACACAGACAGAGCAAACTCATGCTCTAAAAAGGATTTGTTTAAAACAAGAATGAGGGTAGAAATAGATGTTGAAAGAGCTGCCCATGGTCACAGAGATAGGCAGTAACAGAAGGAAAGGAAGGAAAATATAAAAATTGGTCTCTTGCAGACAGCTCTGGTTGTACCCATCCCTGTGGTTTTCAAAGTCTATACCTAAAGGAGCAACAGTTAGCTGGGAAATTTAGGCTTTGTTGCCAGGGTGAAGGGAGCTAAGGAGCCAAAACCACATCCGCTGTGTGACTAGCTGTGGAATAGCTCACCAGTTGTGGAATAGCTCCAATTTATTTGAAATATCAGGCATTGGCCAGAGGCAAAGTATTTCAGACCCGGGTACCTGGCTGTTCTAATGGTCTTGGCATATTCCAGCTTTCTGTGCTGTCTTGTAAAACAATAATGCCATTTCTGCCATCGTTATGCATCACAAATCAATCTGGCTGCTCATGAACAGCTCTGACCTGAATCTGTCACTTTACAGCAACCTCCTGTAGGATTCCAGGTTTACTGCCACAGAAGTGCTTTATTAGAAATGGGAGGATGTAATAAGCTGATTAAGAAACCTTTCTTTTCCTTTTTTTTTTTCTTTAAAAGACTTAACATATACTTTTCTGTCATCAGATAAGTACAAAATAAACCTAAAACTTCACCCAAAATACATTATGCAAAGAAATCTGTCACTATAAAAAGCCTGAACCACGCAGGACTCCCTGTACCAGCTCCTCTGCACCGCCTTGGCTGCATAAGAGGGAGTCCTGTTGTGGCAACTGTTAATTCTTTAAAAGTCTTGAGTCAAACCATCCTTTTCTGTGATTCAGCTGCTGCAAGACACATTTTCTCCCTAGAGATGCAGATTTCTGGAGCAATAGTTTCATTCCAAGAAGAGAAGTTCTAAAGTTAAACAGAAAGCAGCATTCTCAAAGTTTTGGGTAAAAGGCAACCTTCCATCTTATTTCATCTCAGGAATCTCAGGACAGGCTTCTTGAAGGGAAGCTTTGGTGAATGATTTAAGAGGCAAAGGCTTCTCTGCTGGGCTTTGATTACTTCACGCCAGATGAGACAGAACCAGCCAAATGCTAAACTGGAAATGAAGTGTTTCAATAATTTCCCATTACGAATGTCAACAAAAATGATATTTTGCTGAATTTGCATTTCCGTAAGAGAAAACTGTTCAGCTGGGGAAAAATGAATTGGTCAGCTCTGTCAGCAGAGAGTGAGTTGAGAAGTGAAGTTCATCCCATCTGGGCTAATGGGGTGTGAAATCTTGGCCTGGCTGAGTACATGCAGACCTTTCCTAGTGCTCCTGAGAGGCTTGGGGGAAGGGAGAGATCCTTGATTGCTCTGTCTCCTGAATACACAGCTGGAATGTGCTTCCCCAGACAGGGATAGGGGGTGAAAACCCCATGGGGCTGATTTCTATATTTCCAACTCCCACCCTGATAATCATTGAGTCTGCAAAAGCTGCTCTGCATCACACATTTCCATGGCTAATGCTCCAGAGAGGCAATTAGCCATGAGGGCAACACATCACACCTCACCCAAATTGCCTCCTGCCCTTGGGCTTCCACTGCTCTAGAAAATGATTTGGTGTGTGCATTTTTTCACCTCAGCAGGGGTAGCAGGGTTGTGTCCCAGCCCTGCTGGCGCAGCACAGAGGACAGATCCAGGGAAGGCCGTGGTGGGAAGGAAGGGGCACAGTCTGTTCTGATAGTGGGGAAGAACTGTCCTGGATAGAGAGAACCAAACCCAGCACACATATGGGTGCCCAAAATAGAGCTAGCAGCAAAATTTCCTGTGAGCTACAGGAGTCAGTGTGGAACTTGAAGGGAACAAGGTGACTGCTCCAAAAGGAGCTGGCTCCTGTGTGGGATGTGATGGCTCTGGAGATAGGACCTGGGAGCAGGATGGTGGCACATATGGCCAAGCAGAACAGTGTTTTTGCAAAACAGAAGACAGCACTGTGAGGATCATCTGCAATATTTTAAAGCACGACTCGACAAGTTGGAGCCCAGCTTGAAAGGCAGAGAAGGTATTTTGAGTGTCACGTTAGAGCCATTGATGGTGGCAGGGTTTTGCAGTGTGTGCTCTGCAATCAGGGCACAAAAGCCCCAGATATTTCTGGTAATCAAAGCCCATCTTTTAAATCAGTTATTGAGTTTTTCCTCTTGTCGCAATCACTGCCCAGCACAAGCTGAATTACAGAGTTCTTTATTAACCAGCACTGCTTGCTTCACCTTAATTAGTGCAGACCACTGGAGTTAAGGTGAATGAGGTGAACATTAGATGCAATTTTATCATTGATGTTGAAAAGACAACCAAACCTCAACTCTTCTTTCTGTGAGTACCTGCCTTGCCTTTGTGAGATGATCAATAGCCCTTCCACTGGAGGGGGTGGGCAAAGCACCTTTCAGAACTGATAATTGTGCAGGATCCAAGTGTTTTCTAATAAAATCTTTCAAAACCTTCAAAAAAGTTCTACTGAAGGCCAGATTTCCTAGGACACCTATAATTATTCAGAGCATAAGAGAGATGAGAGTTATCGGCCTCTTTCACCTGAAGAAGCCCAATTCAAACAGGGGACCAGAAAAACCAGGGTATGGATAATCAAAGGAGAGTGAAAAAAAAAAAAAAAGAAATGATAATAATAAATAATAATAAAAGAACAAGGATCAATATCTTGAAGGAAAAAAAAAGACATTTAATTTTATACAAACCATAAAGTGTACACACATTCTGTGATTTCCCAGAGGTCTCCTAACTGATTCTATTTTCTTGTAAAACCCACATTTTTACACACCACATCCCCAGCTCCTGTCTTTGCAATACAAATGTACATCCAGACTGCAGGACACCCCAGGAGATTTATTCCCATGATGCTGCTTTTCCTCTTCTCTTTTTTCATGTTTCAAAGTCAAATATATATCTTTCAGCATCTTCTGTGCTTCACTCTGATCCATGAAAGAGAGAAAATTCCTTTTCCTTGCCCTCACTCTGGAAAACCATGAAGGCGGAGGCACTGAGGCTCTCGGTGAAGTGGCCAGCAGGATGCAGGGAGACAATCAAATCCACACAGCAGATGGGAAGATGGCTACAGAATGATTGTTTTCCCCAAACTATGGCAACATGTCAACATATTGACACATCCAAAGGCTTGGCATCCTGGCAGGAAAAATGCTAATTCAGGTTGAGGAAGACACTGGGAGATCTTCCCTTACCTTTGAAAAGATCTGTTTTAAATTCACAGCTTACACGTTATGGCACAGCGAGGTTTATGCTGAATTATTTTGAAGATCTGGTTCTTTCCAGAAGAGTGGAGAGCCAAAAAAAGTGTTTTACACACAGTACAGTTCATGCATCCCAGGCTTTTGTCTGCAGCTTTAGAGAGCAATGTTTGTGTGAGGCCTGTCCTAAGTTTATCCTAATCCAAAGCCATTTTCCTACACCTAAATTTGCCTGGACTGTTGTCCAGACAGTGAAAAATGATGGCATTGATCCCATCTCCTTGCTGACAAGGTGTGACAAGGATAACTGGTGAAGCTGTGTGGCAGAGTGTGCTAAAAGAAAATTAAAAACACAGCGATGTCCCCCTCTTCCACCACTGGCAAACACACCCAGACCCCTCAGGCAGCTCTGTCTCCAGAGGGGAGGTTGGTGGCACAGGGCTCTGATGGGGTCACTGCTCCTGCCCCACATGTGGCACCCCTGTCTGTGATGTTCCAAAGCTGTGTCCTCCTGGCCCCAGGGAAGGCAGCCTCTGGTTTCTTTTCCAACTTGCTGGCCTGGGGAAGCTTGGCTTGTCATCCTTCCACCTCCTGTGAAGGGGAGAGGAGACCAAAAAAGACCAAAAAAAAAAAAAGAAAAGGCAGGGTAACTAATCAAAGAGGAGGAAAAATACTCACTTAGAATACTGGAGATCTCCTCATATGTCCACACAAGCACCAGACTTTCAGAGGTGCCTCAGTGAGAGCAGGAAGGACTGGAGGTGGGAGAAAAAGAGAAAGAAAAAAAAGTTGTTACACTGAAAACTCACTTTGAGGAAGCCAGGGAAGGTGGGTCTCAGCCAGCAGCTGCCAATTCGAGCTGTGCTTATCACTCTGGGTAGTTCAGGGAGCTTCCAGGTGATTGCTCTAAAAATACCTTATCTGCAAAGGTTGAAAATAATTTCCTCCTTTCTATTTATTGACCTCCCTCTCTACTTTTTATGACCTCCCCTTCCTAAACATCTTCCAAGGATTTAAAAATAACAACCTGTCTTTCTTCCTCCCCACCTAATTTGATTAATGAACACAGCTCTGTTTAATTGGGAGTGTGTGGCAAACGAAGAGCTGAAAGAGGAGCACTGCCTCGCTGCAGTGACCTCCCAGAGGCATGAGCAACACTCCCTGCACACTGTCCCTGGGAATTCAGTGAATTCAGGGAATTTTGGGTGCTTCAAATACGAACTGCTGTCCTTTGAGCTGCTGCTTTGTTGGTCTGAGGAAGAGGGTGCTAAAGCAGAGGGAGACACTCCAGATGGAGGGAGAGCAGAGAGAGCAGCAAACCACAGTCAAGGTTTGCTTTGTGCATGGATTAATGGCTGTGCTTTATCCCAGGTGCAGCTTCCCCTGGCTGTGCCTTCTCCTGTCCTGTGCACAGCCAATGTCTTCAGAGAATGGCTCAGGCTGGAGGGGATCCCAGTGGAGTCACCTGGCCCAACCTCCCTGCTCAAGCAGGGTCATCCCAGAGGTCTTCTCAGACCTTGTTTAATTGTTGTCTCTTACGCTGTGAAGTGGCATTTACTTCTTCACGTCCATCTTCTGACAACAGGAGGAAATTGTAAGCTCCTCAGAGAGGATGAATTCCACAAAGCTGCCACTTCAGAGTGAATTATCTCTTTAAAGCAGCCGAGAGTTTCTTTAGGCATGAAGTTACATAAGGGAGAGGGCTGTGCCTGTGGGAGCCCCCAGGTGCAGGCATGGAAGGAGGGGCTGTGCAGATGTCTGTCCTGGCTGGATTCAGAAGGACAATTCAGAATTATGCAGCTCAGACTTTGCTGGAGACGGGGTATTATTTAGCAAGAAATAGTATCACACACAGAGGGAAAAGAGTCCAGCAGAATGGATACAGATGCACTTCATTTAATTTAGTACTTTCCTGCTCCTCACTCCGTGATTGGGGACGCAGAGAGCAGCAGCCACTTTGTGCTGCAAGCACAGCTTTTTATAAGGACTTTGCAGTACCTTCTGCCCTATTAACACTTGCTGTATTCTACTCCCAGGCTTAATTATTCATCTTATACCCAAAAGTGCAGCAATGATTAAACTGAAGAGCAGTTAGGCATTTTGAAATTGAAGTAATGCTGCAGTGGTGGAGAGACGCGTGTTTCAAGGGTATGAATTTGTCCCTCTCTCTGTGCCCAGATCTCCTCTCCACCGAGCTCTGCCTCTGCGTTCCTCCTCTGCTCAGCCTTTAAAGCACCTCTCTTAGTTCCCCTTTCTCCCCTCATCTCACAATTACGTCTTTTAGCTCTCTCATGCCATTACCTTTCCCCTCTGTTGATTTGCCTTTGCAGCTGAATTTCCTCTATTGCTCTCTCTGCAGGCTTGGATCAAAGCCCATTGAAAACAACTGAAAATTTCTTACTGGCTGATGGGATATTGTTGAAAGAAGGAAACATTGAGAATAACAAAACTGAACTGCAGATTTCTCTCTCTGGATTAGGGATGGGTCAAGTGACTTTCTGTTTCCAACAGCCTTTAATTTCCCCTACTCCATGAAACTTGAGCAAACCATTTCAGCACCATTTCTGAAGGGCAAAGATGTGCAGATTCCAGGAGGAAGCACAAAACGGTCCACTGAAGTGCCATCAACTGAGCAGGAAGCCTCCTCACCTTGCTCTAATTGTGAAAATAACTTGAGACAAATGCTGGTGACACTGAAGATGGCTAACTTCTGCCACCAAGAAGCCAGGCTTTTAGTTTAACTAGTCATTTAAAGCAGAAAGAGACTGTTACCTTTGGAGAATGACTCATCCCACCCACTTCAGACTCTGTACATTAGGCGAGGTGACTCATGCTCTGGAGATTCCTCCCTTTCTCCTCACAGCCGGTACAAGCAGGCTGGATCACTTGCTTAGACATTTAAACTTCTACAGGACTAAAACTGGGTAAAATGAATCCTCCCTTAGCTGAAGAAACCCAGCTATTTCTGTGCTCCACAATGAGCACTGTGATGGCCACCAGAGCTCTGGGACCCTGCACGTGGAGCTGCAGGATGGACCTCCTGTCTGTCCTAACCCGGTCTGAAGTCAGTGATGCCCAACAGGCAGTCAGCTCAGGTTCAAGCTAAATCCTCCTGGGAGACAGCAAGGATTCTTTCTTAAAGCAGTAGGTGGACACTCAGTGTCCAGCTTGATTTCCAAAACCTCCTCCCTCTCTTTTGCTGCCCCACTTGGACATTGCACCCAGTGATGCCTTCATTTCATTGAGCTTCTCTTGCTTTGTCACCTCACTGTGTGTCGATGGCTCTGACAGGTTTGCCTTCATGTCCCTGACTTAACTGGGATATCCCAAGATCCTGGGGCAGGTGGGAACAGGGTGCAAGACCTGGTTTTGTTCTCCAAATGTCCCTCCAGCTGGGCTGTGGTCACACTCCCTGTCTGAGAGCAGAAGGATCCAGTCCAGCACCTCACACAAGTACTGGAGCACAGCCAGTCCTCTGGTGAGAGAGCATGAGAGCAGTGTCCAGACTTTTCATTTCCAGAAAAGCACAGGATGGGAACAAAGCTAGGACTTGCTCCTGCTCTCTTGTTCATAGTTTCTCCCGTGCACTTTTGTTGAGGGCTGCATCAGTATATTCATTTATAGAACTGACCGGGAGACAAATGCACACAAGCTTTTCTTGCCTTTCCCACTGCTATCTTGGAGGCAAGGCTCCAGTTTTTAACCATATGACACAGCAAGATAAGCCTTATAATAAAAAGCAAACAATGCCAGGCCAGCCCTGGGTGCCCGAGCCGCGATCTCTGTTTGTTCAGCGCTTTCCCAGGAGGTTGTGGGAGATACCTGTGAGTGAGGCCGAATGCAGAGAGTCAACTTTGCTGAAGCAAAGAGCACAGCATTCTGAGTTATGAAACCATTTGTCTTCCAGCCCTGGGGAAAAGGAGTTTGCCACAGAAAGTCACAAATGGGCTGAGTTTGTGTGTCCCAAGCCTGTTTTTCCACATTCTGCTGCGTTCCCCAGCAGGGTACGAGCACCAACTTCTGGTGAGAAGGGAGTAGGGACTGAGAAAGGCAAAAGAAGGATGTACCTGACACTTCTTGAAACTGTCTCTGTCTCTTGTCTGCCTTATCTCCAGATCTCCCCTCAACAGTGTTTTTTCGTTGTTCATGATAGGTTGAGGTGTTTTTTTGCTTTTTTTTTTTTAACACAGACTTGTAAGAAGAGTTAATACTGTCAAAAAAATCACTTTTGGAGTAAACTATATTCTCTGTGGCATGATAATACAATATGCTGTTAAATTCTTTCACTCAGGAGGGAATAAAGGATATTTGAGCATAAATGCATTATCCACAATCCTCAATAGCACAGGCTATACCCCTGTGGATAATGCTATTAGTGCTACATTTCAAATTAAAAAGCGTATGCTCTTCTTTCAAAAACAAGGGAGTGCTGCCCACTGCCTTCATTTGACTAAGAACAAAAGCTTTTAAAGTGATAAAACAGCATTCGTTTGATAAAAAACAACCATCTGTATCTGATTTAGATAAGTGTTCATATTTAAAGATAAATTGCTGTTTTGGGAAAATTAAATACATGTGGGAAGGTTGACTTGATCTGACCACAAATTGGTGCCGGCTGTCCTCAGCAGCACTAACCCAAATCCTGACATTAAACCCTGACCTTGAACAGCAAGTCTTGTGCAAGGGCTCTTTAAATGTTTTTTTAAAACCCTTCAAACAAACACACTCCCAAATTCATCCTCTGCCTTCCCAACTTATTAGTCTGTATTAGTTAAAGCGGGCTGCCTATTAAGGGTTTTTTTTATATCTTCAGAATAATTTGGAAAGACACCAAGCCCTTAATGTACCAGATTCTCATAATGCAATGTGATATTAACAAACATCAAACTCCATCAGTGATCTGTGCAGCAGGCACCCTTAAAGCATGTAATTAAGATAACAGGAGATAACATCAGCCACGGAAAAAAAAGAGCGGAGGAGGGAACACAAATGGAGTTTTTCTGAGGAGGCTGCATTGAGCCTGACCCTTTGAGGTCAGGACATAGCAGCAACATGGGAACACTGAGAATGCTGCTGTGATAGTGCACTGAGCTGAGATGGGCACTGTGATCGTCCTCAGAAGCCCAGCCAGGGTAGAAAATGAATATTCACATACACACGTGTCCTCTTGGAAATGGTTGTGCAGGCTCTTGAGGAAAAGACCTCAAGTGTTATAACCTTTTTTTGATATTTAAATCAGTGATGAATATAACAAAGACAACAGAGCCACCCGTTAGTGTTTCTATCAGCAGGCCTTGCAGGCTGTGCAGAGAGGGGCAGCATTATGAATTCCACACAAGGTATCTCCACTGCTTCATTTCCTCTGCCACTCCCAAAGGTGGATGTGCCCATGGATGTGCACATGGTTGAGCTGGAGGGCAGTGCTGGCAAAACACAAAAATTCAATGCTATTACCACTTTGTGCTGCCAAGAGTCACCCAGAATCCCCCATCTGCTGGGCTATTTCTGCTCGCTCTAGAAGGAGAGAAGTGGGAGCAGTACTTTCTTTCCAAAATGTTCCCATAGGCTTGGAGAAATGCTTGTGGCTGTGCACACCTCCTAATCTCTTTTCTCTGCTAAATGGCTGGATATTTTTGTGCTGGAAAGTGTGGATGTATGTGCTGTTCCTTTCCCTAACATAACTGAATACATCCATACACAACTGAACATTTATATTTAGCTGTCAAATTAAAAAATATATTAAAAATCCCAGCATATCATGATAACAAGTTTATTTCCAACCAGAAGCTTCCATCCATTTGGGTAAAACTCACTGCACTTCAAGGCAGTAAGAGACAAGGCCAAATGCATATTTTAAATAACATCAGAGAAGAGCGTTTACACAGCATATTCCAGATGCATAAGTCCAGGCTAAAAAACCCCCTTTCCCTATACAGAACCCCCAGCGTCAGGCAGGAAAGTAAACCAATTTGTCACTGCTGCTGCCTGTGCCAGGATAAAAGTGTGCGCTATTCCCATCCCTTTGCCAGAGGTCACTGGATGCAGTGCCTTGAAGCCTGTCTGACAGAAAACAAATGAGTGCAAACATTATAAATTGAGCAGAGGCAGCTCTGTCGTGACTGGGGGAAGGCAGGGGGATGATATCTTTGGGGGAGCAAGAGGGAAGGAGCTGTGCAGGTTCCTGTGGCACAGGAGCGCTGTAATCACTGCGCAGGGGAGCGCCTGCTTCCAAGGACAAACGGATAATGCGTGTTTTGCTGGGGCGATGGTGGGATAGTGAGGAGCTCTGAATGCACTGATACAGCAATTAAGTGAACTCCTGTCCTTGGGCAGCTGCTGAGGTTTCTTAAAAGTGCAGTTTTAGACAGCACTTCAAGTCTTTCCTCAGCAGCAGCAGGGATGCACAGGAAATGTGCTCCTGTGTGTGCTGGCAGGGGCAGGACATGTGTCCAGGACACCATTCCCTCCTCCAGGGACGTTCCCTATCCTAACCTGCCCCTTCAGAGGGTTAGATTGGATAGCAGGAAGAAATTCTCCCCTGTGAGGGTGGTGAGGCCATGGAACAGGCTGCCCAGAGCAGCTGAGGCTCTCCCATCCCTGGAAGTGTCCAAGGCCAGGATGGATGGGGATTGGAGCAGCCTGGGACAGCGGGAGGTGTCCCTGCTCATGGGAGGAGGTGGGAATGAGACGATCTCTAAGGTTTCTTCCAACCCAAAACATTGCGTGATTCCGGGGTTCACAGGGGAAGGTGGGGCACCCCTCGGTGCTGATCCCATGTCAAACACAGAGGTGCTTTCCAGTGTTCTGTGGTAGCAAGACAAACCACGGATGTTTGTACCCTGGAGCTGTTGCCTGTAGGATAAATTAATCCACAAAAAAATGTGCAACTGGGCTTGTTTTCCTGTGCAGCTTGGACAAATTTGTTTTATGGTCCTACTGAACTAGATCCTTCTTTTTACATCCTGAAATGCAGAGGGATGAACCCAGCACTGCCTGTTTCAGCCAGCAGTGCATGCAGAGCAGATCTCTGACGGTCTCCAGAGGAGCAACAGCACAACAGATGCCATTTTGGCTGACCACAGAAGCTGGGAAAAGAGCCCTGCAAAGCTGGAAGTCTTACAAAGCTTAACAGCACGTTCTGCAAAGCCAGTGTCGTTCTCCCAGCAGAAGCGGCTGGGTACACACGGGCACAGCTGTGCTCTGCTGGGCAGGGGCTGAGCAGGGGAGAGCTTTGTCATCCAGGCTGCTGCATCCCCAGCGGGTCACTGTCCGTGCTCAGCATCAACCCGAGGGAAGGGACACTGAACCTGAGCACTGCCCTCATTGACTTCAGCCACAGCTTTATCTGGCTGATTTTGCTTTGCAAATTCTTTCTAATGTACTCAACTCGTTTTACCTTCCTGCGAATTCTCCTCCTACAAGGGAATAATTATTTGCATTTATTTGCCAAACATTTTTTCATGGAATTATTTTTTTTGTGCCATAACTTGGTTGAATTATAAGGTTCTGCAGATTGCCTTTCTTTGTTCTCTTTGTAGTCCATCCAGCACTTTGACTGGGGGCACGCTGTCCCTCTGTGAGATCTCTCTCTCTCTCTCTCTCTCTCTGTATATATATATATATAAAATAGGCATTACATTGTTAGCACTCTGCATCCCGTGTTCATGTTGTGCTGGTTGGTTCTGACACAACCCAGAGTTGCCATGCTGAGCATCAGCCACCTGATTTCATACACATTTCTCCATCAAAGCAGGTTGTTAGGGCTAAAGATGAAAAACAAAGTCAAGTTCCTTCTAATTCCCCTGCAGTCATTTCCAAGCACAGGAAAAGGAGGTTCAGCCACTGAGCAAACAATAGCTGTATTAATTAGGCTGCTATATCTGGGAAGCATTTTGAGGTATTTTCTCATTGTTATTTTGTTCCCTTTTGTGGAAAGCCTGCACCTCGTGACCCCACCTGACACTCTCACCACCATCCTTGCTCTTTCAAGGCATCTTTTATTGCCAGACAAAGGGAGAAATATCTATTTGAATGTGGCACCAGATAGGCCATTGCTAACATCTCCACAACAGAAAAAGCAGAATAAAGCCATCCTTGGTATTATCAGGAAGCCAGGTGAGGGCCGAGAGGACTGAGCTGTTGTCACATGTGTCAAGGATTAAAGGCTGCCAGCCTTGGCTTTGGCCACTCTAGGGCGATTCTCAGCTGGTGTAAACTAAAGTACCTTCCATGAAACAAAACAATCTTGAACTATGTCTGTTACACCCCGTGATTCCACTGGAATTTCAGGGAACACGTGATGGAAAGAGCCCTCAAAGGTCACGGCATCCAGTGCCTGCTATCTTGGGCAACTGTTCCACGCAAACCCACTCAAAAGCTGATTGAGCTTCATCATAAAACCCATCAGGCTGCTGCCTGCCACCCACTCCTCTTGCTGAAGGCTGTCCCAGAGCTTCCCTCCTCTGCTGGCTGCAAATTTTCCAGCTTTCAAACAGAATTTATTACATGGAATCCATCCCGGCTCACCTTCTGAAAGCACAATTTTAATCCAGCTGGGGGAGGAAGCAGAGGATGGTGGGGCTTCTTTGCATTCCTTTTCTTGCAAAGACCTGGGAGAGCATTCCCCTGGTGTGGGGAGCCCCCTGCATGGATTAAAGGTGGGCTCAGCTTTCAGTTCCTGCATTTCCTCCTCTACTTGCAGGTAACTCACTGCACTATTGAGCCCTCTGCTATTCCATTGCAGCCTCTCCTTCACAAATCACTTATTTCTTTTGTGGGCAGAGATATTTCCTCATAGCAAGATTTATCTCAATTAGCTGCAAGGAGACAATGTCTATGCCAGCTTGTCCAAAATCCCAGAGACAGCACAGTTCACTCACCAGGGGGGCACAGGAGCACCAGGCCAACCTTGAATGTGGTTAAATGCTGTGAGCTCAAAATGAGGAGAAAGGTGGGTTCCTTCTTCCTCGTGCCCCCTGAGTGTGTTATGACCCTGTAAGGTGCAGAATAAATCACACTTATTCATTCAGATTCATTTAACTGTGACATTTCATATTGGGTGCACCACAATTTTGACCAGCTGGGAACATGGGAGAACTTTAACCCCATCAGGACCATCGAAGTCCTTTCAGTCTTAGCAGTTTAAAGCCTGATCCAGCAGGACAACATGGGCTCAGCTACTCCCGAGAACACTGTGGTTATATTTAGTCAAGAAGGCTTCAAGGCTTGGACACACTTTGCTTTTCTCTGCAAAGGAATAAACCATTTTTGACCAGCATGTTCACCTTGCTAAATGTGGAAAATATCAAAGGAAATGTGCTTTATATATGTAAAAAAATCAGCTCATCGAGGAAGATTTCTCTAGAGGGATGTGATCACAAGGGGAAATTCACTGCTGGACTTCCATTTGTCTGCAGAAGTCATACCTTTGTTTTTGCTAGGTTTTTTAGGACTAAAATGACAGTGATTAAGATATTCATTTAGTAAGCTTATGTTTCTTCCCTTCAGGCACTCTCTCCCTGGAGGAGTTAAATTGGAAATCCAAGGAGGCTTCTGAGGGTGGGGAGCTCAGAGGAGGTGTGGAGAACATATTTCAGCAGTTCCTGAGGTGGCAGGTAGTGATTTCAAGTGAGGAAGCAGGAGAAGGTTGGAGTCTCTGATCAGCCCTGGCTAGCTTCCAGCTCTCAGGGCTCAGGAATGGATGTAACCATGGACCAAGTTCTGCTAAAAGAAGAAATTCCTTCCTGTCAGGCTGGGCAGGCCCTGGCACAGGGTGCCCAGAGCAGCTGTGGCTGCCCCTGGATCCCTGGCAGTGCCCAAGAGCAGGCTGAACAGAGACTGGAACAACCTGGGACAGTGGAAGGTGAAAAAGAAAAGCGTCTAAATCACAGCCCCAAAATGTTAAGTCTCCAACTGGACCCAGAAGCTGCAGGAAGAAGTACAAACTTTTTTTGCTATACTTTTTCTTGTTTCCTTGTCTTCCTCAGGCTAATTCTTCATTTATTTTCTTCTTTTTGCCTTCTCTCCTTTTTCCTTCCCAAAAATTTCTTCTTCCAACTCCATCTCCCACAGCACAATTTTATATTAACACCATGTTGCCCTCCTATTCTGCTGTTTCACCTGTCTCTGTCCAGGTCTGACATTGCAAATCCCATTCTCCTGCCGTGCTCTTACTTTCACTCTTTATTCCAGTTCCAGTCCTTACCCCTCCTGCTCGCCTCTCTCAGCTTTTCCTGCCTGGCTTCAAGGCTGTCCCAGCCCTGGGCTCCAGGGACAGGGGAAGCAGCAGCTGGCACCAGGACTTTGAGCCTGGCCCCAGGTGCCGCTGCCTGCCTGTGCTTTGGGAGCCCTGCAAAGCGAGGCTGCTTAACCAGGACAGAGAGCACACCTGCCCCTAACAGGCTTTGGAAATTGACTCCAGATGCGTGAAACGGGTCAATAAAAACAAAAATGAAACTGATGGCAGAGGTTGTCTTTATCTGACAATAAATCGCTTCCTGTGCTCGAATTTCTCTCCCAGCTGGGAGGCCCGTGACTCTTGGCCAAAGACATGGGCCCTGCAGCAGGGAGGAACGAGCAGCCAGAACAGGCGACAGGAGCTAACAGGGCCACCAGCTGCCACTGCCTTGCAGGTGACCCAGCCCAAAATGTCCATCATTAAGCCAGGCAAAGATGTAATAAAATATTTGTATTTAATTATTTTATTGGTGCATGGTGATATTTTAGATTATAAAATAATATCAGAGCGGGGGGTGTACATAATAACTCACCACAAAAAAGCAACACTGCTGGAAGATTTCCCCTTGTAGTTTTATTTTATCAAGTATTGTTCCACATTTACATTTTTCCCTCTTAAACTAAGAAATAGATCCTCCCTGTGCATTGTGAGCAGCACCTTTTGAAGACAAGAAAGAATGAGTGGGAATAAAACAGCAAACCATAAAATAAACCCTAGAGCCCATGCCTGCCATGTAGGAGGGGGTTTCAAAGGGAAGCATTTGTGATTTAGCTTTCTGAGCAGCAATGCAGAGCAGCCCCACCACTGACCCCTTCCTGCTGGAGATGCTGAGCCTGTGTTCCTGATGCTGGTGGTGACAGATTTGGGAACAAGGCCGAGAACAGCAACCCAAACCCCTTCAGCTACTGAGTCACAGGAATTCTGCAAGTCACTCCATGACTCAGATCTGGGCTGCCTCAGCCTGGCTCCACTCCACATCCCCTGGAGACACCAACTCCTGCTCCAGTGAGGAGACTGCCTCCAGCTGCCACTGTCACCTGCCAAAAGGAGCTGTTGCTGTGGCAGACAGCTGGATGTTGTTAGTGCTTTTCCTGCAGCACACTGCAGAGGGGCATAGCAGAGCCTGCGGGGACACCTGGAGCACACCCAGGCTCCCCAGGATGGCTTTTGCTGGGAGAAAAGGGATTTGACCAACACCTCAGGGCCCAGCCTGGCTGCAGCACCCATGGCATGTGACGTGGCGCTGGGATTTCGTTCTGCTGCAGCCTTCCACAGCTGCAGAGGCACTTGCTGTGTCACTTCCTGACAAGGCCGTGGTCTGAAGGCATTTCTGTTGCTTCCAAGCTTGATTATGGACTTCAGTGGGGGGATTAGGGCAAGCTTTAATTTTGCCTTAGCTCTGAGATCCTTTATCTTGTAGAGACAGTGAATTTCCACCTCCCAGCTTTATCACTGCCAAGGACCACTGGCCTTACTCTGCTCCATGAAAAGCGCTCTGTCAGCACAGCAAAGTGAATCCAACTCTCTGGTTTTAATTTGGATGAGAAACTAATTGCAATAAGATCCCTATCACCACAAGCAACCCCCTACAGCTTAGAGATATTTGTGTGAGAGAGGTACTGAACAAGGAGAAAACACAATAACAGGGGCCTGGCTGGATGCTCTCCACCTGCTCACCCCACAAGTGTTTATTAAAGGTGAATCCCTGAGGGTGCTTGGAATCTATCTCTGACCACAGAGAAAATAACATTGAAAACTTTGATGAGTGTAGCCTGAGCTTCCAAATTTCTGAATCTATGTGAGTTTTTGAATTCCTGAGGAGTTAATATATCCAGGTGAAAGAGGGAACAATGAACCTGTGTATATCAACCACCCACACTGCACAGCTGGAGCGGGAGGAGATGATGTGGATCGCAGGGCACCCCTTTCACAGCCCTTGGCTCCTTCAAGCCCCTCTGCAGCCCCTCTCCCGAAGCAAATGGCAGCAGCAGATGTGGCTGTGCTCTGGGATGGATGTGCCCTCTGCCATCTCCTCCTGCCTTTGGGGAGCAGGGCTGCAGCCTCTCACCCTGTGCAGCACAGGGCTGCTCAGTATTTTGAAAAACAGACGATTTCTGCAATACCAGGGCAGGGGTTTGGCCCACACCATCAGTGCCAAGTTTAAAGACATAACATTTGAAATTGGGGACCATTGGAAGTGGCTTTGTCTCACAAAAGGACCCTCCTGTGGCTGCTTCCTTGTCAATCAGTGAATCACCCTAATCCAAGTCTCTTCTTAGTGCAGGACATCACCGTATCCATTTTTCCTGGACTTTTGAAGTTCTATTTCTGCTCCCTTTGCTTGAAGTCCTGGTTTGTAGGACCTCTCCTAAATTGTAAATGTGTGCTGTCACAAGGTTTGTCATTTTTCCTTGTGCACCATTGCTCTTATACAATGATATCCAGGCTGTATTTGAAGTCTTCACCAAACTTTATATAAATATCAAAAAACCCAGGGAGCTATATCTGAAATAATCTGTGTAAACATCTTCTGACAGTGCTCTCTCCAGTCACAGTATACCACAGCCTAACAAATATGATCTCCCTTGGGTTTGAGGAAGTGACAAAAGTTCTGTATCTTAAATTTCAGAAGCTTTTTCCATTCTGACTCAAGTAATTTCGAAAGTGTAAAGGGTAAAAATCTTCACCTATGGACAATAGTTGACAGAGGATGAAGGTTTGGAGCAGAGGGATCAGAAATTACCTGGCTGAAGAACACAAGGGTCCTGAAAAAATCCAAGCTGAAGAAACGCTTTCCCCCTCTCCATTATTTTGTCATCCTTTATGGTCTGAGATGCAAAGAAATTGCAAGATTGTTTCGCAGTGTAATTTAAAATCTGGAAGTGTTACATAACTAGCGCCATAATGAGAACGGTGCCTGGACACACGAGGACCAGAACCTCGTGGGTCTGACATGCTGAGAATCCAACCAGGCCAGCTCAGGCAGAAGCAGGACAGAGGGAGGGACCTCAGAAGCTGTTCCCACACAAACCTGCTGCAATTAACAGGTGCTGTAAATGAAGCAAAGCCAACGTGACAGTCACAGCTGCATTGGCTTCCTTGCTGAGCTCTGTGTCCTGACCAAGTGCACACATCAGCATCCTCCCCTTGCTGGGGCACCTCTGAAAGCCCCTGAGCAGCTCAGATCAAGCCTGGCCTCGTTTTGCTTCCCAGCCTCTTGCAAAACTCACAGCCCTGCCCGTTTGGGGTGACCTTTGCTGAGCCACGCTGGCAGTAGCAGCCAACAGCTTCTGCTGACCCTGGGACATGGATTCGCCTTTGCAATCCTGTTTTTGTTCTCTGCTGCTGAACAGCACCTTTAATGAAAAGATGGCTCGGGTGGAAATGTGGGGAAGTGGACTCAGAGATTAATGAAACCCCTTCCATTGTCTCCTCCACACAGCTTTCTGTTCCCTGACAAAGTTCTTCTTGTACAGGAGCTTCAAACTCTTTCCTGCAGGATGTCACTGCACTGAGGGGGACTCCTTGCTCCCGGCTGCTGCCACGCTGGTCCCAGGATATCAGTGGTTCATTGAAACAGATTCATTCCTCCATCCTCCCCTGCTGCACTGGGGAAGGTCTCTGTTGTCCTGGGGCTGTCCTGCCCTTTGCTGGAGTTGGTGGAGGCTGATTTGGTCTCTGGGCAGTGAAGGGATGATCCATGTCCCTGAATATCCCCCTTAGTGAGGCTGAGGCTGCACAGGGACACAGGGGAGGCACAACCTTGGAGAGGGAAACATAAACCCAGAGTGACAAACTGCACTTGGGACAACCACAGGAACGGCTCAGAGGTGGGCACTGAGGGCAATAACTGACACTTGAGCTCTTCAGTGCAGCCCCCATCTATGCTGATTACATTTCCATGCCGATTACATTTCCATGCTTTCCTGCTTCCCCTGATCCACCCCCCAAAGTCTGCACGTGTCCCCTGAGTTGGCAGCCCCTGATGACGGGCTGCTGATGCCACCAACCGCAGAGCTCCTGAGATGCTTCTCCTCCCTTCCAAACACATCCCTTGACTCTGGATGATGCGGGGAGCTTCTCACACATCTCTCAGTTGCCTGGTTACCAGGTTAAGGCTGGTGACAAATGCTGGGTGACAGTTTGCTTGACACTGCTTCCCCATGACCTGGGATCCAGCTCCCTTCCTTCCCAGCCTCCTGTGCTCTCAAGTCTTCAGACGCTCTTGTTCACACTCTCTTTTTGGTAACTTAACTCCTGCATCCTCTGCTCATTCTGGTCTGTCCTGTAATCTCCAGTGTCCTGCAATTGAATTATCTCCTCCCAGACCAACTTCCACAGGATCTCTCAAAAAAAGTCTGATTTAACACCTCCATTCTCAAGTAGGCTGTTGCAGCAAAGATCAATATTTTTTCTCTCTTGCTGCACTAGAAAGGAGATAAATCCATATATCATTGATCCCATACCTTATAAATCCCCAGCCTTGCGATGTCTATCTTGGCAGGTTCACTTGTGACCTCATACAATAGGATACAGACTCACTGTTGCAACTGGGAGATAAAGGAATAATGTTAATTATAATAATAATGTTAATAATAATGTACAGAACCACCAACATCTCCTTCCAAAACTCATGTGCAGATGCTGCCCTTTAAAACAAGGCCACCTCTCCTGCCTTTATTTATAGATTTGGGTACAATGTGGATGCTGCATGTTCCTGTAATGCAAATAGGACATGGACGAGTGACAGGACAAGGAGGGATGGGGTTAAACTGACAGGGAGGAGGTTTAGATTCAATATTAGGAAAAAATTCTTCTCTGTGAGGGTGAGGAGGCCCTGGCACAGGGTGCCCAGAGCAGCTGTGGCTGCTCCTGGATCCCTGGAAGTGTCCAAGGCCAAGTTGGAGGGGGCTTGGAGCAGCCTGGGACAGTGGAAGGTGTCCCTGTCCATAGGACTTTAAGATCCCTTTCAACCAAAATTTTGCAATGATTCTATGAAATAAAAGATGTCTTGAAATCCAGATTTGCTTTTATCTCTACAACGTGGAAGGGTTTTCATATCCCTTAATTTCTTTCTGTGTTTTTGCATTTTGTAACACGACTGGAGATGCTGAGGATGCATCTGCTGGAATGCATCTGCTTTTCCAACTCCAGAACTCCTTCTCAGAGAATACAACTCCAGCCATTACATTCTCCCCTCTCCTGGCCCAGTGAGAGCCTAACTCCAACACTTCAGAGCATCTTCTTCCTCTAAAATGGGACATCCATCACCTCAGAGCCAAAATTACTCTAGAAATGAGGGGGCTGCTGCAGAGAGGTGTATCAGGCACTGGGAAAGAGCCGTTTGTCCAGCTGCCACCAGAGTGACCAAAACACGTCCTATCCTTCCCCTGCTGAAGCCCAGAGCTTTTGGATGAATCTGAGCTTAACTATTTATAATTGACCTTTGCACAAAAGAACATGAAATTTTTATAGCCTAAATCCTCATTTATTAACTTTACTGGAGTGTAAAATATTGCTGTTTGCTATAAATTTGTACCAGGACAAACAATATATATGCTAATTAGTGGCTGTGCAGCCTTTTGAGGGCGTCTGTGCTCACCAGCCCTTTCCACCAGGCACCGGAGGAGAATGGAGCAGACAAACGACAACTGAGAGGTTTGATGCTCTCTGTTCAAACAGTGGAGTCTGAAGAGGTGAATAATGGTGTTCATCATAATGAGTCCATTTCCTTTTCATTTCCTTTATCAATTAGCCCAGGTGCCACGCTGTGTCCCTGGGAGAGCCCAGCAGAGGCATCCTGCTGAGATGCACCTGCAAACCCATCCCTCTGAGTTCCTTCCTCACTCCTTACTCAGCGTTCCCCTTCCTTTGCCTTCCTTCAGCCCACCATCCACCTTCTCCATTCTCCATCTTCACTTTGTCCTTTCACGCTTTTCCCTATGCTCATTATTGCATTACTTTTTTTTTTTTTTGCCTCTCCCTCTTTTCCTCTTTCCCCTTTTTTTCCCCCGCCACTTTCCTTTGTATTGTCTCCCGCTTGGTTTTCCTCACCAAACATTATCCTAGTACTGCTTTGAGGATCTCATTGTTATTTTATAAACTTTGGATCATCCAAGGGCACATGTCAGTACAACTCACCATGAAATAGAACCACGGAGGGAGGGAAATAGAGAGTGAGATGTGTTCAGCTTCCCATGGCTGAAGCAGCTATTTCACAGTTAGTTGGCTTTTGGTGCCAAAAAATAAGGTGGTGGGGATAATAAAAGGAGCCTGTTGGAAACATCTCAGATTTTTCAGGATCTGCAGCGGGATCTGATTTCCTGTTTCCGTGTTTGCCGCAGGAATATCAGCAAATACGGCTGGAGAAAGGAGTGGCAATCTGCTAGGAATGAACATGGATGCTCCAACAGTGGCCCAGGGATGGGGAAACGGGAGGCAAAAGCCTTTTTAGGGCTGAGTGGTCACAGGATTCTGACATGGATCTGAAATGATGCTCCCCAAAATCCATCCTTCCCCTCCTCCTGCATCCTTGCACCTCTCCAGTTCTTTGTCTGCAGGATGCAACAGGACACCCAAAGGAGGAGCATCCAAAATTGTAATAAAGCTCAGTCATCTGAGGGAACAGCACAAATCAGAGGGGCCGTGACCAAGGGAGATCCAGATGTAATAAAGCCAATAAAAACGTGTGCATATTTCCCCCGGAGACAGATTCTGGCTGCTGGTTTTCACGGAATTTAAACTGTGCAAGGAATCTAATTGAGTTCATTGAATTGTGGGAAATTGCTGGGGATTTTCCATCAAAATATTTGCAAAGTGGTAGTTGGTTTCTATCAAAATAATAATAATAAAAAAAAAATCAGCTGAAAAATACCAGCATCACAGGAATTACTCCAACATTTCCTTTGAAGTAGGCAGGTACAAGCCGTACTCTGATGACTGTGGGAGAGAATAATGTGCTCCAAAATATCATTACCATGAGCCAAAATGACATACCTGCAGGATTTTAACTTAATTTTTATTTTTTTTTTTTGCATTTTCAAGCCATCCTTCTTTTTCTTGCAGCAAAATTGCATTTCTGTTCAACTTTTCCTGCTATCAGTCTTATGGATACATTGAAATATCTCAGTGGGGCAAAATTTGGCATGTGAATCAGGTCTGGTATAAATGTTAAATAAAAATATTTTTCTAGACCCACAAGCTTTCTGATTCCTAGGGAGTAATAAAAACCCTGCTGCAAAGCTGTCCTTGGGTACTTGTAAAGGTAAATAAACAACAAAATACTTCATTAACAGAATGTTTGTGTAGAAAAAAAAATAAAATCAGTTCATCAATCTCTTTGAGTTTATACATACTGAAGTAAAAACCTTCCTGTAATGATTTTTGTTTTCTTATTTTCCCCTGTTAATTTTAACAAACTTTAAATGAACACAACAATGTAGCAGAAGTTCCAGGGTTTTTCATTCTAACAGAAAGGCTGCTGAAACCACAGCTTTTGCTTCCTTCTCATTTAAAGACAAGCTTCCACCTAAAGCATAAGGTTGAGTTTAAGGAGAAAACTATTTTAATGAGTAGGATATGGGGTTTGGGGTTGAAATCTGTATTGTTATTATTTTGATATTGATATTTTTGATATTTTTAAGTGGAAGTGTCCCCTCCATAGCTCAGTTTACCATAGTAGAGGGAGGACGTGACACACCTGCAGTAGATCTGGGTGGGTTTTTGTGGTGGGTTTTTGGGGTGGATTTTCTCTCAGTGCCACTCCTTTGGGAAGTGTGCTCTGGGTGGTTTGACAAGGACAAGGGACAATCCATCTCCAGGGCTCTACTGCCATGGCTCCAAGCAGCCCACAGGGATGGAGCAGAAGGAACTGTGGTCAAACACCCACTGCCTTCAGAGATTACCTTTTAAATTGCTGGGCCTAAGAAAAATTATGGGCCAAATTGTCTGCTGATGTAGCTCATCTCAACTCCAGCAGAGTTATAGCAGGAGAGATGTCAGCTGTAGCCAGACTGTGCCCAGCTTTCCGCGTTAAAACAGCATGAGAATGGCTAAAAAATGCATTAGGTTTTTACAAGCGTGTTTTGAATTCTCATTTATGTGTCTTGTCTATTTTAAATCTTTAGGATATGCTGGGATCATGGTGGTGGGGGGCTGTGACTTTGGTTTTTTTCCAGCTGCATATACAGAAAAAAAAAAAGCAGTGTGTGCTTTCCTGACCAAAAAGAGAGAAAAAAAAAAAAAGTATTCCTTAATATACACCGTTAAGAACAGGGGATTTATCTGAGATATCAAAGCAAGCTGGGACTTTTGGCAGTGGTCGGAAGGTGGAGATGTTGGGATTGCTGTGTGCAGGGCAGTGGCATGGAAGTGCATTCCTATAAACCTCAGTGCCATGGATACTCTCTCCAGTTGCCTCTCACTGGAGCTCTGATTTACATGAAAGCAACCTGGACATCCCTGTGATCACAGAACAGTTTGGGCTTGAAGGGACTTTAGAGATCATCTAATTCCAGCTCCCCTTGCCTTGGAGGATCTTATTGGCATTTTTTTTTCACAGCCTCAGCAGGGAGATGAATTGTTAATGACCCAAATTATCACCCTCAAGAGTTGCACTGGCCCAAATCACAGATGTGGCCCTGGCAACTCCAGTCACTTCATTGTGTCATTGACTTGGTGTTAGCTGCTACATTAAATTCATCAATAAAGAATTTAAAAGATCTTCCTTCCATCCTTTTATTGTCATACAGGAACTGCATTATTCACACGTCTGGACCCTTAAGCATAACCTGAGTTTTACGATCACTTTCATTCCATTTTTTTAAGGCAAACAATATATCAGTGAAGGCATCATCATAAAAATATTGACCCTGTTCATACCTGGCATAAAATGTCATTGATTTCAGTAGGGTTGTGGGATTTGGCTCACTCCTATAAACACTTCCCATGAAGTCCTACTCAACAGAGTACCAGCAAACCCTCCTTACCCATGCCTTACATAACCACAGTGCAGCAGCAAAGCCATCAGGACATTTTCCTGTGCTGGGAAAGCTGCTGATTCAAACTTTCCCCAGCTTTATGCAACTCTCCTGCTTTGCCTCTTCTGGGATGACGTGTTGGAGCCGGGGGGGAGTTGGGAGCAGTAAACATGTGGAGGTGGGAAGCTCCCGCAGCCCAGCTCCCTGCTCCCACACAGCCCTGCCTCACTCACTCCCTGCACCTGAGGCACATGAATGCCATGCCAAACGCTTCCTCACTTGCTTTCAGTTGCAGAAAATGGCCTTTAAATGTAGTTTTATCCCACATGAAATTAATAATGGCTAGGATTGGAGCAGCTCAGGCAGCCTCCAAGCCGGACAGCATTTCTGGATCACGTTCAGCACCTGACAGGGCTGGCAACAGTGCGTAGGTCTGTGCTGTGAGTGAAGGCACTGCCTGGCTTGACGTGTCCCACACAATGGCTCTGCTGCCACTGCTAATATTTGAACAATGTGTTTGCCAATTACGTTAATGGGAACAAGACCTTTGGAACCCCAGGAAAAGGCTGAGTGAGCCCAAAGCAAAGAGACGCTGCTGCTCTGGCTGCTCTGCAGACATTCCTGCTGCAAGGCAGGGCTGAGGCAGAGTCTGCTGTCAGATCCCCATCTCGATGGACGAGCCCGGCAGAATGATGCTCCTCTTTCCGAAGGACATTGTGTTTCCAGCTCCTTTTCACTTCAGATCAGACCTGGAATTTCCTCTGGGAAAGCAGGGAGAGCTTGAGAGCACTGCAGCCCTTCCAGCTTCAGAGCACACACATCCACGTCCACATGGACATCCTGACATTGGAAATTGGCACAGACCTTCTCACTGCTGCTCTTGTGCAACACAAAATACCGCCCAGCTGGTTTCATGGCATTTAGAACTCCCATTTGGAGCCCTGCAGGAGCTCAGCCTCACCGTTACAGATGTGCTCATAAAGCTGTCACCATGAATTGCCACACAGTGCCACCACAGTGCCCGGGTCACATCTCCAGGAAGGGCAAGGCCATTCTCACCTGGGCTCCATCAAACATCTGGAGATGCTTTAACATCCTTTTCAATCCCTGAGACAGCACTCCTGGCTTCTTCAAAGGAACAGAAACTCCTCCTGCCAGACCAAAGTTCAGGGTCTCCCTGCTGTTGTTTCAGGTCCAAAGGCACATCCATCTCCCGCCATTTCCTGAATTATGCCTGAGCAGCTTCCATTTGTTTCCTCCTGAAGCTGCTCAAAAATGCTCAAGTGGTTTTAAAAGTTTCCCTCTAACCTGCCCATCACTGGCCTTGCTTCCACTTAGGAGAAACTGTGAGCAACAGGAGCAAAGAGGGACAGGTGAGAGTCCAGAGAAGGAGTAAACAAATTAAATGCCAGCAGAGCTCTGAAAGGTATTTTCAAGCCCAAATAAAAAAACACATCTTGCCCTTTCGGTTTAGATATGAAATAGGTGTTGTTTGTTTTTTGGTTTTGGTTTTTTTTTTTTTTTCCTTTTTTCCATTTTTCCCTCCCCTTTTAATGAGTCATATTCTAGGAGCTCAGTAAGGTGGTTGTGGAGATGGAGGTGATATTACAGCAAAGTGACAAAACTAAAATGAAGAGAGTACCAAGATCTGGTCCATGGCATTACTTCTCCCTCAAATGAATTCTTCTTGCCAGTGTTTCCCTTTGGCTGTCCTCCTCTCCCAGGCTCTCCTCTTCCCATAAATCAATCTTGCATCTCTCTACTTTGGTCCTACATTCTTTATCCTTCTTCTCTGCCTCAGGCCAATGCTTCTGGTTTTCACAACCATCTCTGAAGATTTTTTTCCTTCAAAATCCTCTGTTCCAGTCTTTCTCTCAGCTGCCCCACTCCTTCCCTGACCTATTCATGTTTATCAGCAACATCATGGATTTGGCACTTTTCCCTTTGCATTAAGGCCTTACAGAGATTCCCTCTGATTGCTCATTGCATCCCATAATTCTATTTTCTCTCATTTTATAGTTTCTTCCATGTTGTCATCTCACACAGGCTGCCCTCCACCTTCAGCCCACGCTCCTCCCTCCACAAGCTGCCCCTCAGAGCTCTTCCCCTTGTAGCCATTCATACTCAGTCTCTTCCATATTCCAGAGTGCCACCAGCTGGAAGACACTCCCCCGCTTCAGGGTCCGCTGCTTTGCTGGTATTACATGCACCATCATGCCACGCTTTTCTCTCTGGAGCTCACTAAAGGCCTCTCCTGGGTGACCTCAGGCTCAGCTCGGCTCTCCAGCGCTGTGCTTTGAAATCCCAGCACATACATAAGGGAATTCCTTCCCTCACACCATCTCTCCCCCAGCGGCTGGCTCCTGAAGCATGAGATTAGGGGAAATGGGAGGTGTAAAGCCTCACTTGGAAGGGAGATGTAAACAAACCCCAGCCCCAGGGAGGACAAGACTGGAATTCCCTGGTGAGCAGCAGGAGCAGCTGGACAAGGAGGGTGAGTGAGCCCCTCAGCACTGCCAAGGGCAGGAGACAGGCAGAGGATTGCAGGGAAACGCTCGGTGAGATATCCGGGCAGGCACACACAGATACATTGGTAGATACAGAGCTGTAACAGATATTTACAGATCCTCTCCCCATCTCCCTCTGGACTGCATCAATACCAGCTTTAGCTGGGCTCCAAGAGCAGCAGCAAATCTGCAGCCAGATCTGTTGCCAGATCTCAGTAGCCCAAGTGACAGTGGCCTCAGAGACTTAAAAGTCTGCACATACCTCAGGAGACCTTGATTCCAGCCTTATTTCTTGTACATCCTTAAACTTCTGAGTGCAAAGGGCTGCTGTACAGAAGAGTGTTTCTACAGTCCGCACTTTAAATGCCAATAAAAGACCCCCATGAAAGTCTGCAGTGAGAGCAATTCAAATCGCTGTCAGACTGGGAGCAGCCTGTTTGAGAGCAGGAGAAATGGAAGGACAGGAGGCTTTTCCCGAGGTTTAACCTGGAAATATTCTGAATAAACCATGATTTATGCTTCTTCCTCAGGGCATTTCATCCAGGAGTAAATATCTTGTCACCACATCCTTACTTTGAGTTTACCCATAGCTATTTGTAATCCAGGGAAGGAAGGGTTATATCCCCTCTCCCTCCTTATGAAAGAGGAATTAAATGAGCTGGTTACCATGTCCAAGGAAACTTTGCATTCTCTTGCTGCTGGGAGCAGCTGGGCAGTGCTGTGAATGAGAGGGCTCATCACTGCACACTTAGAGCCTTGCAGATGTCTGAGAAGATTCTCAAGAGCCCAGAGAAACATTTAAAATCAAAGCTGCAGCCTTTTCTTTTAGAGCTGCTGTTCTGTCTGCAGTCAGTAGGAAGGAGAAGCCCTCTCTGGCTGTGGTCCCACAGGCTGGAGTCCTCAGGGAGCCTACCTGAACACAGGACACACCTGGTGGAGCAGGCAGCATTTCAGGAACGGGACAGGAGGGTCCTGCCCAGCCAGGAACACCCACCCTGTGCCACCAGCAGTGTCCTGAGGGATGGTCACTCCACACCTGCCCTTTGGGAGCTCTCTGGGCTGGGCAGCAGGAGTTTCTCTTCCCACAAAGCATCCCGAGCTGAGCAGAGGCAGTTTGGGGATATTTTCCATTTCAGGGGCAGTTGAAGGAGCTTCCCTGCTCAGTGTGGTGCTGGCTCAAGAGGCTGCCACTTTGGCCCCTCAGCTTTTCATCCACTGCCCACCACAGAGCCCACTGGACACCCCCTCTCAGCTGCCAGGTCTCAGGGCCAGAGAGTTCTGAAAAAACAGACTGGGTGTCTCACCACGCATTTGAGTTGCTTGCCATTAGAAACACCACTAATTAAATTTCCCTCTGGATTTATTACCTATTTCTGCATGACAGTCATCTCCAGGAGCCTCTTCCTGACCTCCTCCCAGCCACCAACCAGAACAGATGTCTTTCTTACAAGGACTGGAATCTTGGGTTTCCTTTTGCACAGGCACAGAAGAGGAGGGGGAGAAGGGGGGGAAAAAAAGTCTAAATTAAAAGAAATATAAATCCTGAAGCCTTGCACACCACTAACCATAGCAACAGCATCTCAATGCTGCAATCCCCATTCTCCCTGTGCTTCTCCCCAGGGAACAGATCCCTCCTTGTGCTGTGTGTCAGCTCAGAGACCAAGGATGTGCCTCTTCTTTGTTGTGGCTGCTTCTTACTTTGGAGGGAATTCCATTATATTCCTTGTTATTCTGAAAACTCCCAGCCCTTGGAGTCATGTTACTTTGTATGAACCAAATCAAGCTTTCCCATTCTGTCTTTTAAATACATTAATATTTTATTGCTCTTAAAGATGATTCTTACAGGCCTGCAATTTTCCAAGATAAGTAAGGGAATTTAAACAGAGATGGAGCAGAAATTTATAGAAACCTTCCTTATTCACTAATCTTTTGCATAAAATGCCACTTTCCTCATAATGAACTCTTAATTTTTTGTGAACTTGCCATTTTTTGGGGGCTGGAAGTACTACTACCAGTTTTGACTGGTTCAATTTACTCACCACAGTAAATACTAGCTGCAGTAATTGTCTTGGGTTGAAGACAGGTATCTGCTAGGGAAGGCAGAACCCTCCCTCAGAACCCCCCCACTCTCCGAATTACTGAAATTAAGTGGCCTTCAGGCAAG
>VXBU01008633.1:566932-583642 GCA_013400315.1 Bombycilla garrulus
TTCCATAACTAAAGAGGACGAAAAAAGAAAAAGAAAAAACTAACACCCCAACCCCCCACAAGTAATAAAGGTTAATTAGTGAGATGGGATCATAGCCCATAAAATGAGCTCATTCAAGACACCACCCAGAGCTCCTGGATCCCTGGGAATGAATCTGAGGGCCAGGGGAGCCTCATCTGCAGACAGGCCAGGTGGGATTGAGGCTGGAAATTTCGGCAGTGCTGGAGACAGCAGCGGAGATTCCGTGACATCCTGCCACCTTTCCCTCTCTGGCAATGATTAATTATCCCCTTAAAAGCAGGTTTCACCTGCTGGCTTTGTGTCCCCAGGAAGCCGCTGTGTGAGCCCTGTCCCTGTGAGTGTTGTCATGCTCTAATCCTAAACAAACCTTCAGGTCAATGAGAACATCCATCAAATGACCACACAACGTGAAAATCCATTGCAGGGTGTATTTTTTTTAGCACTGTTATTGAATAATTTAACCAGGTAGCACAGTGGTAACCTTGGGATAAATTATTAGGTGGTTTTATTTTTTTATTTGGGGGAAAAAAAATAAAGATGACACTGTTTTATTATATTTATTATAAAAGTCATTGACATAATAAAACACTGCCATCACATCAGTATTCATTTCTGCAAATAGAGCTCTGACGTTTTATAATATTAACATGTGCTATAAATGTCAGTGATATATTAAGATTTTCAGTCTATCTAACCAAAAATATAGAGAGATGAATAAGGAAGAGATGACTAATTCTAAAAGATTAAAGAGAACATTTTCCCATGCAATTAAATAATCTGCTGGTGATTGTGAGCCGAGGGTAACACACCAAAGTCCCATTCTGTGACTGTAATTTTTACCACCAGCACAGAATGGCCTGGAGCCCTGAGCACGTGGGATATTGGGAAATTTTGGGCACATTAGGAGGGATGTGAGCTGAGGGGCTGGGCAGGCTGTGCATGGCACTGGAGGAGGGACACACCTGCTGGAGCAGCCTGGACAGCTCAGCACCCTGAGAAGGGTCTTTGGGCATCTCCCTGCACTGGCACATGCTGGATGAGGGCTGGAGATCTTCCTCCCATCCCCTGGGACGTCATCCAGGAAAAAAACCCTGGGCTTGGTCCTTCACAGGAGCAGCTGCAGGGACGTGAGTCCTGAACAGCACATTGCAATTCCTGGGAGTGACAGGGAATGGCAGGGAGTGACAGGGAGTGGCAGGGAGTGGCAGGGAATGGCAGGGAGTGACAGGGAGTGACAGGGAGTGACAGGGAGTGGCAGGGAGTGGCAGGGAATGGCAGGGAGTGACAGGGAGTGGCAGGGAGTGACAGGAGTGGCAGTGAGTGACAGGGAATGGCAGGGAGTGACAGGGACTGACAGGGAGTGCAAGGCTGGGGCAGGAGCTGCTCCTCTGGGAGTGGGGAAGATCCAGATCAGCACCAGGAGCAGGGCTGGAAGGTGACAGGGACAGCCAGGGCCAGGACACGCCAGAGCTGGGCTCTCAGACAGTGACTGAGACACAGCTGTGGGCAAGGGACAAAGGGACAAAGCAGCCCCTCGACACCCCATGACTGATTTTTCTTCTGGTAATCCTCCTGAAGTTCCTGAGTCACATCAAGCTTTTGTGGAGCTTACAGATTCTCCCAGGCCTTGGGCCTACAGCTCTGTGCTCACTAAGTTTGTGTGAAACCAGCACATTTTGGGAGGAAATCCAGAATAAATTAACATATCATACTAATAATAATTTTATCTATAATTATGAACTCATTTATCCTTCAAGTTTGAATCCAGTCTGAGAATTTCATCCCATGGTTTTTGCATTACATCTGGAATTTTTTTCTTACTATTTTTATCAGAAAGGGCTATTTGTGTTTGAACAAGATCAATACAGATTTTTTACACCAGCACAGTTTGTGGCTCAGTTATGGGGACTTTTCCTTTTTTAACCAACAGTTAAAGCAGTACAGCACCTGAAATACATTCCCTGGCAGCTGACACATCAGTATTAATTATTTTTCCTCCTCCATGGAAATTACATCTATTTATACAATATGTAGTTTCCCTAAAAAGCTTACTGCAAAAGGGTGGGAGAAAAGAAGCAAACTGTAAATCATTTTTATACATCTATATCTATGGATATATCTGCATATCCACATCTATCTGCCTATCAATCTTTCTTAACCTCCTCTTTTCCACCGAGATGCTGACATCTTCAAAATGTTTTTATCAGCTCCCCAAATGAATATCACAGACATTGCCAAATTTCAGTTCACAGGAGAGGAAACGTGTGTACTTTATTTTATTCATTTATATTCAGGGAAACAGCACTGGTGTAATTATGCCTGCATAGCTAGAGGGGTAGGGAAGGCCTAAATAAATGTATTCCTAGACAATTGGAGTAACAAGTTTTAATTAGTTTTGCAGCTTCCTCTCATTCTTTTTTGCCAGTGTTGCAGCTCCTGGTCTTTGACTGGGAGCAGGCAAAGGGAACTAAACCAAATAATCAAGTTACACACACCTTGTTGACCTTCAGCAGTGACATCCTTAGTTACTGGAGATTGGAGCATTTGTTTAAAGGTAATTTGATTGTGGAAGTCCTCCTGGGGTTCCTGCTGCTACAGGACTTGAGAGGGGTCTGGCAGGGGTTATTTGTGTCACTTGTCAGGGTTTCCCCTCCCAGGAGTCCCAATTACAGCTGTGGCAGGGAGGTATAAATTTAAATCTCCAGGCTCCACGTTCTGTGCAGATGAACTCATTGGTACCCACAAGAACTGTTCCCATTATAAAATGTCACGCAAAATGACAGAGACCTTGGATGGCTGAGAGCAGGAAAAACAATAAACATCCCACAGAGAGGAAATGAATTTCTTCTCCCCCTCCTGCCTTTCCTTTTTGCTCCAAAATATAATAACGGGGAGTGTTTGGATTGCAGGGGCTGCTGGGGCCATGGGCGAGAGGAGGAGGGAAGGAGAAGCAAAGGCAGCAGAAATGGAGATTTTGTACTTACTAAAGCAAGTTATTTTTCAACCTGCACACAGCTCGAAAGTTCACCACTGAATTATTAAGTGTGGCAGGCTTAGAATCTGCTTCAGCAAATAACAGCTATATTTCTTTGGGAAAGCAGGGGAGCCCAAAACCTGGGAGTGTGGGAAAGCAGAGCAACTCCAGTGTATGGAGCAGAACCAGACCTTGACATCATCCCCAGGAGGAGGTTCGTGGCCCAGAGTGCTTCACTTTGTCACTGTCCTTCCCCCACTGTGGTCTGCCTGTCTCCTGCCTCAGCTTGTGGGGAAGGAGGGATCACGGAGCTGGCAGCAGGAGGAACAGACGGAATAGGTCAGAGGAACCGGACTCATGGGAAGATTCCTCCTCCAAAGAACAGATCAGGATTAATGGACTGATAGGGGTAGAAAAACAGAGTGATGTAGCTAATCTTGCACTTATCTAGGTGCTGCCAAAAAATCTCCTTTTGCAAGCTGTTAGAAAACACACAAACATGCACATTCCTGTCCAAAGGATGTGAGGGGCAGAAATGCCCCCATCTTATCCACACACTGCACCTGGTTAAACCAGCCACTGCATAAACCAGACCCCACTGATCCCCACAAACATCTCTCTGTTTATTCTTTGACTGCAGGTGCAGTTCCTCCCATGGCTGACCTGGCAGCAAAACATCTCAAGGTTTCAGTGTGGTTACAGCGCTGGAATGAGAAGAAAGCTCTGAGCTTCTCTCACAGCCGAGCTGCAGGCTCGGGCCAGCACCACTGAGAAGATGCTGTTTGATTCACACTGTGAAGATTCCTCTCACCACTGAAGTGCTGAAGACTTGATTATGTTTTTAGATGATAGCTTAGATCCAGGAGCACGAGCTGCGTTGTACAAACAAGGGAGCTGACTCAAGCAAACACCCGAGACAGCCCAGCCCAGCCCCCTAGCAGTGATGATTGCTTCCCCTTCGAGATTAAAAAGTGAAGCAACATGAAGGGTTAGAGTGTTTCACAATGAATTCTGGTTTATCAAACATGATTAGGGGATTATGAATATGGATGTGGTTTCTAAAACCAAAAGAAAGTTTGCGTGGTTCATCCTTCTTTAAAAGATTAATTTAAACTCAAGAAGATGTAACAAGCATACAAGCAGACTGTGTGAAAGTCAGGAAATACAGGAAAGGAGCGAGGGAGGAGAAGATCTGGAAAAATCAGGTGAGCTCTAGCAGATTAACAATGTCCAGGGATTTACTGGAGTCTTGTACAATCAAATAGAGATTTAGAAGAGAACAAAGTTGTCTAAAATCTGTTTTGACATTTGTTATTAACCCTTGTGGTTTAATTTACTCCCAGATACCAGAAGCTCAGATTTGAGGGAGGGAGTTATATCTCAGCCATGCTATTTGTCTTTCCTCCTTTTTCCCCCAACACAGCCCTCAAGGTGCAGCTCCAGGTCCCATCTGCAGGAACCACAGCAGAGGTTCTTTATCACAGACTTCCCAGAGGCCAGCAATCTTCCTCCAGCTGCTCAAACCGGCCTTGGAGCTGTGTCACAGCAGAAGAGGGGCATAAAGGAGCAATTAGGGGCCACGAAGAGGCCCAGTGTGGCTCCAGCAGGGCTGCCTGGAGGTGAAAAGATGCTGTTTTCCAAGCGTGGAGCTGAGTGTGAAGAATAAAGTTTCTCAGTGAAGGCAGACGGTGACAACAAAAGCATTTGAGAGCTGGCTGCAAACCAACCATGTCCTGGGCTCTGGAGAGCTGACCATGGCTGAGGCCAAAATTCCAGGTTTTCTGCCCCAAAGGAGAATGAGTCTCGTCCTCAGAGCAGCACAATCACAGCGCAATTTCTGTGCTGTGGACAGGAATGAAGAGCTGCTCCTCCGTGTGAGGACCCCATCCCTCAGAGCAATATCCCATTTTCCAAGATGGGCTCTGGCAAAGCAGACAAGGTCTCTGCTCATCTCCATGGTATCCGAGTGTCTCATTTATTATGGAAACAAACAACTCATTCCAGAGACAAGTTAAGGTTGCTAAGTGACAACAATGTGCTTACTTATCACATCATTTGCAAAGCCCTCACATTTAAAAACAGGGAAATGAATGATTAAGGACTCCTGAAACCTATACTGTCCACATAATAAATGTATGTTTTTAACCACAGTACAAAGAAGTGCACTTTTTATTTTGACAAAACAACCTCATGCTTAACCTATGAATTGTTTTTTTTTTTTCCTCTTTCATGTGGAATTTTTATCTCATTGAATTTGGTACAAACACTTTCTTTTAAAGAATATTCTTATGTGGCAAATACCATTAGTTAGTTGAAGTATTTCTAAGTATCATTATTGTTAAGTGATCCTGAATTTGCGATAAGTGAATATGTGCCCATTTTTATGCTTTTCAAAAAAAAAGGATTTCCATAATATTGTTTGTCTTCAAATCTACATTGATTTGGTAGGTGTGTTTCACATTTTTTTTTAAAGGGCTTGTTTCCTGTTTAAATTCAAGAAGTGATGATAGGAAATTATCTCTCTTGGGTCAGAATTAAGATTGTGGAGGAATCTTATGTCTCACTGTGTTTGACAAAACAATTTAGGTGAAACACAAGTTCATCGAAAGCCAAGAAGAACTTTGACGTTGCCTTTGGATGGGTCAGGATTTCACCCTTTACATGCTTTATGTAGGGAATAAATGATGTATGATGCTGTTAATTATTTATCCCATGGCTTTTAAGCACCTGTGTTTTGTACCTAATGCGATGGGGCTGAGGGAGCAATGCTGGTACTTCATTGTAACTTGTTGAAGGAACAAAACTGCTGTTTGTTTCAGGATTCCCAAGATCACTCAGGTGTTTATTTCTGCCTTTCTGGTTTTTATTTTTGTGTGGATAAATTGAAGTACAGGGTTTGCCTTCATTTCTAGTTTAGAAAGTTGGGAACCAACACCACTGGAGGAACCTCCCATGTGCTGGGCGCTTGGGACTAAATGGGTTAAACTCAAGTTTTGGGCAACCCTTTGTTAAGCTGATAATCACAAGAACCCAAAATCTTCTTCTTGCACTGCCTTTGAAATTGCTGAGGATGAGATTTCTATCAGGGACACGGGTAAGTCCAGACTCTAGGGCAGTGACATTTTTCATGCCTCTCTCCGAGCCACGCTGCGGTTGAGGTTTCCAAGCAGTCAGGGTGAAAAAGAGAGGGCAGATTTTCAAAATCACTCCCCTTCCCTCATCCCTGCAATTACAGCACTGGCAAGGAGAGTTGTGAAAGGATTCTGTGCTCATTGAGCTGTGCTCTCTTGAAAAATGTGACCACTTGCTTGGAGGTCTAAATGGGAGCTGGGTAATGTCACTTTGGTTGCTGGAAGAATTAGTCAATGACAAAAGGGCAATCACAGCAGCTCTTCTCCATTAGCTTCATCTTTCCTCCAACAATATCAATTATGGAAGCTCTAGCCCAAGGTTTCAAATAACAGCTATTTCTCTACAACGTTATTATTTTTTGCACATAAAAATGCCTTTTGCATGAACCACTGTCAAGGTCTAATCTGATCTATTTATTTGTATTTACAAGGTACTTATCTTTTGTAGCACCTAAGAGCTCCACATGAATGAATAGACAACACTCATCCCAGTACCACTGAAAAATCTCCTGGACTAAAATCTTCCCTCTTGGATCCCAGAGCAAATGAAAAGTGCTATTAAGGGCACAGCCATGAAGGGATCAAGATAAACACCATGTGCCAAAACCTGCTGTCAAGGCTCTTGTAGGTACCAGTGGATTTGACAGCAGCAGGGGTTTGTTCCCAGCCCAGCACTGCTGTTTGCATTTCCTGTATCAAGGTAGGACCTGGTCTCCCCTTGCTGTCACCTCCTCAACATGGGTGGTGTCCCCCTGGGCCAAGAGTTTCTTGACAGAGATCCTGGGTTCCTCTGGATGTGGGGTTTCTATAGCAGAAAAAGGAATTCTGATTTCAAACGTGCCCTGGAGCTCCCCCAAATCTGCTCTACAGCTCCCAGGTGCCCACGGTGCAAACATGGGATGGGTGTGGGTGGGCAAATGATGCTTCCCGCTGCAAGAGAAAACACCTGGAAATTCTCCCCAAGGAAACCACAAACTTTTCGCTGCATCTGGGACTGAGAGGTGGAAAAGGGAGACCAGGAAAACCCCAGTCCCTGTGCTTGGGGAGGGCAGGCAGCAGTTCTGGAGGAGGCTCTCCAGGACTCCACATGATTGAAGGTTCACTGTGGCTTTGCTCAGCCCTGCTGTGATTCAAGAGACTCAGACTCCAAACAAATAAGGATTTAACTGAATCATAACTAAAGCCAGCACCTGCATATCCCCCTTCCTCCTTCCAAGGGATTTGTCTAGTTTGTATTTTTAGGATTAGATTTGCCTCTGATGAGTAATTATGGCACAGAATGGAGAGAGACATGTCTTATCCTTTTCACTCTTTACCATAGGCAGCATTTTCTAGCCAGCAAGGGGCCCAATGCCCCTTTCTCCTGAATTCTGCCTCTGGACTGTGTGATATGGTTGGACAAGAGTGAAAGAAAAATGGAGAGAAAATATCAGCCTTTAACACAGCAGTATATAGATATATTTTTAACACCAAACCAGAATAAATTTCCACCTCTCCCTTTCCTTCATCCTTAATTTCCCTAAATGAGACACTTTCTGTGATGAATTTTCCCCAGGCAAAATAAAACCCGGTTTTCTTCTGATTTTGGCTGTCTAGGTCAGGCCCAAAGTGCCTGACAAGGCCCATACATCTCAGGGCAGCAGAAGTAATGGGGGAGCTAGGAAGAGGGGGAGCTGGACAGCACAACAGCAAAATTAAATTCTGCATACAGAAAGGAGAAAATGGATGGATTTTGGTGAGGCATAGATAAGGACATTTCAACTACCAAATTCCTCATGAGGAGTGGTGTTGTGTGGGAGAGAGGAATGGCTTAACAAGAGGTGGAAGAAAAAGACATTCTAATAAAGCCTAGGCTGAGCTCTCCGTGCTGGAAATGCAGGTATCCAACCCCAGCTGAACGTGGAGCAGGTTCTCAGCTGCAAGAGAAGGCCCTGTTCAGAGCAGCTGTCACTGCAATCTCCTAATTGGAAATGATTTGGATTCTGTCTCAAACCACAAAACCCTGAATTAGGCAGTGCAGCCCCACCAGGAAGCATCTGCTGCCATCGCCAATGGCAGCAGTTCAGCCCCCACCGCTCCGTCCAGGCACCAACTGGCAGGAGGTGCCCCTGCCATCCCCAGCACGCTGGGCAGCTGAGGGTGCAGAGGGAGCCCAGGGAAAGGCAGGAGGAGGGAAACAGCCCTGGGATAGCAGGGAGAGCCATTGAAGGAGGGTGGCCTGGTTTAGAGGAGGATGGAGAGAGAGAGAGATGGACAAACAGCCCCATTCTGGAGCACTGCTTGATAGTGGCTGTTCCAACATCACAAGCCATAAAGGGCCCTGGGAAAGATTGCTGGAATCAGTGTGTTTTTTGCTGATGATGCTCACGGCTCCTTTGTGCTGCTCATGTGTGCATGTAAAATTTAGTTGGGGTTTGTTTATTTATTTCTGGTTTTGTGCGATGAGGAGGAATGGAAAAAGGAATGACAGTAGTAAACAGAGAAAGAGCAGCTGAGCCTTTTGAAGTATTTTTGGTGGGGTGGGGAAGAAAGAACAAATGACAATTGAAGATGTTTGTAGCAGGAAGGGGTGAGTGTCCACTGAGCCTCGGTGGGTGAGAGGCAGTGAAATGTTTGCTTGTGGAAGGACAGGAGAGAGCTGGGGCAGCAGATCACCCTGGAATCATGGATTTGCTTCTCCACTTCTCCCTGTTGTCTGCACATGCCACATTAATTCCTCAAGGGTTCCAGCTCCACAGCACCAGCAGCATTCCACTCCCTCCTTTGTGCCCCTCAGGTGGAAAGCTGCTGGCCAGCTGAACTCCTCTGCTCCCTGGGACTCCTCCCACCACAAACCAGACAGAGCCAGCTGGAAAACTAAAGGTGGGATGGGAGCCCACCAGGCAAATGTGAGCTTGCGAAGCCTTCTGGCCAGTGCAGCAGAAGCAAATCCTTCCAGGCTGTGTTTTGTGAACAAGCAGGGGATGAGTGATGCTTTGGGAATCACAGGCCCAGACTCCTTCACAGACATCACCCTGTAGGGAAGAGGCTGAGAAGAAATCGAGTGATTACTACAAAAATGTTCTGTGCACAGAGCTCTGCAGTACCTTCCCCTCTGCATGCTTCAGGCTCCCTTCCTTCCATCCATCCACCAAAGTACTGAAACCCTATGAATGGGGATTGCAGACAGCACATGAAGTAATTTTTACAGCTGAAAAGAAGTACAGAGTTAAGAGATGCTTTTAAAGCACATCCATCTAACCTGGGTGCCTTGGAGCCATTTTTGCTCCAGAATTGCACTCAGAGGTTTTTCATCCTGGAACTTGGGAGACTAAAGACACCATGGAGAAGTCTGATACCTCCTCCTAACAAATTGGATCAAATTGCCTGGGTGCTCTGTGCCTGGGGCAGATGCTGCAGTAGAGATGTAAAACACTTGGGAAAACCCCTCTCTGAGATATCTGCATGATGCTGGGCTGGGTGATGGAGGAAAAAGGGACTTTGCTGGCATTTCTTTGGCTTAACAGAGTTTAATAACTAGTGAGTTATTCCAGCCTTCCTGTGGACATCTCACCCATTTTGCTTCCTACCCTGGGTCTTAATTAGCTGAGCAGGATGCCTGCCTGTCTTGTAGTGTGTGAAGTTCAGCACTTAACTAACACAAAAGTGATTTGTTTTCCAAACCTCTTGAGGACAGCAGCTCACTCCTCTCTCAGCTTCAGACAAGAGGAAGGGGATGGAGAGCCTTTGCTTTCCTCACAGGAGTTATCCCAGCACTTTATACCTCTGACGAGACCAAGGCTGCTTTGTCCTTAGCACCGTGGCCCTGTGCCCTAAGAGATTGTCGCTGTCGTGGAATGGTTACTCGGCATGGAGCAGGTGAGATGGAAAGGAAAGCCAGGGTCAGCAGAGATTGCTGTCACAAGAGGGGTTGGGAATGCATCTCCTGAGGCACAGGCTGGTTTTTAAGCTCTCAGGGACCGCTGTCTCTTAGGCTGTCAGGATTTACTCACAGAAACACTGCAGGATTCCCCTGCCCAGGAGTGGTGCTGACTGTCAGAGGGTGGGAGAAGGGAACAGAATCTGGAAATTAATCTACTGTGTCTTGTGGATACTTATATGCAAAACTGAGTTCTTATCAGCTCCCCAAGTAAATAGCAAACTAATTGTGAAATTTGGGTTCACAGGGGAGGGGAGAAAATTGGTGACTACCCCAAGTGCCAAATGGCAACAGGGCACCTTTGGGGGAAAGGTGTAGCTGATGTTTTAAAGCTGTTTTAGCTGATGCTTTAAAGGAGAGAAGCAGGTATATTGGGGATATCTGGGGCTAATTTATGGGTGCAGGGGGAAGCAATTTACAGCTCTGTACCTGACCCCGCTCCTGGTCTGTCCAATCCCAAACTGGCAGCCTGAGGTTGTGTATTTATGCTCATGAGAATCCATCTTTTCTTCACTACAGAAGAATTCAGGCCAATGTACATAGGGTACCTGCATTTCCTTTTCTTCCCCTGAATCCTAATCCAATCCCCAGTTCATGCAGTTCAGGGTACTGCTTTCCATTCCAGGCCTCGGTTCTATAGATCACACTAATCCCATCCATAAATTAGTTCATTTAATGAACATCAAGTACAAAACAAAAAGCATGATGGTGCCTTTACCTGGCCATAATCCTGAATCAATACCATTTTGTTCTTCTGTCTAAATCAGCCCTGATGATCTGCACCACATTTAAAGTGCTAATGGTCCATAGTTAAGTGCTTTAAAGATGGGATCTTGATGGGGGATTGGGGCATTTTCTGCCTGTATATGTGAGATTACCAGCATTCCAACAGCTCTACAGACCACTGTGTAGCCTGCAAGTCCACATCATTTGGAAGTTGAGCATTTCTGTCCTTGCTAATAAAAGCTGAAGAGGGAAACGTGCTTAGGAAAAGCCTGAAACAAGTCTTTGTAACTAGAACTGGGTATAATGTTAGAGGTCAATCTTTTGTTTGCTGTAAAAGTAATTTCAGGGTGCAGGAAGACTTGCACAAATTTGTTTTGACTCCCTCAAATAGCTAATCTGGAAACAAGAGCAAATAAGACAGATAATGTCCCATTTTGGCATTTTAAAAATGAAGAGTCTCTTCAAAAGAAAACAGGGTTTTTCTGTTATCCAAATTGTATTTGTCTTGAGCTTAAGGATTCCCAAGGATGAAAAGAACTTTATTCTTAATGGAAAACAAAAATTTTCAACTGAGTTGAAGAGAAATTCTGCTTCCCTTCATTTTTCAGAAGGAATGACTAGGGAGGCAGGAAAATGGATAATCTCTGTTGCTTTGGGTGAGTACTCAGCATTTTTTTACCCCCTTGTTTTGCCCAGAAAAGCACAAGAGCAGCTTTGCAGAGACTCTGCTCCTAAAGGATGCCCCACTGCAAGGAATCAAGGAGTTCTGAGGCATGGTGCTCCGTTCCTTTCTCCTTTATCCCTTCACAAACACACTGAAAACAAGATTTATAAATCAATCAGACTCCAAGGACAGAGTTTTTTGCAGACACACATGCCTCTGCCTCACTCTTGGGGACAAGGCCTCGCTGTTTGCGATTCCGGCTGGGTGTGACTCCTTCCCGGCAGAGATGTGGCAGGGAAATCACTTTCCATTTGGGAAGACACTCAGTTAACCACACTGGACAGGAGTGTGAGGACAGAGCTGGAGGCCCTGAGCCATTTGTTAGTCAGAGAAGGTTCCAGAATGCCACAGCTCTGTTATGAGCAGCAGCAGAGGCAAGAAAGGAATGGCGAGTCCTGCAGGCAGAGCGGAGCCCAGGAAGCCATTCCCAGGACTCTTTGTAATTTATCCCCTCTGACACTTTCTGAGGAGGTAAATTACAAAGTGGGAAGATATATTTTTGTGCAGGCAACATATTTCCTTCCTCCCCTGCTGTCTGGTCTTGTTCTCTAGGAAAGTTAAATGTAAGTTGAAGAGTTCACTTTTAATGAGGTCTGGCAATCAATTATGCAAAAATTTAAGCAAAATTGTAGTCACTTGCATTGTCTATAATTATTTCTCTTTGCTACCAATCGAACTGTAAAGACAGCTACTGTGCTGCCCTCAAAACAATAATAGTAATAGTAATAATAATAATAATAGTAGTAGTAGTAGTAACAGAAAGTAAAGTATATCAGTGTTTTCCACCACAACTTGCTACCCTGTTAATTTTAATAAGTGTCAGAGTAGGAAATAGTAATGTGAGACTGACACATGAACAGTGTCCTGTGCTCAGGAGATAGGAACAACACCTTTTATTTTATTTATTACTTGAAGATTTTATTATTCTTCAAGTCTGTTAGACCAATGTACCCATCCCAAGATTCCTGCAAAGCATCCAACACCCTCAGCATAACTTGATGCAACATTCTTCACCTTCATGAAGTTGTGCATGGGATCCAGCTGCCAGAAGAAAAGCCCAGGCTCCATAGTCTGGGAATAAACTGGCAAAAAGATGAAAAAATAACCAAGAAGCTGACATGCAAATCCACGCTGAGCCATTGGTTATTTGGACTCCTTGTGGCTGACAACCCACTTGGAAAAAGGTGATATTGTAGGAAATTGCAGTAGACACCTCAAGCAGAGTTTTCCTAAGCAAAAATAAATGCACAATGGGGAAGGAAAGCAAGGCTGAGCCATGATGGGTTGTAGCAAACTCTGCTGGAATCCTGCACAATGGATATACAGAGCAATGCATGAGAGCAAAAGCACCTTGCTTTGATGTGTCCCCAGAGGCAGGTGGAAGGAAAACCTCAGCCTTCCATCATCATTTCAGAGTCCTCAGCTGGAGTTCCTCATCTGTCTGACCAAGGTGGATCAAAGTCGATTCTAGTTTCTTATCCTTTCCTTCAGACACCCTTGACTCCATTTCTCCCGAGCAATGGGTCTCTTGGATGTTTGGAGATGGTTTTTGTATACCCCTTCTTGAAAAAGATCTCAAGTTGGAGGCAGAGATGTGGGAAGGAACAGAAAGGGCTCTGACTCTATTCAGCTGTTACCCACCCTGATTAATTTTCCAGCTAATGACCCTCCAGACATGTTGATGTATGGAGCTCTGTCGGTGACAAAAAAATTGAACTTTTACTAATTAAGTAGAACATCTTCATAGGGTGAAAGGTTTTGCTAACGAAAGTAACTCACAAAGAATTATGTTGGCTGGAGACTGCTGCTGAGATCCAGCAGGGAGGGGAGGGAGAGCACTATAAACGATTCACTGCAGCTGCCAGGCCAAGACTTCAGTCCCAGATTGTCTCAGTGCCACATTTCCTGGGCTCCAGGCCTGTCCCAGGAGCACCAGGCTGACATTTTGTGCTGCGTCCCTGATTTAATGACGGGTGTTGTTCAGTGGAGCGGCCTGGGCCCAGAAGCAGCACTGTGTGCTGTTTGTGGCACTCTGTGTGAGGACACGCAGGACAGCACGAGTTTCACAGTGCTTCAGGGACGGGATTTTTCTGTGTTCCCTTCCTGTGGGTGCCACTGAAAGCACACACTGTGTGCAGGGCAAGAGAACAACTTCAAATGTCGATCAGGATGAATGAGAACGTGGCCTTCATGGCAGTGACACATTGAGGACTCCACATCTTGTGCCTCTGTGCTGGGCCCTGTTGGAGCCACAGCTCGAATGCTGTTCTGGGCCCCTCATGACAAGAAGGACATTGAGGGGCTGGAGGGTGTCCAGGGCAGGGAACAGAGCTGGGACAGGGCTGGAGCCCCAGGAGAGGCTGAGGGAGCTGGGACAGGGCTGGAGCCCCAGGAGAGGCTGAGGGAGCTGGGAAGGGGCTCAGCCTGGAGAAAAGGAGGCTCAGGGGGCCCTTGTGGCTCTGCACAAGTCCCTGACAGGAGGGGACAGCTGGGGGGGTCGGGCTCTGCTCCCAGGGACCAAGAAAAAGGACAATGGGGAATGTTCTCAGGCTGGGTCAGGGCAGGCTCAGGGTGGACATCAGGAGCAATTTCTTCCTGGAAAGGGATCCTGTCAGAGGAACACATCCCAGCCAGATCATGTAGAAGGAAACTCTGCTCTGCTCTTACAGAAAAGTGAGGGGTAAAACACCAACCTGACCCGGTTTTATTTCCCCAGCAAGCTTGGAAAAGGACTCCTGAAATGAGTCAGTAGCGATTTCCACCTGAAGATACTCCACGAGTTCTGCAGCTTTGCCTCTTTCCACTTCTTCCCCTTTCCAACCAACTTCTCACTTGCTGCAACACGTTCCTTTGTAACTCTATTGGTGCCATTTCACAGAGAGATTTGTGCTGTTTTAACCAAGAGCCTACACTAAAATATCAAAACCTGTCATTAAATATTTCTTTTCCTCAGCTACTTGTAAAGACAGGAGGAAACTGGGGAAAAAACTGTCAGAAAGGAGCACAGCATTCACATTTTTTGAAGAGACTGTTTATGGTTATGTTGCCTGAGGGACCTGCAAAGACAGAACCACAGCGGCCGAGGTGTTAGCTTTTCCTCCTTGCACTCTCCTTCCCTTTTGTGGCCTTTTTTCTATTCTAGGATTCAGCTTGTTGTGCTCAATTCTACCCCTTCCGTCTCCTGGGTAAATCAGATTAACTCCATCCCAGCCACTGATGCAACCAAAGACAGAAATTCTCAGCTGGATGGGAATATGGGACTGACCCCCACTGTGTGCCTCTGGACAGCCCTCCTGTGAGTGTCTCTTCTTCTCCTCTCCTGTGATGGAAACCAAGAGCAGCTCTGCTACAGGCATGAAATAAAATTACGTAAATGACATTTATAAAAATGACATTAAAAGTGTGACACCTGTGTCAAGCCCGAGGTCTGCACTGTCTGCACAATGTGCTGGAGCTGCGCATGAAGGAAACATGGATCTGGGGAAAGATGGCAGGAATTATCCTCAGAGGTAGCAGGCAGCAAATCATCATTAGACAACACTTCCTAGGAGGAAACTTCCAGGAGATCTCTGAAAACACCAAGTACTGGGATCTCTGATAATACAAGAAACCATCCCAGAAGCTGCTGTGACTGCAGTTGGGAATATTTTAAACAATTTGCCCCACGGGTTTTCCCTGTAAATCTGATTTCTTCTATCCACAATAACAACTCCTTCTTCCACAGACCTCCTGCACAACCAGGCTGAAAACTGCAGACAAATTGCTGCTTTTTTGCCCATGAAGATTTTTCCAATGCGGGTGGGCAGGCCCTGGCACAGGGTGCCCTGAGGAGCTGTGGCTGCCCCTGGATCCCTGGAAGTGTCCAAGACCAGGCTGGATGGGGTTTGGAGCACCCTGGGACAGTGGGAGGTGTCTGGGACTGGGTGACCTTTAAATGTTCCTTCCAACCATTTCCAGGATTCTGTGATTCCAAGACCTCTGTGTGGTGGCGCTGTGCACGCAGCACAGACAGACACAATGTTCCGGGAGCCCTGGCCACTGAACAATTACATTTCCACTTTCAAAGGGATTTGGTCTCCATTACAGAAAATAGAACATTTGGCTGTGTTTCTCCACTTCTCTCCTAGACACACCCTCCAGTGTCAAGCCCTTCATTTCTGGGGTGTGTAAAATTCCTGACAGCAGCCTGCTCTGCTCTGTGCTGACACACATCCCTGGACACGCTGGATTTGCTGTCACCTGATTTTCAAGGCTTTTCATTTTCATCTGCAGGTGACAGCACTGAGGGAGCCAAGTGATTATGGCCACAAAACTCCAATAACCCAATAGTTTGTGAAACAGCTGCTCGGCACCAGAAGCAAGCACAGATCTGCTGGAGCCTGTTCTGCAGGAATTCAGGGGACAGCCTGGCTGTGGATTAAGGAGCAGGACTGGAGCCCCTGCCTGCTTCACCTGTCCCAGGGCACCTGTGCGTGAAGGTCAGGGAAATTTTCCTGATGAGGAGCTGGAAGAAAAGCAGCAACACCAATATCAGACATTTTGCATTCAGCATCCCAGAATTCAGGCCTTTGAAATCTGGGATTTGCATTCACAGAGGCCATTCGAAGAAAAAGGAGATAACTCATGTAGTGGATGCTGGTGTGGAGACTGTTGAAGAGTCCGTCTCCAATATTCCATCTTTTTTTTCTCTGTTACCTGGTTAAAAAACTTCCCTCTTATTGAAAAAACTAGCACATGGTGCTGACATATGTTAAATGGTGATCAGAGAAGAAATGGAAAGGGAAGGCAAAAAAAAAAAGTTATCCCCAAAATCATCTCAGCTCCAGGAGATATGAAAATCTGTTCACAGGTGTGAAACTGTTTTGCCCAGCCTTGGAAGCTGCAGCAGTGCCAGAGCAAGGGCTGTGCTGCAGTTTGGGATGCCGGGAAAGCACTCCAGGAAAAAAGAGTCCTACAGCAGAGATGGGATCATTTGGGTTTTCCACCCCATTAAATCAATTGCCTTTTTTCCCCCTCTATCACTCCCCAATAGGGTTTATAATGTGTATTTTGCCTTCAGAAATTAATCATCTCCTAGTAATTTTTTTAATTGCATTTCCAGTCAGATATGACTGTATCTTTGGTGGGCAAAAATTAGGTATTCACACCTAAGCTGAGAACTCCGTTTCAAAATCTTCTCCTCTCCTCTCCTCTCCTCTCCTCTCCTCTCCTCTCC
>VXBU01008633.1:583661-597575 GCA_013400315.1 Bombycilla garrulus
CTCCTCTCCTCTCCTCTCCTCTCTTTTCTCTCTTTTCTCTCCTCTCTCCTCTCTCTTCTGTTTCTCTCTGTTTTGACATAAAACAAATGAGCACAGAAAATACAATGCCAAGCAGGCCCTCCCTAAGACATTTCATAGTAATAATTCCATGAATTGTTTAGAGCTGCTCAGCTCTTTGCTGTGTTTCAGGTGGTTTTCTTTCCCTTGTCTGTCTGGGAAATGGGGGAAATTCTGCCAGGAGCTGGCCCAGGTACAGGGGAATAGAAAAAGGAAGATTTCTTTGAGACATAAATAAAATACACATTGCGTATGACTCAGCACCTCATGTCAAAATTTGGCCCATATCAAGAGGAACAGAAAAGGCTGATCACAATGAGCAATAATCCAAAAATACACTGGCAAGAGGGGTGTACTGTGGATTTCAGAGCAGGGCATGAAAATTAGAGCTGCACAAGACAGTCACAGGGACAGAAATAGATCCCATTCCAAGTGAAAGGTGCCTTTAAAATGTGGGATTTGCATTTTTTTTTGTCTGCGTGCTTTCAACTCAAAAATAGCACCTTGGTTCAATAGAATGGGCAAAGTGTGAGGATAAACCCAAATATTATTTATTTGAACAATAATGAATATCTGGAAGAAACCCAGGGGTATCATTTGTGCAAGATTTAACACAAACGATTGTACTTTGTTTTGTTTTCCTTTAACAAATCTGTTTCTAACTCTAATCACTGTAAGAGAAATACTCCCATCCCTTCAGCAGTCAAATACATCTTAGATAAACAGAATGCTCTGCAATTCAGGAACCCATATGCATGTTCTTGATCTCCACTGACTTCTGGGGGAATGAAATGCTCTCAGTTTTTTTAGAGGTAGTTAAGTACCTAGTGGGCCTCTCAGATGCACTTCAGAGCCTGGCAGCTGTACACACAATTCTTTGCTTGTTTTTTTTGTCTCTCTGCACCACAGGTGATGGGAATGGCAGGATTTCCTCAACTGCCAAGAAAAAAATCCTTAGATTTTTAAGTGAAATCCTTAGATAGTGCACACAGGATTTAAAGGCAGGTATAACCAGCAGCTTTGAAAGAGCTTGGTTTAAAAACTAAATAAAAAAAATCTAAAAGTTCTCTACTTTTCACCCATGACAATCCAATTTTTTGGCTTTGTCCCACTGGCACTTGCACAAGAAGGGGAAAGAGGAACTTCTTGGAACAGGGTGTCCACCTAAAGCAATTCAAAGACTTTATTTGCAATTCTCATTATTAATATATCAGTCTGCATTATCAAGATGCTTCCTGCAGCTCCTATTTTGACTCTTTCTGCCCCATTCCTAGTACTGAGCTCTTCTGAACCCACAAGCTGGGGTGGCCCCACAGGTTCAGCACATGAATCAGCCTCCCCGCCTGCTTTCTGTCACTGGAAGGGCAGGAAATTTCCTTCCCAGTGGCTCTGAGGAATTGCCCAGTTTGTTGGCAAAGTCCCACCCTGGATGCTGCAGTCCTTGCCTGGCTCCCTCTTTCAACCCTCCGGCACTTCCCAGGTTCTGCCTCAAATAAAAATATCTTCATTCTCCCGTGTTTATTTTGTTACCTGCCTCTAACAACATTTTCCAAAGTCTTTTAGGTGGCTGATGCACCATTAGGATGCACAGCTGGTGCCTGAAATTCTACAATTTTCCACGTTTTGTAAAACAGATCATTACCAAAGGGTGCTCCTATACTGGCATTTCTCTTGTGAGCTCTTCTCGCACTTTCTCCAGACCTTCAGAAAAGTCTTGATTCCTTTTTGGCGCTTTAAAATCTCTCAATCCTGGGTTCTTTTCTGCATGGAGGGGGTGAAACAGAACTTGCTGATAAGTAAAAAAGGAAAGTGTTCCCATTTCTCCTGAGACCATTCCACTCATGTTACAATTTTTCTGGACTCTGTCAGCACAGAGATGTTTCCAGTCTTGGGTACAAATTAGACACAAAGATTCTTAAAACAAATCCCAGGAGAGCAGTGAGGAAGGATGCACAGACAAATCTTAAAGGTGTCAACATCCATCACTTGTCCAGCTTTCTGGGGCCCACATATTCCCTCACCTGTCATTAAAAAAAAATCCAAAAACAAACCGAAATAAAAAAACCTTCTGGAGTTTGGGTTTGATTCCACCCATGGGAATGTGTGGGTTGGGTCTGGGTCTGATCAAGATGAAAAAGTCTGCTCTCTCTCCACTCCTCTTTGGCTCTCTCACGCTCTGACATTTCTTGGGAGAAACTGAGTCATTCTGGAGTATTTTGGAAAAATGTAGCTGCCACATTTCACAGCTGAAAGGAAGCTCTGGCCAATGGTGATAGATTTCTGAAGAGACACCAGGTCATTACTGAAAATTTGGCCACATGTGTGAGGTCAGCCCATGGAAGCTCAGTGTGATGAACAAACCTGACCTGGGTGTTAATTGATGAGGCCTGCAAACCCATCCCATTCTAAAATAAGAGTTTTCAGGCCAATGAAAGGACAATGGTGCCAAGCTCCAAAGCTCGTCCAGCTCACTGCAGCCATGCCTGCCTTGCCAGCTCTTAAACATCCTCAGCGCTCTGGACAGCCATGAGAGGAGAGAAGGGGTTGAACAGAGCCCCTGGGGCAGCCCAGAGCTGCCTTTTGCCCACACCTCCTTCCCATTTTCTCCTCCCCATGTTCCTGTGGTTCTGGAAAATGCTCAAAACCAATGTACTGACCACCCTGATGCAGATGAAGGACATTATTCCCAATTTGCCACCTGCCAGGATCCTTTAATCATTTAATAAGATAATATATAATAATCTCGATCATTTCATAACATTAGATCTCGATCATTTCATAACATTAGATCTCGTCCATTGTGTCAGAAATGCTGCAGACAAGCCCAATCCATCCCATCCAGAATGGGGAATGCAGCCCAGAGATCTTCTTTGGGAAGTGTTTGCCCCATGTGTGCTCTTTGAGAGCATCTCCAATGACAATTTCTATAAAACACCTCTGACTGAACAGTCCCTGACCACCACCCCACAGAAACCTTCTCCTCTGCCTCTCCACTGCCCATCAACAGAAAAATACACATTTTAACACCTTTTTTAATCTTTTTGTGCGTGACAAATTTCATGAGACAAGCAGAGGGAGGGTGTGGTGGTTGGGGTTCAAATATAAGATAAGAGAAATGTCAGTGCCTATTTTTTACCTCTGCCTCAGACAAAAGACATGCCTCAGAGTGGCCATTCACACTTGTTTTTATTTTTCCCCCTCCAGCTGTTTTTGTAGCACTTTGGGAATGCTTAGGTAAAAAAGGTGAATTGTCATCACTTCCTACATTTCCAACCTCATCAATGAACCACTTGGACCTCAGGAAGTTCAGCTTTTCAGTTTCCATTTCTGTGCAACCCTTGAGCAGTTCCGAATATCAGGAAGCTCAGATGACCCAGAAGACCTCTCTTTGTAACTCCATCTCTGATTTAATTGTCCATTCTGAGAAACTCTGTCCCAAAGGATCTCCAGTATTTCAATCACCAGACTCTCTAGGCCAAGGAGCAGTACTTAAATTCTAGAAGTGTGATGGGAATGATGGACTGTTTTTGAAGTAATGAACTCTGTCCATTGATACAGAAAGGTAGAGCTGGAGAAAATCTGAGTTCACCTTGAATTGAGCTATCCAGAATAAACCCAAAGATAAAACCACATTTACCTCTGAGCCACCACATTTTTTTCTCCCTCTTCCCTTCTCTCTTCCAGCTTGACAGAATGGCAGAAAACCAAGATCAAGGAGAAACAAGCCACCACTACCAAACCTCACTGCAGCAAGAGCCAGCCCTGGAAGTTTGTTGCACTGTCAGCAGGAAAAGCAATATCAAGCTTTGAAAAATTAATATGATGCTCACTTGCTGTCTAGTTCCTCCTCTGCTTGTCAATAACTCTGTTCATTCCACGAATATTAAACCTGTTTGCCAGAGCCCTTAATGTGACAAGAAGCTGATGCCTGAAAGAACGATTACTTTCAACTACACATCATATTTAATTTATTTCATAACCTGGTGTTATTGCTTTTATTGATGAACTGTACAGTGTAAAATGATTATTTGTTAAAGATTTCTCTGTAGTAAAGGAAAAAGGGAAAAAAAAAAAAAGAATGAGAAGAAAAAGAGAAAAATCTTTACTGCTCCAGAAAGCTGCTTGTAAATGCTTCTCTGAAAAGATTCAGGACTGGGAGTTACTATTATTACCTGATTTTTGGCTCTTTGCACTGCAGAGCAGATCCTCCTTCCTCCATCACTTAACTCAATCCCTCTCTGACACAGGGACAAGCGGCAGAGGAGCAGAGAGAAGCTTTTCCTGCTGGCATGATGTATGTTGAACTCTTCCCTGCTCTGTGCCATTAAATCCAGGTGCTTTGTTTGGGCAGGAAAATCCAAGTCTCACATCTAAGCTCGAGCAGAGCTCTCTCTCTGATTTCCTGTAATGCCAGAAAAGCTCACGGGTCTGTCACTGACATCCAGGGACTGCCTTGGCCCAGCTCTGACACAAAGATTCTTCTGATGCTGCTCATGGGCAAAATGAGAGATCAGATTCCTGCCTTGAAGAAACATTTACCCTGATTTGGGAAGGCAGGGAAAAAAGGAGTTTGGTTTGTGCATATGAGGAACAAAGGAGCAGAGATTCATTAGACTTAGGGCTCATATGGCAACTTCATTTCAATAAAGAGATCATTTCTTTGTCTTCCAAGCTGTCCCGTGGAGTGGTGGGTATTTTTATGGATGCTAAAGGAAGCGGCTATCTTGGGTGACTGCTGTGGATGCTGATGGTTGAATCACTGGATCATCCCCACTGCCTATTTTTTATTTTAGGATTCCAGTTCTGAGGCAAAATGACAATGTGAGAAATGTCTCATTTGGGCAAGTCAGCACTCAGAGGTTGTGGTCCTTCTCCAGCACTTCAGCTCCTGAGGACAGGACACTAGATAACCCTCTAGAACTTCTACTGAATTTCTCTGGTTTCCTAATTCTAGACCCACAGACTGAGAATACCCTAAACAAAACTGACCGTGGCAGCAGACTGCAGAGGAGCAGTCCCCAGCAGAATGTCCCAGCAGAGTATTTTAGTCCTGACACCTCTTCCAAAAATACATGGCTTTACTTTGTTACTGGGGGGGGTGAAGATCATTCTATAAGAAAACTGATAAAAAAAATCAAGCCACAAAGGAAATGCACTACTCAAGTTTTAGAAATTAATTATCTGTTGATTCCTGAAATCATGATATTAGCTGGCGTTTTATCTCTGGTTTCACTCAGGTAGCAACAGAGCATTTTGAACAGAAGGAATTTTGAAGTCTGCAAACTAAACAGAGATGTCCCTTCTGATTAAGAGGTGCTCTGCATTTCCATAATGCACTGGGAGAAACGCAGTCTCACAAGGGTTCTTGGGATGGTTTGATACTGAAAGAGATGTAATAAAGAATTCTACCTGCTGCTGAGAGACATTTCTCTGGCAAATTGGTTATAAAAAACAACTAGCGATGGCATTGATACGAGAAGCAAGAATGAAGAAATAAGGATGCCTGGATTTGGATGCATTTCTACTCATGGCTGATTGTGAATGCCAGTTGAAGATCTTATAGCTTGGGCTTTTCTAAAATACCTTTTTCCCTGTTGAGGTTTTATTTTCAAGTCTTGGACCTCATACTGCAGCTTCTCTGTTGACGAGAAACGTCTCAGAGGCTCTGATTCCATCCAGCTGTCTGAGTCTAAAAAACAGAAGCAAAAGATGAGATCACTTTCTTTGCAGTGTTTTGACCCAAGCTATATTTCCTGAGTAAAAGCAAATTTCAGGGGTAAAAAACCCCAGAAATACAAATCCCAACAGTCTGCATTTCCCAGAAAGACTCAAATAATAGGAATGATTCAACTTTGCTGTTTCATTGCCTTCCTGACCCCTGCCATTCTCTGCCTTGTAGACGCCAACAAGATCTTAACCAGGATTCTGGGAAACACAAGAGACCTGCAGCCTCTGATCACATAAAAGGCATAGAACAGGGAAAAGAAAAGAGGGATAGCAAGCTAGAATAAAGCAGATAAGCAAAAAANAGCTACAGCTACAGACCTGATAAGATTTTAAGATTTTTAGGTGGCCCAGGGAATTTTGCTCATCTCCAAGACACCGATGTTTATTTGAATAAGGATCTTCCTGCTCTGTCGTGTGAGCACAATTTTGCTTCCTTCCCTTTCCCTGGCTCCACTCTCTCTTTCTCTTTTCCCTTCCATTGCTCTTCAATAGCAAAAATGAGGCCTCCTGCTCTGCAGAGGGCCTACTGAGCCGTGCAGACCACCGCAGTGGATGCTTCCCAGCCAGCTTTGCCAGGCAGGCTTTGGACTGTGACTCGTTTTTCCCCAAATCACTGCTCCTCCTGGCAGCCCAGCCAGTCCCTCCCACACTCCTGTCTGTGCACAAATGCAAGTCCCTGCCTGGCACAGCCAAGCCATTCATCTTCTGAAGGACATGAAAGATGCCTCACTGACACCTGTTTTTCTTTTCTCACCTCCCCATCCCTCATTCCAGCCATCCAGACTGAACTCTCAGGTAATTAAAAAGAAAGCAAATACGGTATTTTTGGTTTTGTTTTCAAAACTCTCCCTTATCTCTGAAGAATTTACTCAGGAGTTGGTTTCTCAATCCTTTTTTGTTCCTTCTCTGGTGACTTGCTCCGTGCTGGGGATGAGGTGCTGACCTCCAGCAGCAGAACTTTCAACTTTCACTTTGCTCCCAGCGCTGTCCCTAAGCACTCTGCAGCTCATTGAAAACCCATTAATTCTGTCTGTGCCCGATCAGATCAAAACTTCTATCAAGCAATATTTCAAATATCAGCTGCTTCACCTTAATATCTTTCTTCAATAACATTTCTCCCAGCTCCACACTCACACTGCTCCCCTGGGTGCTTCCCTTTTCTGTGAGTACTGTTGATTCTTTAAGAGCACACACTTTCCACTCCCTCTTTCTGCGGATGCTCTCCACTGCATTTTTTTCTCTCTTCTACCCCATCTCTCCGTCTCCTGCCTTTATTCTATTCCTCTTCCATGAGGAGAAGCAGCAGCTCTTTTCTACATTTCCCAGTCCCAAATGTCAGCCCCAGCAGAGACTTCCCACTTGGGAAAGAACTTACCCAGCTGCTTATTCATCGAAACAGCAGCCACAGAATTTGCTGGGCCATCGATGTAGAAGCTCAAAAATCTTTTTGAGTAACCCTGAAGACCCCTTTCAATGATTCAGCCAAGACATCCTTGTTTCCACTGGATTGAGTTCCAATCTCCTAGGGTCAGATTTTAGCTCCAGAGAATAGGGAGGCTATGAGGTGTTTCACACCCCACCAGCCTCCCTGACAGGCCTGAGCTATGACTCCACAGCCTCTGTCACAAGGCTTTTGTGGGTGGTAGTTTGTTTTTGTACCCATCAGTGAGCCCCAGAAGTTATGGATGCAGCATGGACACCGTGACTCAGTACATCCTCCCCTTCCTCAGCCAACACCTTCCAGATTTGGAACAGCAGAGCTTGGATGTAGGTTCAGTGTCAGTAGGCACGGGCTTGTGTAGGAGACAGAAAGGCATGACAAACACTTGATGCCATTAGAAACTCTCCTCTGACATCATTAAGGGCCTTCCGGCCTTGGCCCAGAGGCAGAAATTACCCTGGAGTTTGTCACAGCTTCTCGTTTCTGTGTTAGCACTTGTCAAAGTGCTCTTCTTAACTTGTCCACTCCCTTAATCCTTCTCCTCTGTCATGCTGTTTGCCTGGCAGGGGTCTGTGTCCCTGGGGTGCAGGAGGCTGGGCGGTGCTGAGGGACAGCCAGGCTCCCTGCAGGGAAACAGAGGCCAGCGAGAGGCAGCAGTGTGGGCAGGGAGAAATGGTGGTACCCCATAATAACCACAGGAAATCTCTGTGTTCACCCAGGGAAAGACAGTGGGAAATGGGTTGGGAGAAACCAAAACCACGAGATCGAAGGGCCAGATCTGGGTGGGATAGTCTCCTTCTTGCAGGTCCCTACCATGGGGAGCACCCTTGGCCTGGTGGCAGTGGCTAGGGGGGACAGGGACACCTGGAAGCACCCTGAGGAGCTGCTCTGGGGGAGCTGAGAGTGCCAAACAGGGACACTCTAAAGCTTCTGCTGAAGAGATCACTCAGCTCTCACTGTGATACAGCAACAGCCACAACCCCACAGCCGGACACCACAGCCGACCTTGGCTTCATCCACGTGCTCAGGGTGCTCTAACCCCACACGGACCCCAAGCTCACCCCCACACTGATTCCCAGCTGATGTTCCTCCAGCCAAACCACCTGAGCTTCCAATCCCTGCTGAATCCAAACATTCTAGGATACAGTGCAGCCGAGCATTAACACACAGCCAGTTTTTTCTTTCCTGGGTGACTGAGGCAAGGGAGTTTGGTGGAGCAGAATTGTCTTAACGTTGTCTGAAATATTCAAGAGGAACAGACATAAATCTCTGCATATATTTCCTTCAGTGCATTTGGGGAGAGGTTGCCCACAGAGACAAGGAATGCTCCATATGGATTTCAACCTGTGCAAGGTGGAATGGACTCAGCTGAGTAGTTTGCAATACATAATTTATCAGAGGAGTTTATATTTTATTTTTGCTCATGGTTTCCTCAGATGGTTGTGAGGTTTTTTTCCCACAGCCCTTCATTATTCAAGCATAGTTGGGGATTTTACATATATACATATAAATATCTGTATAGATAAAATCTCTAAAGATTTCTCTGAAGAGGTTTTAGTTGGTCTCAGTGTTTCAGCTGTAACGGGTGAACTGAATCGAGTGTCCCTGGTCCTATTATTCACAATAGGTGAAAGTTGCAATAACCACTGAATAGCCATGCACATTAATTTTGGAGTCCATGTTCATCTGGAAAAATTCTGTGGGATGAATGTTTATTGCTGTTGTTGTTATTAGTGTTTATTTGATAATAGCAGGAGGAGCTCCATTGTCCCTGGTCTCCTGGTGGACACCGAGGGGTGCAAGACAACTGAAGGAACTTCATTATATACTTGGAGGATACCAACATTACCATTATATTCTTTCTGTCTAATATTTTTTCCTGAACTGAATACTTAATTCTTCTTCAAGGACCAGCTTTAGCATATGCAGGGCCCTGTGTGAAATCAACACAGCATAATCACAGAGGAAAATTATATGGAGGGGAGTATTGGAGGCTGGAATTATGAAAACTATATATAAAAAAATCCAGACCCATGCTGACTCCTTTCTACTTCCAGCCATTTATCTAGACCTGGGCGAGCAGTACAAATAAAGAGCAAATTAGCTGAAGTTGCACCACTACAAAGTAATCTTAAAAGAATGTATTTTACAATTTCCTAATCATTCCATCATTAGTAGCTCAGTCCACAGCCAGACTGTGCAATGTGCTTTCATGTGGGTTTGAAATTTAAAACAGGTGGAAGGATCATTCAAAGTAGAACTGCTTCCAGAGGCTGGTGATGGCCTAAAGAGAGGTGTTTTAGGGGGAAGGGTAGCACCCTGAAACCTGTTTTACCTTGTCTCTCACTTCTCAGCGAATCAGGACACAGGAAAATCTTTTTCTGTATTTCCTATAAAGCCAAGGCCCATTTTTGGACCAGGGACTAAAATGCTGTCACTGTTCAAAGCAATGGCAAAACTCAGAAAAGTCAATCTCCTAATGATGTCTACATTTTTGAAAGAAAAAAAAAAAAAAAAAGGAAAAAAAGAGGAAGGGAAGGCAGAAGGACTACCTGTGATGTCCAAGAATAAAGAACCTGCAGACTGGAGATGAAGCCCCCCCTTAAATGAAAGCTGGAGTCCCCAAAATCTGAAGGCATCCTGCTTAATTAGGCTCTTCTGCAAAACACAGGCAACAAATGCTATTGTGAGGCAGCTCCTGGGGTTTATTTCCCTGTTTATTTGTCTGTTTGTTTCTGAGCAGCCAAAGAAAACTTCTCCAGGGACCTGTTTGATTCCTCTCTGCAGTCTGGGCTGGAATACTGATCCTAGAGAAGAGCTGGGCGTTCTGTGTCTGTGTGTTGGAGAGGAGATGTGAGTTTGTGTATGCGAGCTTCGTATGTGCAAGCTTGTAGGAATGCAGAAATCATGAGAAAGGTTTGGAATTCACCTGACAGCCCCAGAATTCATTTGACAGCCCCATCCCCTCCCCACAGCGCCTCTTCTCTTCCTTTCTCCAAGCCCAAGCTCAGAGAAAGTCATGTATTGCCATTGCTTCAAAACCCGGCTCTAATTTTCTGGCTAATGAAAGACGTATTGACAAAAGTTGACATTAAGCGGAACTAATTACACTGTAACTGCTGAATAACTAAGAAATAACTACCCTGTAATTTATGGTGCAGCGTGGACTCTGTGCAGCAGCTCTCAGAGCTGCTATGTCTGTGTTGAGCTCACTGGTGCGTGAGCTGCAGAACTTTTCCCCTGCCAGGAGGATCCTCTGGATGTGAAACCACCGGCTCTGCAAACACGCTTGGCTGTGGTCAGAGCACAAACCAAGCCGGGCTTCCCACAGCCCTCCAGAGCAATAGAATCCATGGCTGTTCCCGTTTCATTCCTGGTTTTCATTCAAAGCCCTAATCCCATCTGGGATGCCCTCTCCCCCACAAGGAGTTCATGCCACCTCCTGCCTCAGCTCCCCACTGTGGCTACCAGGGGCTGGGGTACATAAAAGGGCTGCTGTGGGGTCTGGTTTGCTGCCTGTCGTCGCTGTGGCACCAAACTCGTTCCTCTACTCAAACAATTTGTTGAAAGAGGCATTAAGCATGAGCCGGGAGCAGGGGAGGCAAGATTCCTTGTTTGCACGAGGAGGCTGGGGTTTTCCAAGGGACAGCTGGAATCTCTGCCATACATCACTGCCACACAGCAATATCAGCAACCAGCTCAGAAGATAAGCTCAAATGTGCCCTGTTTCATCTGATCAAACACAGAATTTCTTAGACTTCATCATTAAAGTTGATGAGAAAACAGGCATTTGGTCTCCAGGGAAATCTGTCAACTAAAGTTTTGCTTATGTCTCAGACAGGACCAAATCGGGAAATATGGGTTTGAAATATTTCTGTCCAGAAGTGTCTTGGGGTGATTTTATGATGATGCTTTATTCCTTAATCATCTGCTTTATGCCCAGAATGTCTGCTGTGGTTTTTAAGATGGACTCAGAGGAGGGGCAGGGAGGTTTGGGCTCCTGCACAGTTTGGTTCAAACCCTTTCTCACCTCTGTGAGCTCTGGGTGGTGTGGACTGGGACATTACATTATTTACATTATTCCTTTTGTTGGATTAGTTTTTGCTTGCCTAGGCAAGAAGCATTGTTTTTTTGGTTTTTTTTTCCCTACCTTTTTCCCTGGACTCCAGCAGATATCCTTCAGTTGTTTTGGTTTGTTTTGGTTTTTTTTTCTTTTTCCTTGAACTGTTTCAGCTTGGGTGTTGCAGTAAAGCAGACAGGACTCCATTTCTTCATGAAGGAAAAGCCAATTCTTTATTCATATAACTCATTTTTATACAATTTTAACAGACCTCATGTCCAACTCCAACTGGCTGGTGGTTTTCTTGCCACTCAATTCATTGGTTAGAAAGTGCTTGTGTGTGTATGTGTTAGGATTCTCCCTATCTACAGGTGTTTACAGTTTTTTTATTGTGGATTCTCATGGGACAGGTGCAACTTATTTTTCTCTACAAGAATAGGTTGTTGTGTTGACTGACTTCATTCCTCTGATTCTTTCTTACAGGAATTTGCAGGCTGAGCTGGTAATTCAGCAGAGCAAGGCCTGATTTTATAAGGCCTTTCTTTTATAATATCTTTACTTGCATGCAGCACTTGGGTTTTGGGTTTTTTTTTCCCCTCCACGCTCAGGAGCCTGAGCCAGCAAAAGAAAAGACACCAAAAGAAAGGACACCAAAACCCATCAGCTCTGCCTGCTGAGAGGAGGAGAGCAATGCCAGAAAGGTTTCCCATCCCTTCCTGGGTGGCTGTGTGAGCTCCTGTGCCTCCCTTCCCTGAGACCCAGCATGGGGCATGGGGTTTAAGGCTTTGAAATTTCAGTATCTAGCATTTATTCAATCCTTATCTGTGCCTTGTGGGCACCTTTTCTTTTTTAATTTTTTTTTCCTTAATAAACAGTTGTTGGGGTTTTTTTTCACTATCACCCATTGGTGTTCATTTATTTCTCTCATTGGCAAACAGGTTTATCCAAGCCCTTCTCTTTAGAGGAAATGCTCATTCCAGGGCATTTTCTCCTAAAAAATTGTCTCTAAACCAAGAGAAGAAGTTACGCCACCACCTCCTGAAGTGTTTCATCTTGGTATTATTGAAACACAATTTAGTACTGCAGTACTGGATGTGATATAGATTTGTAAGAGAGTAACATTAAGATTCTCATATAGAAGTGAAAACAAGTGGGAAATGGAGCAGGAAAAAGTTGAAATAATAAAAAATTTAAAATCCATTCTGATCTCAAATTGATTCAATATTTTGCCTTTGAAATGTCATTGGAATTAGAGTACTCTAATGAAGCATTCACAGTTTTACCTATTACCTAAAGAAGAACGGCCTTTTCCTAGGGGACAAATGTTCTGTAGACCAATTTACAACTGAGTGCAAACCACAAAATTTTTAGCCTGGAAACTCTTCAGTGCAGAAGGCAGAACTTTGTGCTTTGGTGGTGCAGCTCCAAGCACAGCAGGACAGATCTCCAGGCACCCCTTCCACTGAAAGCACAAATAATAGAGCTGTTGGTCAGGAGATTTGCTGATGAGCCCCAGAGGAAGTTACAGTGTGCACAAGAAAACCAGAGAATTTGGAGGTAATGAGAGAAAGGAGAGAGAAAAATCACTCTGTGTTGGAGACAGGAAGACAGGCAGAGAAAAGAGAGTGAGATTGCAAAGATAGACAGGTGGGGAGAAAGAGAGAGAGGTGCAATTCAGCTCCTGCTCCTGCCTGATTCGTTCCACCTCCATTATCATGCACCAGAACAACTCATTCTTCTTTTTTTTACCAGAAAGCGTAATAATGTTCCACAGGTGAAGGAGTTATCTCAGCTTTTCTCTTTTCCAGCAAAGCTAACACTCAGTACATGAAATAAAGGTTATCTTGAAAAATAGACGCTGCAACTCGCATACAAAGGAACCCTTTCCTGTGACAAGGGAGTCTTTTCTGAAGGGGTCTGTTAGGTTTTGTGCTCAGAAGAAAAAGGAGAAGAAAATGGAATCGACTGCTTAGTCCCCCTACCAGGTTGCCAAATTGACTTTTGAACAGGAGCTGGGAGACTCTTTCCCATGGCATGAAGAGCAGTTACCCCTAGGGGGATGGCAAGGATGGGGATGGAGAGGAAGGCAATGCTGCTGGCCCCGCAGGAGATTAGGACAAAACTCACCTTTCACATCTCTCCCAAATCCATGAGACCAGGGATGGTCTGAAAGGCCAAGCCCCTGTGTGCAGAGTCTCAAATGCACAATAAAGAGAAGGAAAAGAGGAAAATCTCACATGGACTGTGTGTCAGGATGACTGAAGCACAGCACACAGCTGCCCATGCTGTAGGTGGTGAGTGCCAAGCCTGTGTGCTCAGCATCCCTGTGTGCCATCACCCTGTGTGCCCATCACCCTGTGTGCCATCATCCCTGTGTGCCCATCATCCCTGTGTGCCATCATCCCTGTGTGCCATCATCCCTGTGTGCCATCATCCCTGTGCTCATCACCCCTGTGTGCCATCACCCCTGTGTGCCATCACCCCTGTGTGCCATCATCCCTGTGTGCTCACCCGTGTCACCCTGTGTGCCCAGCACCCTGTGTGCCATCATCCCTGTGTGCCATCATCCCTGTGTGCCCATCATCCCTCTGCCCAGCACCCTGTGTGCCATCATCCCTGTGTGCCATCA
>VXBU01008633.1:597696-608271 GCA_013400315.1 Bombycilla garrulus
CCCTGTGTGCCATCACCCTGTGTGCCCATCATCCCTGTGTGCCATCACCCTGTGTGCCATCACCCTGTGTGCCTTCACGCCTGTGCCCATCATCCCTGTGTGCCATCATCCCTGTGTGCCATCACCCTGTGTGCCCATCATCCCTGTGCTCATCACCCCTGTGCCATCATCCTGTGTGCCCATCATCCCTGTGCTCATCACCCCTGTGCCCATCACCCTGTGTGCCATCACCCTGTGTGCCATCATCCCTGTGCTCATCACCCCTGTGCCCATCACCCCTGTGCCCATCACCCTGTGTGCTCAGCACCTTGTGTGCCCAGCACCCTGTGCCACCGTCCCCACAAGCCTCCTGGTTCTCCGTGCCCCTGGCATCCAGCCTGGCAGGGCCACCCTGCAGAGGTGGCAGTCTGTTCCTTCCATTACTGAGACAGTAAAGCGTGTTCTAGTACATACCCTGGGAGCTGAATCTGGGCATACTTTGAACAACCCCTAACAGGGTCTGCAAAGAGAAATCATTTAAATCCTCACTTAAATGACTACATGAAAGGCCTGGCTGGAGTTTTTCATGAAAGGCCAGTGTGAAGTGCCACACTTTGCCCTGAAGATCACACTAAGCCATACCAAGGGTTCCACAGGACACAGCTCGGTGGTGGCTCCTTCTGAGTGTCACTATGATGATGAGGATGAGCAGGGACAGCTTCTGGGCATCATCATCAGGGATGTCAGATGTGTGTTTAGTATTCAGCAGGAATAGATCTGGATGTGCTCATCCCTAATTTCCTTGAAACAGCCGCCTGCCACTTTTATGTTCTTGGGTACCTACAAAAGACCTTAAAGAAGGGATGTATTTATTTTGTTAGCAGCTCCTGTCATTGTGATCAGCACTTCGGTGAAATATGGATTTTTATTCTCATTGAATTTTGTTTCCTTTTTAAATAATTGACAGTAATTTTGTGGAGCTCCAGAAGTTGGTATTTCCTTACATCAAAATGTTGGAAGTGTCTGAGTAGCTGTAATGCTCACTGAAACCCCTGAAGCGCTGACATAACTCAGAGTGATATCACACACCTTGGGCTCAGTTGTGCCACTTAGCCAGTCAAATATTTCCTTTTTTTGAAGGCACTGGACACCAATGTGGAGGTTGGTGACACACTGCCATTCTGGGATTAGGAAATGAGGCTCTTTTAAAATCCTTCCTTCCACCCCTCTGAGGATCCTTCCCATTGTCTGCAGTGAGCCATGGTTCAAAGACTGTCACAGCACATAAACATGACACAGTAACTGAGAACATCAAAGAGTATTATGTTTTCCATACATAAAGAGTGACAAGCTGCCTAACACTTTATATTAAAAATTCAGACAAAAAACAATTCAAGAAAAATCAAAGCAAAGTCTCCAAGAGAGAGGCAGACACCGCACGTTTGTTACACACTCTTATCTTTTTTGCCTTGCAAAGTGTCCTTTAAACTCTGCTCCTAAAAATATATATCTAAAATCTTATTTTTCAGCAATTATGTTGTTGTCTGTAGAGGAAAGGAAAGGTTTGTAAGTGCAGGGGGGAGTCAGCTTCTAGAAGGGAAACCATTCCAGGAGGCAAAGCTGGAAGGAATGCTTGGAGACAGCAAAGTTCATCACCACAGCCACCATCTGTGGTTAAAACCCTTAAATTTGGATTTATGGACTCAATTCTGGGGCTATAAAGAGATGATCCAGGCACCCTGGAGAAAAGAAAGGAGAGTTGTAAGGACAGGAGACATGAGACCCTCTAAGTGGCAAAATTACTGAATCAATGTCATGTAAAACCAGTGTGAGGCAAAGAGGAAAATGTGTTGGGGTAAGGTAAATGAATTTTGAGGAGCAGAGGCAGAACAGAGCAAAGGCAGCTGATTCTCTGCCATGGAAGGCCTTGGCATGATCTGGGTACCCTCTGAAAGATGACAGAAATATTAAAGGACACATTTTAGTGTCAAAGAACTGAAAATCATAGTGAATTGGCATAAAATTTAGTGAGGAGGTTTGGACCAAAAAAAAAAAATATTTTGAAAAATCTTTAAACATTTTGAAACTTTCTTAGAAGATTTCTAAGTGTTTTATACTAAGCTTTTCTTTGTTTCTCCTCAGCATTTTCATTTTAAAAATCAGCTTGAAGTAAAACCAGGTGGAGAGGTTAAATAACTCTGAGAAGAGACCTTCAGATCTTAAGCAAATGCAGTGCTCCAGATTAAACAAGGGCTTGCATTTTTCTTTAAATTCTTTCTTTTCCTTTCATTCCCCTTTCAAATATATTTTCAAACTCAAAATGATTTGAAGTGCATTTTGTCCTTTGACACTTTCTTTTAGCTTCTTTCGCAAATATATATTGAAAAAATGTTCTTAACTTAGCTCTTATCACTGATAACTGCTGGAAAAATAGGGAGTACCAGCTGTTGTTTGTACAGTGCTTGAAAGGGCTTCAATAACACTGTTAACAAAACGGCCAAAGGGACAAGGGAAGACTCAAGGACAAATTCCTCCATGAGCTTCCACTGGAGTATTGAAGGTGGCTCATCACACTCCTCAGTTCCCTCCCTTCTCTGCACATCCTGCTTCCCATTCCCTGAAATGCCAACACATTTTAATGGCTTCTGTTGCCTCTCTAGGAAAGAGATGAAACCCCTGTAACATTCCTGTGCTCAAAATGACCACCTGGCGATGGCCTCGAGCTTATTCCTCGTGCAGCTTGCTCTGCCTCCGAATCCAGAGATTACTGGGCTTGCTCACCCTTTGTGCCCTCTAAGATGTGCCTGGAAAATTGGGGCCTTTTGGGGAGCAATGAAAGCCTGGGCACAGAATATCCCCAGTTAATCCAAACCAGAGGCAACTAAACTGTGATTGGACTTGATTTGATTCTTTTTTTTTTTGTTGTTCTTCTGGAGATGGTGTTCTCTCTGTTCCTATTTACAAGCCAGGGGTTATTTGAAGCGGGTTATTTATTTATTTATGCACTTCTATTATCACAAGAACCAAATTGCAACCTTCGAGAAAAAAAACGTGTTTGTGAAGGGCGGTGGCGGGGGAAGCCAACAAATTAAAGTCAGAGAAAGGGGGCTACATCTTTATCAAAAGACAACATCAAATTAATTTCTGTCTGGTCTCAGGAACTCATGTAAAATTTATAGGCTGTTTGTTAATTTTGCTGTAGTGCCAGCAGCACGGGGTGTTTGTGATTCAGGGGAAGGGCTGGGTGGGAAGGGAGAGGAGGGGAAGGGGGAGGCAGAGCAGAAGCACAGCAGCCTTGGCGGGGCTGACAGTGACCTTGCTCCGTCGCCAGCCTCAGCCGGGCTGTGGAGCAGCAGGACGGACGGACGGCTTTGCACGGCCCCGCTCCCTCCCTCACCAGGCACAGCCCGGCTGCTTAAAATTCCAGCGCTGTGCTCAGCTCCCGGTGCGAGGCTGCCCTTTCAACACCAGCACAATGACTCCTCTTACATAACCCAACAGCCGATTCATCTGGCTCGAAGCTCAAAGCAGAAGAATTAGTTTTGTATGAACATACCTTCTCTGCCCCCTCCCCTCCCTCCTCTCCCATCTCCTTTCCTTTCTGTTGGGTTCTGGAACGCGTCCATGGAAGTGTCTGAGGCATTTGTGCCTTCTCCATTATCTCAGAGGACAAGGGACCACAGTCCAAGGCTGCTGGAGAAAACCAGGGAGGTCTCCCCAGTGACTGAACTGAGGTGAGAGAGCACACTCCCCACCAATGCTTTACAATGGCAAGGTCGTTTTTATTTTGTTCTCCAAAATCTCTGCTGGAATTAGGGATTCGCAGCTTTCAGGACCTTTCTGGCTTTGATAAACCCCGTGTTTCTGCTGGAACCACGCGGTGCCACAGGGAGCATGGGTGGGGGGATCGCCAGTGGCACATTCTGATGTCTGACCTGGGCAGAAATGTTTTCAGAAACAGATACTAAAGGCTCCCACTACCATGTGTGGCTGGTAACTTAGCAAAGGTCAGTAATTCCCCAGCAATGTTTACAAACGGGTGGGAAATGCTGACCGCATTAGCAGCAAAAACAAACAAACAAACAAACAGAACTGCTGGAATCAGGTGAATTTCATTTCCATTTCAAACTTTCCAACTCTCAAAGAAACCTCAGGCACCTGGGTCTTCATTTTAAAGACATAAACCGGCACTACTGCAAAACTTCCCAGATGAATGAGAATGCATCACTTTAAAACAGACCTTGATTTAAAAACTCCCACTTCCCCTGTCAGCTGCCCCAACATTTTAAAAGCCTTGCTAAGCAGGCATGGGTTTTGTTTTGTTTCGTTTTGTTTTGTTTGTTTGTTTGTTTTTCCTTTTCTCCCTCCTTTTTCCAGTTTCAGAGTGTGTAACCTCAGCTACCAGCCCAGGATGCTGACCTGGAGATGGATGTTCCCAGCACCAAATATTCTGATTTCCATTTTCCTATTTATCTCCCAGCTAGAAAACGGGTGAGCAAGTCCTGTCTTACAGATGTACTGGAAATGATCAAACAGATCAAATGATCAACAGAAAACTGAGATTGGATTAATATAGAGAAGAATATTCTAGAAAATATTAAGAAATCACCCATTGCTCCCCCCTAGACCAGAGATTTTATACCAACTTCTAACAAGCTATTTCATCGTTAGTCAGAGAGAAGGAACACCCCTGTGTGGGGTTTAGCGTGGTCCTTCCTCCACTCCTTCCTGCCAGCAGTGCCCTCCCCTCTTCCTCACAGGGCCTGGGGAGAGGAAGAAAACCATTCCTGCCAGCCAGGGGCGATTTTTTTTTTCCTCCACAGCCACGGAGAGGAACACTGCTTCATAAACACACTTCAAAGATGCCACACTATTAAAAATACATGGACATCATGTGTATCTAAGCTAAATACATATGGCCTTTGATTGCTTGGCATTTCCAATTCATACAGGAACATTACTATGGTGCATTATTGATGATCACAAGCATTTCGCTGCCTCAGACTAAGGACACCTCTTCCCCTTCTCCCTTCCTCGCATGCGGCACCCTTTGCTGGAGACGGAGCACTTTAATTAAGCCGTGATTAACTGTACACACACGCCTGACTGTCAGCAATTTAGCTCTGGGAACGCCACCACTGTGAGCTGAGCGCCGCGCTGTCGGAGGGAAGTGTCCCCTCCGGGTGTCTCAGCTGCTCCCCGTGAGTGCCGGCACATCTGGCCAGCTGTGTGTGCCCGGCGGCTGCCCTGGCACAGCCGGGGCCGCTCCCCAGCTCCACTCAGGTAAATGATACCCCGCAGGGGCACGGCAGGGATGGGGAGTGGGCAAAGTGAGCCCTTGGTGATGCCCATTTTTCAGTCATTGCATCATAAAGCAGCTGGAGTACTTGCAAATACCCCAGGCATTAAAAACAAATAAAGATTGTAATTTGTGTTTATCTTCAAAAGAGAAAATCCAGTTGGTCTTCACAAATCAAATAATAATTTTTAAAAATCTCTATTCCTAAACACACTTTCCTGCATAAGCTAACAAAGTTTTTGAAGCATTACTGACTCTTTGAAGAGCCTCCAGTGAAATAAACACAACTTGGAGGCCGCGGGGCTGGGCTGGGCACAGGCTGCTGGCTCGGCCTGGGAGGAGAGCAGTGAAAAAGTCTCTCCCTGGCTCAGTGAAACCTCTGTCCCTGTGGGACATGGCCTGTCCTGGGCACTGCAGCTCGGCTGGGCTCTCCCACAGCACACACCCAGGCAAAATCACATCCCTGCTTTCTGTTCCACTCTGAGAAGTTCCTCTTTGCCTTCTCTGCTCTGTCCCTGGGCGCTCTGTCCATGCATTCCTGTCCTCCTTCCCGGCCAAAAGCACAGCTGGACCCTCTGTGTTGGATGTCCCTGCATGCTGGACACGTCACCCTGACCATGTGCTGGCACCACGTGCATCCCTGGCTGCTTTGGGGAAATTCTGCACAATTGCTCATGTCTCTCTGGCTGCCGTTTTAGTAGCAGTTCCTCACTGACTCAGTCATACTCACCCTTTTATTCTTTTAAAAAGGAATTATCCAGCAGCAAGAAGAATTTGGGAGGAGGAGAAGAAGATTTGGAAAAGAAAAAAAAAAAAAAGGAAAATCATTACAGCTCAGAAACAGCTCTTGAAACTTATTAGCTCATGACTCATCTCTCTGAAAGGAGCTAATACCTTAATTTCATATTTCTCTGCTCAAATGGAGACCAAAGCATAAACTGAAATGAAACTTTACACTAATGGCTTATTAATTACACCCATCTAAAAGCAATTACCTGAGGTTTAACAGATACAAAGTTGGGGTTGACACGGTCAGTAGAGGGGAATGGTGCAGCAGTGTCTGGGAAGAGACAGGCTGTGGGACCGTGGAGCTGGAAAACACGGTGGCCAGGCTGCCTGTGCTCCCTCCTCTCTTCCCCCTGCTGTTCTGCACTCTTTCTGGTGTGTGCAGCACCAGCCAGGCACCCACAGTGAGGGATGTTCCTCAGGAATGCACTTGCTTTTGCAGCACCGGGATAAAAATTTGCATCATAAAACTCCAGCGTGGAGGAGTTGGTAAACGTGGCACCAGTAATATTTCCCTCTAGGAAGCCACATCTCCTGCATCCCAACTCCTGTCAGGAAATGCTTCTTCCTTCTACCTCCCCACCTGCAAGAGGAGAACCGCCCTTACCAGTCCCAGGGTATATTTTAAGAGTTGCCTAATACTTATTGAAGGTTTTGAAATTATCCACACTAAGTTACCACAGGAGACCCAGGTGGTGTCACTGCTGTTATTACAAGTACTATTATTACTACTACTGTGAGTAGATTTCTGCAATGTTTTGCTCACGGTTTAATGATTTAGCACTGTTCAAGGGACTTGAGCAAAGCAGTGGAGTCCAGGCCAGCACAGTAATGTCAGTTTCCTGTACAATATCTGGGAAGAATTAGCTTCCAGGAGTGGGATTTAGAACAGGCAGTACATGGTGCTGGGAGCCATGTGAGCTGGGAGCTCCTGGAGGTGGATTTGAATCCCAGTTTTCTCCGGAACTTTACTCCAAGCTGCAAGGAAACAGCTCCCTCCAGCCTCAAAAAGATCTTGCACCGGTTGGTGGCTTTGTGAGGGAAAACAAATTTTGGTAGAAATAGCCACTGCTTGAAGGACTCCCCAAGCCTGCCCAGCCCCACCTCATTTTGTGGAGCCTTGCACCATATCGAACCACTGAACAAGATAACACAATTATTGGCTAATTAGAGTCATCAGAAAGCGTTCTGCAATGGCAGGCTTTTAATTGACTTCCCCATTAACAGATAATGATCAGGTTCTGCCTCCTGCCAGGACGACCCCCACTCCTCTTCCCCCCTGAGACAAGCGGTTGACCTGAAAATGGAACAGCACAGCTGTCCTGAGTTCATTCTCGGCTAACACATCCCTCCACTCTGGCCTGGGAAGCAACAAACAGACTGAGAGGAGGAAAAGAGAAGGAAAGGAGAAGGGAAAGAGAAGGAAAAGGAGAAGGGAAAGAGGAGGAAAAGAGGAGGAAAAGAGAAGGAAAAGAGAAGGTAACTCTTTGCCTGCCCAGGCCAGGCTCTGACAGAGCAGGGCTGGCACAGCGGTAGTGAAGTTGCACAGCCCCATCCTTCCCCCGCCAGCTCAAAGCTCTCCCCAGCACCAGCCCAGGATTCTCCTCACTTTCCTCCCCTCCAGTCTGTTGAGTAAAGTAGTTTAGAGAACACAAATTCAATTTCACAGCTCCTTTCAGGGTGCCAAACACCTGGTGTTTCCTTGCCCTGGAACTAAAGCTGAACATTTCCATCATATTTTGCAAGACACAACTGGGCTGAATGCTCCTGTTTTGGAAGAAAAGGGTTGAATTCTCTTTTTGAGCTTGTTTCTCTGCAGTCAGGTGTGATTTGCTGGCCTCACAAAATCCATTGGATACCCTTTCCAGCTGGAAACTTCAAACAACACACAGCATGGTGCCTTGGTTTAATGGGATCTTCTCATGAGAAACATTTAACCCACACGCTGAGCTCTCATTTGGGTACTGAGCACTTGGGAAAAAGGCAGAAGCTCCTGTATCTAGGCATAAATCCTGGTGAGTGTTTTCAATGCCCTTGTGATCCATCAAATAAATAAGTTTTTTCCAGAGGCAGCAGGAAGAAAGCCAAATTTCTTTTTTGTTCTGCAGCCTGGTAACCCGTATTCCTCACCGGTGACTGAGAAAGACCCCAATTCCTCTTGGCTTTGAAGCAGTGCTGGGGCAGGAGGCAGCAGGTTCATTAAGGAAATAGCAGCAGACAGAGCTGGGAATTGCTGAACTCCTGCACAGGTCAAGAGCAGCACCGGTTTCAGAGTTTGTCTCTGCCAGCTTCACCATTTGAGTTGGAGTTTCATTACTCCTTCTTACTGCATAAAATGTGCTTGAAGCTCTAATTTATGAAAAAAAGTTGTTTGGGAAGGACTGACAGAGAAAAAGAAACTTGGTTTCCTTAAGAACCAATGTTAGAAAAACCTTGATTTCTGCTATGTGTGTGGTGCCATCTTCAAGAGTCCAGGGGTTTCTACATCTGTAATTTTCCTTGCTATGGGGAAGATGTGTTGTGCTCACTCAATGGGTTTAAAACCGGTAACAACCTGGGGGTGAGGATTTACTGAGTTAAAACAGGTGAGATACTCATGCATGGGATAAAGGATAGAAATCAGTGCTGAAACCTGCAGATCTGTGCTCCCTGGAGACCTGGCCATTATTGTTTCTGGAAAAAGAGCAAGCAGCCAACCTTCTTCTGGTGCATTGATACCCCTTCTTTTCAGAAATTTAGCTGAAATTCAGAGAGGTGTAAATGCAGATCTGATACTCGAGCTAGAAGGCTTGGTGGGAAGGTGCTGGTTGTTGTGAATTCCAGGAGCGAGCCTGTCCTAGGAACAGCCAGGAGGGAGGCGATGCAGGTGCACGGCCAGGACCTCCAGACATGCTCGGACTGCACAATTAATCCCACTGTAAATCAGGTGTATTGCTGCTGTGCTGACCGCAGGACATCACAGGAACACAAAAAGACAACATTGGCAAAGAAACCCAGAGATCTGTCATGAAAAAAAACCAATGCAGAAGTCTGCATTTCTACTGCGCTCACTGTTAGGGTCTTTTTTCATGTTGAGAGCTCAGTCACAACCCATCCAACACATCCAGGGGGCCTGGCTGCTCCCTGACAGCCTTGCACAAACACCCCATGGTGGAAAGGGAGAGAACGTGAAGGATTGCCATGATCTGGTTTTTAATTCCTTTTTCCAGGCAAGATAGGAATCACCCCAAACTCTGCCTCTCCTAAATGTAGGTCAGCAGATAAGTGACCAAGAAAAGCAAAAAGGCCCAGTTAAGCACTAAAGAAAAAGGGAAGCACTGACCAAACTGCATTTCTCTGGCAAATTATTTTCCTGTCTAGACTGGTTGTCAGATGTAGTTTTGTTGTTCTGTATGCCCAGAGGCCAGACCAAAGCTGGGATCCCCACCTACAGGCAGCTTTGTTTAATGAGAGACAATCCTTGCCCCCAGGGAGCTGTAATCAGAATAGGCAGGACAAACAAATGAAATAAAGTCGCCGTCTTCATCCTATGAGCGCCGGTGGAGCAGGACCACAAAGAGATTAAGTGACTTGCCTGAGGCCACCCAGAAAACCTGTGGCAATGCCAAGCTAAAAAAACCCAAACAAACAAACAGCAAAACCCAACAAAAACAAACCAACACAGTCTCAGAATCCTAATACCAGTCTTTGAGAAAATTCTGGCTATGTCTCCCTATTTCCACGAGAATCCAGGGAGATCCCATTTAAGGCGCTGCTGCTGTTCTTCTACAGCTGCATTTCTTCCTGGAAAAATCCAGCAGTTCTCCTTCCTTCCAGGCCCTACAGATGCTTTATTACCTCCCTGGAGTGGGCGGGAGCTCCATCCCTGAAGGCGCTGGGAGACGATGGAGGGGGGTGGAGTGAGGAAGAGTCGCCAGCCTTTCTGATGCGGGAATGTAAATAGTGTTTTGCAAAAGAGCCATTTATCAGTGAAATTACAGAATCCGTTTGAAGATTCCCCTGGAGGACGCGCTGAAAAGATGGCTTGTATGGAACTTAACGAGAGGTTTCCTGCAACACGCCCGGCCTTCGTGTAGGCAGGAGCACTTTGCTGGGAATTAAATCCGCGCTGGAAATGTTAATAAATGCAGACACATGTTCTTGTTTGTAGGACGCGCTGTGCCTCCTTTTATTTATTCCCTTCATTTTATTCTTCTGGATGTAGCTGCAGTGCCAGCCCCATTGCCTGGCACCTCCCTGGGGGAAAGGTTGCCGTCCCTCTTGTTCCAATGCCTCAGCAGCCCCTTGAGCCCGGGGTGCTGCTGCCCAGCCTGGGAGGGACCTGCGGGGGACTGGGTGGGCAGGGATCAACTTCCATCCAGCTCCAGAGCAAAGAGCCAGGCTCAAGAATAGAATAGAAAACTGTTCTCCTGATGGAGGCTGTGTGTTGTAAGTGCATATTATATTATTGGCTTTTCGCGAGTATTAAAATGGATGCTATATATATATGTAGTGTTGGATAAAATGGTAAT
>VXBU01008633.1:608838-643416 GCA_013400315.1 Bombycilla garrulus
TTTTTTTTTCTTCAGGTAGCTCCCCTGGGAAAGGGTTTGGCTGCTTTCTGGAACAGAGTAGGTGCTCAAAGCTCTGCAGATCTCTGCTGAGGTGCTCAGCTTCCTTGAAAAGCAAACATTTCTATTTAAGATCCCAAATCAAGCATTCATTTCCCTTTGTAGGAAAATTTATGTACAACTGAATCTAAGATGCATTTAAGAGAAATAAGATATAAAAACTGTGCCTTCATTTCTCCACAGCAGCCTGCCAGGTGTCCCTTGTCCCCTCCCCTCACAGCAGAGCATGGAGCAGAAGGCTGCAGAAGCCTCACCCTGGCCCTTCCCTGGATCAGCTTTAGTACCTGCTCAGCTGCCCACTGCAGCTGGTTAATCTTCCTCCACAGACTGCTAATTTGCTCAGCCCCTTCCCTCTCAATTCCACATTAATTACCTTGTCTAGCTAATGCTCCTGTTCTCCTTTTCCTCCCACCTAGCCCAGAGTACTCCAGCACCCCCTTCCCCACAAGGCAGCTTCTCAGGGTGTCCCCAGGCAAACCCCACATCCCTCCCTCCCTCCCAGCAGTGCTGTAATTGCCCTCGAGTTCCACCAGGCTTCGATCTGAAGCAGGTTTCTACTCCTCCTGTTTTTCTGCTCCTCGTTGTCGGCCGTATTTATTACAGAAGAAGGAGGAGATGAAATAACCAGACCCTTGTGTCTGTCTGAGGGCAGCTGAGCCAGACTCATGGGCCCAGTAAAATCCAGGAAACCAATGACTGAAACTCAGCCTTGGATCTAATCTTTTTTTCAGTTCATATTATTCTCTGTTCCTGTAATTTAATTTACAATATAATTTCATATTCTTCCTCTAAAGCAGAACTTCTCTCTTTATATGTACATATATTTTTTTTATCCTGCCAGGTTGGATTTGTGTCTGATTTTATTTTATTTTGTTAAACAAGGAGGCTGAAGTCACTTTATTTCTTTGAATAGAGCAGGAGGATAAATCATTGTTGGAGATGTGCTGAGGCATCTTTCCAAAATGTGGATCTTAAGAGGGGAGGAAGGAAAATGCTTTAACCAGGCATTTTGACACCTGAGTGAGGGATTGTCCTTTGAATATTAGGTGTATTATATCCACTGAAGTATATTACAGCACATTAAGTATTGATTCTTTGCTCCTTCTGGAGCTGGGAGAAATATTTACAGGTGTATGAAAGTGCTGAAGAGGTCAGAGACCTTTGCTAATTTCTTAACCAGTTCCTCCTACCAAATTCCAGTTCCCAGCTGGGAATCAGAGTCCACAAAGTACAAGCAAGCAGCAGTAACGGTGACCACAAACCTGTGCTGAACAAGGGGCCCTGTAGCCTTTCCCACAAAGCTTCTCCTTGCCCTTCTTAATGTTTTCACAGCACAAGGAAATTTTGCAAGGAAAAAGAGCTGTGAAATCAGTAGGTGTGGGATGGATCAACAGGAATGAGCCACTCTCTTACTCAACACAATATCAGACGAGCCTCCAACTAAATAATAGATCTACTTCTTTTGTATATCATGTTCTCTTTTTGCCTAAAGCTTTGCAATATCTGTTTAGTGCTCAAAATTCAGTTTAAATCCCACTAAAAAGAAAGAAATTAAAATAATTTCTACTTTTTAAAAACAACAGAGAAGAATCATGACATTTTCAAAGCAATTTCAAACATGATGGTTCAGGTTACCACTGCTCTGGGAAAAAGAACTGAGATCACTTTTGTGCAAACATTGAAATATCTATAGTAGGGCAATTTTCATATCATTGAGAGCAATATTTTTTTCTTCTCCAGTGTTCTAGAGATTTCTTTGATGAAACATTCACACTCCAAACTGGGTTGAAAGCTTTAAGCATTAGAATTTTTATCCAACTTTTGTTTGTCAGCAAATTCACTTGCTGCTTGCCAACTTGCATCCCAACTGCTGTAATCCATCTTGGACTGTAAGAGCAATGTGTTACTCTGCCTGTCAAAGGAAGGGCAGCTCCATTTTATGTCTGGATCACATTTCAATATCCAGATGGCCCCTTGGCCACCTTGCCTGGCCACAGTAAAGCAGCTCCATTTCTGTGAGCACGTCATTTCTGACATCTTTGTGCAAGAGGTCTGCAGGACCCACCAGCTTTCCCACCAGGTTTTATTTGATGGGCCTTGCTTCAGGTCCTTGCATTACACCCCAAATGGAAGTTTTTATCCTGCCAAATGGTTTCCATCTCTGTTCCACCATGGAGACAATTGATTCATCTCCAGCCAAGCCAGTGTGACAGGTATATCCATCCCTTCAAGGACAATTCCCAGGTAGGATGGGCTGCTAAATGAATGCACCAGATTGCAGCTGACACCCATAATGCTGATTTTCCCCTCTCCTTATAATCATAATGGGATCTCAGCAATAGAGATGGATTTGCTAATTTCCATCTCCTCTCTCCTTTAATCACTGTCAGGCATAAATTAATTTCTCCTTAAAGAGCTTTCAGGTTGAGATGCTGTCACTGCACAGTGCACTTAAAGGTCCTAACTCAGGGTAATCCCAGAACATTTCCTGCCCAATCTGGGGTTCCAGAACATGTAAATATGTGCCGTCCCAGAAATATCACAGGCCTTTTTCTTGGGGCGGGGGAAAGGAGGAGGAAAGTTGAATTCTTAGTGTGAGACACTGAAAAGCAAGGTGAGAACTGTGCTACAAATCAGCTGAGTGCTCTTTCTCAGATGTCCTTCAGGCCTGTACTGATCCCAGCTCTGCGAGACAACAAACCTGAAAGTGCAGTGTTGTAGCTGAACCGACTGAAGATGGAGAGAGGAGCCTGTCCAGAGGGAAGTTCAGCCCCTCAGGGCCTAAATTGCCCCCTAGAAGAGTTTTTCTTTCTTTACTGCCCTGGGATTGGCTGTGCTTCTTCCATCAGGTGGGTATTTCCAGCACACCTGAAAACCAACACAGACCAAGAGAAAGCAGGAAGCTTCTAACAAAACCAGAAGGAGTAAAATCATTAAGCAAAGATACAATTTTTCTTTAAAAAAATGCTAGCGAATAAATTATCATTCCTTTTCATTAAAAATTCAGTGGAGATGAAACTGTGTGTGGTGATAATGAGCAAATGTTTATATTTGCAGGGAAGTGTAACTGCACGGATGGAAAGTTATTGATTTAGCCCCAGCTTTCACACATTTTTGTAGAGCTCTTTGGATGGATGTCTGTCCAGCTGGCTGTACAACTAGCAATGGAAGACTTGCTACATCCTGAAAAATGGCTACAACACATTAAAAATTATTTCCAGGGAAATTTTAATTAATTTTTTGCAATGTCCTAGAGAGTTACTCCTTAAGAGAAGAACTTTGAAGACAGCATCCATGTCCTTCTCTCTGACCCTTGAGTTCTCGAACTACAAAATGTAAGAGGGAAAAAAAGTTCCCAAACCTCTATTCAGTGTTTCAGTTTGTCTGAAAGTTGCCTTTCCTCAACAGAAATATTGACAGAGTGAAAATTGCATTCAGACTTCTTAGTTTATCCATTTTTTAGCTTCTTATAACAGGTAGGAAGTTTAAGGGATAGTTTAAGAATAAATAACCTAGCTGGAATTTGTGGGAATGCAGAAATGCCCAGGATTATTTTCTTTTTTCCTCCTCCCAATCCATCCAGTTGGTGCTCTGTGTTTCTCCTTCAGAAGAACCTGCTTTTTCCAGCTCAGACATTCTTGATTTTCTACCCTCTGAATTCCTAGTCCTTTCCTTTCCCTTTTTGCTTGCCCATCCTTTCCTTCTCCATCAGTGCATCTGCACGGAGGCTCCCATGGTCCAGGCTGCCCTCAGAGAATCACTCAGGTTGGAAAAGGCTCCAGGATCACTGAGTGTGACCCTTGTCACCCAGCCCTTGTCGCTGAGTGCCACACCCAGGCCTTCTTGGAAACCTCCAGGCATCCAAACCTCCCTGGGCAGCCCCTTCCAATGCCTGACCACCCTTTTCAGTGAAGAAATTCCTGCTGATGTCCAGCCTGAGCCTCCCCTGGCACAGCTTGAGGCCGTTCCCCCTCCTCCTGTCAGATGTGAGGACACTCATAGTCACCCATCCCTGATTGATGCCACTTCCCTCTCCTTTTCCACCAGCTTTGCCTTCGAGTGTTTCCAAACTCCACCATTTCCAGGCTCTGGGGCAGCCAGCTGGCTCTTTTCCAAACGAGCCACTGAGTGGCAAACTCAGAGACACTCTGGGATGAAATGAGCTCCTCTTATTGATTTTTCCAAACCAATATGGCACTGACGCTGCCTCTTTGTGCCATTTCCCTCCTCTGCCAGGAGGCATTCACACCTCTTCCATCATTTTAATTAGACATTACACCTGACACAAATGCTGAGTTGATTAACCTAAAAGGAGCTGAATGGGTTGTGGGATCGTTAACATGGGGCCCCTGACACCCCATAACTCACTCCAACGTGTGCTGTTGCACAAACTCGCAGCTTCTCCTGCTCGCCGGGGAAGCCACAACGCGAGGTAATGGCACCTACAGAGAGCTTTTTACGAGGCTGTCTCACATAATAATGCTATAAAAGCCAGATTTAAAAGATGGATTGCCCTGGACTCCACAGACTTCACTTTTTAATGTTTACATAAATGCACCTTTTCCACGGTGTTTTCGGGTAACGGCCCTTCCCAAGTCGTGGAAGTTGAGGCAGCCATCAGCTTTGCCTTCCCCAAAAAGCTGCTCTCATCAGGAAGCAAAGTGCTCTTGTGGGATTCTCCTGTTGCTGGGATGGAGGGCAGGAGGCAGGGAGCAACCCACAAACACTCATTTGCTACAGCCACAGCCCTCCCATGAATTCCTCACTTGCAGGAAAAATCTCTAGTGTGAGCAGAAGCCATCCAGCCTTAACGTGCCTTTTCTACACCACACTAAAGGAGAAACATTAAGTTTTGGCGTCTCCAGGAGTGTTGCCAGAGGAACTATCTTCCTGCTCAGATGCATTTTCTGATTCACACTTGAATTTGCCCACGACTGGAATAAGCCTACATCAGACACTGCCCAAGTACAACTTAATCATCCCAGCCTGGAGCAGAGGAACCATAAATTGCACCAATTTCCCTTTGTGCCTGAGAAGGAGAGTAGCTCAGGCTGCTCCAGTGCCAGGATTGCTGGTTCAGCTGCGCCATGTGGTGGCACATGAAGCTCAGCTATGGGTGCAGCACTGCGCAGGGTTTTGCTGCCCTCGTGTCAGTCCAATCACACTCCACTTTTGGGAGCAGCAAGAGGACAGCTGATCCTTCTTTGCCAGCAACAAAAGGAGGAGGGCTGAGAGGTCATTAATGTATCTGCCTATCTGTGTTGGAGCAGGAATAAAACAGAAAAAAAATGACTTGGTATGGCTTAATTGGTCTGGGATGAGGAGATATTCCTCATTCAGCAGGCAGGACTCCACTGAGGTTGAGAAATTGCTGGAGATGTATGAGTGCTGACGAGATCCCCTGTTAGTTTGTTGGCAGCGCTGATTTTGCCGTGCCTTCCCCTTCCTCTTGTTTGTTTAGCTTCGCCCTGCATTAAAACCTGTCAAGCCTGCAAACGAGACAATGTTTTTTGATTAGGCTGCTCAACTGACAATAAAGCAGAGCTGGGGGAATTTCCCGCTCTTCTAAAGCAGAGAGAAGTTGTGTGATTCTGTTAGGGTACAGCCAAGGTACATCCTGAGAAAAGGAACTTTCTGGATTGATTGGAGATCCCCCCAATGCTGCCTTGAGCATCATCTGAAGTCCAGAGCTTCCCATCATCCCTGCAGGTCACAGGGGCTCAGGGAAGACCTCTGGAGCCTCACAAAAATGTCTCTGTCGCCACTGGGAGCAGTCAGAGCCGTGGTCCTCCTGCTGAAGTCCAACCCTAACATCACACCCTGCACTTGTACAGAGGCAGCAGCCCTAAGGCAGCCAGGGTTGTGCTATTCTTTTGAAGCTTATTGCATTTTGGAAGTAGAACAGCTTGGGTCCTGCCTGTCCAAGTACTGCTGACAGTCCAAACTTGGCCATCAGCGCGCAAGGTAAGATGAGCTACTGCTGTAAGCCTGGGGTGTGCAAGGCTGAGGCATTATCAGGATCTCCTCACTGTCTCTCTGGTATTAAATTCCTCTGCAGGACCATTTTGCACAAGACTCCACTCACTAAGCAGTGGAGAGACGGGCAGAAGGTGACAATCTGCTGCTGCTTTCACTGGCTTTTCATAGAATGGATATTCAGCTGGAAGGGACCGACAAGGACCAAACTCCAACTCCGGGCTCTGCACAGAACACCCCCAAGAGTCACCACCAGGCCTTTATAAGATCTGTCCCATTCCTGGTGAAGAAGTGATGGATCACACATTTCCACTTTGAAAAAGCCTTCTCCCACATTGCCTGGCATCCCAGCAGTGTGGAGGGAGAGGGAGAGGACAGCCACAGCTGGGCTGAGGAGCAGCTTTCCTTTGAATTCCTGCTCTGCAGCACGAAGACAGCTGTCCTGCCAAGCTGAGCGAGCACAAGTGGAAAACAGTGAATGCAAACACATCTGTGCTGGTGCCAGACACGGAAAGATGGTGGTGGCGAGGATGACAGTGTTGTTCAACCCTCTCCCCACCGAGGTTGACAGAGCTACCTCCTCCAGGCATCGGGAGTTAAGGGGAAAGAGAAACTGCTCTGCAGCCTGGCGGCAGCTCAGGCTGTGGATCCCAGAAGGGCTCAGCTGTGCCCAGCTGCTCTCCCTGCATTCCCACCAAGCCAGAACCCTGCGAGCAAATGGGGAGGTTGAGGGATGGACCTAAGCCTGTCAAAATGCTGGGACAGAGACACACACCTGTGACACGGGGAGGGATGGGAGGGATTGAGGAATAACCAGACATGAAATTTGCTTGCTTTTGCCCAAGGCTCCTTGTGTCAGTTTGCACGGGTGTGCAACAAAGAACAGCAACCAAACTCCACCAAAGGATTGCTCGTCCTGAAGGGCTCCTGATTTTGCCTTTTCTGGACAGGAGAAAAGTGTCTAAGTGACCATCCATCCTTTGTTCAGGCCAGGTATTTTCTTTCATGGAGAACAGCTCCATCTTTCTGTTCTCTCCTCCACCCAGCCTGCTGCAAAAAGCCTCCTTCTTCCCCCTATTTGCATAAGTGATGATGCAGCCATCCTAATTATCGAGGGAATCCACTGCTCCCCCCTTGCAGCACCTCCCCCCTTTGCTGCTGCTCTTTCCCTGCTACGGGTTTTGCTGGCAGATGGAACTGGAGCCTCCTCAGCCCACTGGCTCTTCCTTGAAGAAGAACAAAGTGACAGCCCTGCAGGCAGCCGTGCCACGGCAGCGTGACTAATCCGCGTCGGGAGCATCCCAAAGGCCAGCGTCAAGGTTGTGCTCCCACAGCTTTGCTGGGGGAAAAGGGTGCTGAGCACGGGCTGGAGGGGCCGCATTGTCCCCTCGCAGGGATCAAGCGTGTCCTCCACACTGCTGAGCTCTGCCAGCTGCCTCAAGGCCCTCCTTTTGTACCAAGGGTGGGGAAAGGGAGATGTGGAGCACCCAGTTTGGGGTGACCAGCACAGAGATGAGCGAGCTCATGCATATGGAAGGATGACCTTACGGGCTCCACGCAGCATTCTGCACATCAGATGTGATTTGCAATCAGCCATGGCCATGCTTGTCTCCATTTCCCCCTCAAGTCCTGCTCCTGCAGCACTGCTTACATATGGTTTTACCCATGGTTTTTGATTTATCTGTCCTACTTCTCTGCCCCCCTAACCCATTACCTCAGCAGATTAGCATTTACCCACTGTGCCCTTTCAGCCAAGCGTTTCTGGCTTTGTTTGTGTTAGGATTGGGTCTTCCATGCACAGGAAGGTGTATTTTTTATTGTTGTTTATTTGCCTCTGATAAAGTAGGTGGCAAAGTCCTGACAGCAATTCTGCAGCCACAGCCAGTCCTGTTTAGTGCAGTCCAGCCTGTACATAGCTCATTTTTTATGTACATGGCATCAGATGGGCTACCCATGTGATCCTCTTCTGCTGTGTGCCTGGAAACGCTCCAGAGAGCTGATGAACCAATTGGAATTGCAGACAAGAGTTTAGTTATAGTCCCTGGGGGGAAATGAGGCCTGTGTGGAAGGAAGTAGGACAGGGGAGATGAAAATAGTCTATCAGGAAAGCGAGCCAAAAACCTGCCAAGCTCCTCCACCATGCAAATACAAGGCAGCCTTCTCCCGTACTCCAAGCCATGAGCTCCCGCATCCCACAGCCATCAGCTGAGCTGTCAGTACACTCAGCACTTCCAGGACATCCACTTCAGGACCCAGAGCTGCAAATCATGACAGACAGTTTTGGGAGTGTGCAGCAGAACGGGGGAGGACAGCAGCCAGCTCCACGTCAGCAAGGACAGAGCGAGCTCCTCCTCCTTTTCTCTGCTGGGCAGGACTCTGGGATCCACAAGGGGATCTGGGTTCTGCTGGGAAAGGCACCAAGAGAGCAACTGAACCAGCTCCTTTCACAGCAATCTTCTGTGGATGGACCTTGCTAGGCATTAAGTCCAGGGCTGACCTGAATCTAGTTAATTAATTAATGCTTTAAGGCTATAGCAGCTCACACCTCACCTTTTTAGAGCCCTGGCTCCTGAATCTGTGCTCAGGGATCGCCCTCTGTTCTACCTTCTTGTTAGAGATCTGTTCTGTCATTTTCTACTTGCTCACTTCCTCCTCCCAGCCAGCATCTCAGTTGGATCTGACATGCTCCATCTGCAAATATCCCAATCCAGCCTCCCCAGAGCGGCCACGTAAACACTCACAGCTCCAGCCAGGGAAAAGGCAAAAGCCCTCCTGCAGTTGGATTCCACAAGAGCCTTTCACCAGGCTCTCCTGCCCCAAACTCTGGCCAGATGGCCTCACCACACGGTGTCCCACCACGTTTTGTACACAGCAAAGGTGCCAATTATCTCTTCCTCCCCTACTCTGAAATCATCACTCTTTCCACAACAGAAACACTCTTTCAGTTGTCCTGCTTTCCACATTACAGGTTGGCAATTAGAATCTGCAACCTCTGAGCTTCTTTGCAAACTGATGAGCTGCTAAAAATACAGCCCCTGCAGGCACCCATTCAACTTCTATTTCTGTATTTTTTATTATTTATTTTTTTACTTTTTTTTTTTAACCAATTTAAGATGAACAAAGCACTTCAACAAAGGGAAGGAGAAAATGCTGTGATTGTGAAGATGGATTGCTGCCACTTACTTTGTTCATTTTAATTATACAAAGTCATCACTTAGTGGGAAGCCTCAGGATAGGAAGAGGGAGCACAAAGCAGTTACCATATCCCACCTCCTTATTTCACTGTGCTTCACTTTAAAGCCTCCTCAACATTCTGGCAACAATACCTGAACTAGCACTTCCATACTTTTAAATCTTTCCGTTCACTGCTCACCTGCTGTGTCTTCAACCTGGAAAGCCCAACCAGGCCCAGTCCTAGCAAAAATCAGAGTGACCAGCAGGAACAAACAGCCTCCTCCCTCTACAGAGGGCTAGAGAGTTTGTTTAAAAACTTCTCTTAACCATTCCTCTCATGCCACCTCCTAAACTGGTTCCAGCTGGGACATGAGGTTGGAAATCAAGATTCTTCAGGACAGTTAAGAGTTTAAGGCAGAAAAGTTCCGGCTGGTGCCTGGGTAAGGGCAAGGCCCAGGACTGCCTCGTTTTGCCTTCGCTATTGACTCACTTTGCCACTGGGGCAAATAACGTTCCCGTTACTGACTCCCCAATGGCAGACTAAGGATCACTGAATTGCCCTGAAGTTGATCCTGTGTTACTCAGCCTGGCATTCCTGCTTGGCTCGTGCCAGGAGTTTTGAAGGAGCTGCTGAGCCCAAAGCTGGGCTGCTCCCGGAGGTTGTGCTCTGGGCCAGCACAGGCAGGAGAGCAGTGTTCCCCTCCCAGCCTCAGGTCCCACCTGAGGGCCCCATTTCACTCCAGCCCAGGGGTTTTGCAGAGGCTGAGGGCACTCACTGCCCTCCCTGTCCTACAGTGACAGCTGAGAATGACAGTGTGCCATTTTCTAGCAGAGACCCTGGAAAACCGCTGTCCTGCTGGACGCTGGGACAGGGACAGACCTCCCACCAGTGGCACTTAGAGGTCTTTTCTGTTTGTCTGAACCACTCAGGCTCAGCTCAGAGGATGAGAACAGCTCCTTTCCCCATCAGAGCATTTATGCAGATAGCAGATTCTGTTTCTAGGATTGTTTCTGATGCCAGAATTCCCAAATCTATGACCTTTACCCTGATATGGCTGCAGCAAACTGCCTGGTTTGGGGGGACTGAAGGGGATTCTGCCCCTTCTCCCTTTTAACCATGAGACTCCATCATTCCTCAAATAAATTCTCTCCCTTGTGTTTCCCACATCTGCTCGAAATGTTTCTGGTGGGCCAAAACAACTCCACCATCTTTGCTCAAGCTTTCAGCTCCATCTTTGCCTTCCTAAAAATCTGGACTTTCACCAAAGGCCTGACTTGATTTTAACCTTGCAAATCCTGTTAATTTTTGCCCAAGGGCTATGTGTAAACACTCTCTGGTTATTGGTTTTCACTCCAGGATTTCTCTGCCCATTTTATGAGCAGTTGAGGCTGTGTTTAGGTTCCTCACACACCAATTGCCATTATTCTATGTTTGTCTGAGCTTTTTCCCTGTGCAGTTTCAGCTCCAGGAAGCTCCTCCTGTTTAACTCGAGGGTTTAGAGGTATTAACTGGGTGTCCTTCCCCCTCCTCAGCTCGGGGGTTGCATTTCCATTTGCTCCACTGCTTCTGGCATCACCGTGAGCTTCCCACAGCCACTGTCTGGTCCTTATATTGGTTTTTTTTCCACATTCCTGTCTAATATTTTATATATATATTGAACATATTGTTCACAGGTTTGTTCTCCCTTATTAACCCCTGTTTTTGGTTGTGTTCAATAGATAAGACTTTCACTTCTGTTGTTGCTATTTGCTTTAAAATATTTACAGAATTTCTTACAAGTTTGTTTTTCTTCTCCTCTTCAGTTTTGCATTGACCTTTATAAGTAAATTTTTAAAAATAATTCCATCTATTTTTCTTTCTTTTTTCTTGCACAGGTAGAATTAGATTTGGACAAGAGTCAGAATTTCTAACAGAGCTCCTGTAATTTTGTTTCAAAGAAAATCTGATTCCTGAAGATATGCCAAAGTTTTGAAACTCCTTACAAAACTCCTTACAAAACAACTTCACTAGAGCAACTAGAGTTGTTTTTAAACAACTGAAGTGATTTGTTTGGAAAACATTGAAAGTAAATTGACCTTGGAGGCAAACTGGAACATAAAAATGGTCACCATCATGAAAGTTGATCCATTTGGTTGTTAAAAGTAATACCAAGAATGATAGAGCTCTAAATTTTAAAATCATGTTGTTAGGAATGAAGGTTGTGGAGAAGAGGTGAACGTGACAGGATCCAGCAAGATAACACTGCAGGAAGATGAGAAACACTCTGTGTGGGCAAACACAGGATTGTAACTAAGTAATAAGTACATTTGCTGTTTCAACAGCAATAATTTTCAAAAGTTGAGAAAGATTACAGGCAAAGTTGATTAGAAAAAAAATTGTAGGCAGAGAAAATGCTGATTGCAAATTGGTAATTCTGCAGGAAAGTTTATTGGAAAATCAAAACCTAAACACTACAGTTTCATATGAAATAAGAACACAAGTCTAGCTGGAATCCAAGCCTTGCTCTGTTACAAAAAAAAACTCCCAAAAACAAAAGCAATCGAAAATCTCTCTTCATACACAAGGATTACATATGAAAATTCAAGGTGGGAAATGGAAATCTTGCACCAAGACCTTTTGAAGAATTAGTTGAAATCCAGTTTGGTCTGCTGACTTTAACTTCTAATATCTATTCTAACCTATTAACTCTAATCTATTAACTATCTATTAACTTCTACTATCTATTCTTTATACTATTTCTTTATACTATTTACTTCTTATACTTTATTTATTCTCTATACACAACTGCAGCACTGCCTCCAGTACCCAGGGACATCCCATCCACAGAGATGTCCCTGCCTTTCACCTGAATGACCCCTCAGAGCCTGTCCTGCTCTAAAGGGATCAGTTACCAGGGAGCAGTGGGAAGAAATGTAAGTTGGACTCAATGATCTCAAAGGTCTTTTCCACCCTGGTCAATTCTGTAATTAATTCTGTGAAATGAACCCCTGGAAAAAGAGATGGAAATGTGTTTGTGCCCAGGGAACGGGCCAGACCCTGAGAACAAGGTTGTCTCCCTCTGACTTGCTGAAAATTCTCCCTGGCTGACACCGATCAGCTGAGATCCTGAGGGTTTTACCCAAAACCAGCTCCCCACACACAGCAGTTGTAGCTGTCTCACACAGCAGATGTGGGAAAAGCTCTCTTTGTGCCAAGCAACCAAAAATGACTGAAAGGAGGAGTTAAGGGCCATTCATTCATTCAGCTACTCCGTGTGGTGGACCTCAGACAAGGATCTATATCCCAGCTCTGCTGAGGGGAGGCTGAGCCAGCTTTGGCAGCTCCATGCCTCAGTTTCCCTGCCTGCACTAAGGAGAATACCACTGACCTCCAATGGAAAATGCTCCTTCCCAGGACTGCCCTGCAGTACTTTTAAAGGTTATGCACAGATTTGTCTTTTCCCTCCTATTCCTTGGAGCTGGCAGCACCATATTTTGTTGTTTCTCATCACTCAGAGCTATTATTAACAACCGTCCGGAGACATGAAAAGTATCTACATGCACCTCTGGTAATTAGACTAAAAATCCGGCTAGTGCTGATGCAGCTCTTGTAGAATGTATTAGGAGTGAAGCCAGCCCCCAAAAGTTGTTTGGAACTCAATAATCACACCTGAGATCAGAATTAGAAGGTTTTTTTGCTGCACAGAAGGTGAGCAGGGAAAGGTGGGAGTGAGGAGCACTGTGTGAGGACTCAGCCTGGTTCCCTGTGTGGCTGTGGCAGTCACAGGTCCCAGTGTCCCCTGGCCAGCACAGCCAGCCTGGCTTGGGCACAGCTGAGCTGCTCTGCAGGACCACGGGCACATCCTTGCTGAGAGCAGCCTGCTGTCAGCCTGCCCTGCTCACACCTACATCTGCCTCTGCTGGGAAATAAAGGCTGAAAAGAGCTACGTCCTCTCCACGGCTCCCAAAACCATGTGTGAGCCGCCCTGGCAACTTAACTTTGCTTTCCCAGCCTCTCAAATTGAGGGCAGATGGTCAAGGCTTGTACATTTGAGGGGGGGAGGCTCAGAGCTGGCTCTGCACCTCTTTTTTGCGGCCCACCCCTCTTGCCTCTCCCCAGGTGTCTCAGACGTGGCTGTTCCTGGAGCTGTGGGGTTAGGGTGGGACTCAGACAGGGGGACTGAGCTGCTGGGAGGGACATCCCCTGTCCCTTGCATCCTACCCCCTGCAGGTCTGGGTGTTGGAGATGAGGAACAGGTGTGCAGGGAGAGGCACTTAGGGAGGAAAGCACGGAAAGAGGCTGTGGTGATTCCCCTTTTCCCGTGGCCACCCACCAGAGTGTTGTGGGGTGCCAGTGAGTGATGCTCTGGGCATGTCTGAATGCTCCCCCTCCCCTCAGCCCCGCTGCGGCACCACACGTACCGAGCAGCCAGGACCTGGCAGGTCAGGATCCTCAGGAGGGAGGTTGTGTGGAGGAAAATGACCTCTCTAAGTGAAGAGCAGCACTTCATTGCTTTTCAATCCTTCTGCTGATGCCAGTTCACAGCCTGCAGCGGAGTCCAGAATGCACCTAAAAATAAAACAACACCTGGGCGCTGTGCTGCTGCAGAGAGCAGGCAGGGTTTGCATCAGTGGTGTTGGGAGCTCTCTGAGCGCAGGGCAGCAGGCAGAGTGGCAGCCCCCAGCCCTCTGCCCCTGCCCCTGCTCGCGAACACGTCAGGATCTCCTCCTGAGCCCCTTTCCCTGTTGCTCTAGCCCTCACGTTGTCATTCTGGTGTGCAATGACACACAGAGAAGAGGAAGGTCCTGTCATTCCTGGGAGAATGATGTTTTTCTCAGCGGCAGGGCACTTCTGGGTGCATGTTCTGCTGGAGCAGTGTCACATGAACGGCTGAGCAGTCACTGCACAGAGCCATCCAGCAGGGTGGGATCACCTCTGACCCCAGGGACAGGGCAGTGACTGGGACGTGTGCTCTGATTGATACCTCAGACGAGGGACTCCCAAATTTGGGGTCACGGTGCTCAGTGCTGCGAGACACTCATGAGTGTTCCTCTCAGGCTGTGTCTGTCATGTCATGGCTCAGAGGCAGGAACCAGGTTGGAAACCACCTTTAGTGAAAATATCAGCATTATCAAAGACAAAGTGACAGAGAAAGGGAGATAAGGGAGACTTCCTCATAGCAGAAAACCTCTTAATGGCAATAGCAGTGACCATAATATTCTCCAAAAGTGGGAGAAAGGGAGAAGGGGAGAAGGGGGAAAGAGGAGAAAGGAAGAAATGGAGAAAGGGAGAAGAGGAGAGGAGGGGAAGGAGAGAAAAGGAGAAGTGGACAAAGAGAGAAGGGGAGAAAAGGGGATCTATCTGAAGTCAGTAAGAATTTTTTTCCACCTCCAGTGGATCACTGTGTACACCAAAGCAAACAAATGGTGCCCACAAAATTTATACTGAGGAAATCAACTTCTTGGAAGCCAAGATTGAACTAAACAATGATGAAGCAAGTTGATCAGCTACCTAGACACTATTAGACTGAGAGTTTGTTTGAGGCTCTATTTTTACAAGTGCACATGAAATCAGATTTCTAAGACCTCTGAGATATCGTTTGCTAAAACACCCATGTGAAAGGGAATAAAATATTTTGTTTCAAAAGATCACAGAATAATGGGGAGAGGAGAAATGCAAAGGTTGTCTGATCTGCTACTGCAGTTCTGATAAAAAATTCAGTTCTGGGTGATTCAGAAGAAGGTTTAACATACCTGCTCATCAGCTCAGATCTAACACATCTAATTGTGCACTTCTTCCCATGGGAGGTCATTTTTGCCTAACCCTGTCTGATAATTAGATTATGTTGTACAGATTTAGTCATTATAAATTTCAACCTGCATAATGTTTGGCTGGACACAGCTCTCAGTGAGGTTGCAAACTCTTTGATTCCCCCTAAATTATTCATTTCAGTAATATCCTGTGACAATAAAATCCACAGGTTCAGTTCATATCCATGGAAGGTTTTCCCATGCTGCCTACACTACCTACACCTTGGCACCCTCCTTTCCTTCTGCTGTGTGAAATCCTGCCAGGTTTTTGGGCTGGATTTCTCCAAAGGGGAATGTTTTTACAGGCTGAGATGATCACCTTCCTCAGAGTACCACCCATCATCAGGGGCTTCTCTTTCAGAGGAGGCATCCCAAGAGCAGACTGCAGGGAGCTTGTTCTTGGCATACACTGAGCAGTAAACGTGTTCATCACAGCTGGGAAATGGGTGAGAAAACAAAAATAGATGGAGAAGCTCAAATAGAAGGAGAATGTGATGTGTCTGTGGAACCAGGGGGAAAGGATGGAGCTCATCTGCTCAGGTCCACTGAGAGCCCTGTCAGTCACCCCGTGGATGACAAAGCAATGTTTACCCCAGTTCAGCCAATGTGCAGCAATGATTGTGATAACCAGTCAGAGGAGCAGAGGAACAGACAGGAAAACGCACAGGGGGAGGAGGAGGAAGGAGGGAGCAGGAGAAGCAGACCAAGCTGATGGTGAACTCTGGGCTAAACCACCCTCCCTCACTCCCATGGGCACAGAAATGCATCAGAACATCCCAGCTCAGGAATTCCAGCCCCTGGAGATCCCACAGACAGGTGACACGCAGACACAGCTCAGAGCAGAGATGGGAACAGCAGCTGGTGCAGCCCTGTGGCTCTGGGCAGGAGTGCTGCCACCAAGCATGGGGAAGCTGGAGGAGTTGTAGAAAATGTGTGAAGGGAAAGCCACGATGAGCACCAGCAGCTGCCTCTGACAAGAGCTGTTCCTTCAGGTGTGCTCAGCCTGGTTCCATCTCCTGCACACCCCTGGCCTGAGCCCTTCCAGGAGCACTGCTTGCCTCTTCCTCAGTCACTTTCAAGCCCTGTGCTTTGGGCTCAAATGCTTCATCTGTGCTCCAGCTTTCCCCTCACCTTCCCTGGCAAGTACCTCTGGATTTCAGCCATTCCACACCATCCTCCATCCTCTCTGCTTTCCAGAGCCCTCTCTGAGCTCCAGCACTGCAGATCCAGCTGACATCCCTGCTGCCTCTGGACTTCCAGGGTAAATCCTTCTCTGCTCCCTGCCTGCCCCTCTCCAATCCCCTCTCTGGAACGGGCAGTGGCTGCTTTCCACATCAGCCACATCCCTGCTACACACTTTTCTCTTAATTTCCTCCTCCCCTCAGGACATTGATGCTGGATGAAGTTTCCCATTAAACCAGCCACTCTTGTAGAAAGGGGGGCTGACATGATTAATGCCTTTCGGTGAGGAAGGCAGAAGTGCAGCCAGGGAACGAGGAGACAGGCACATTCCAGCAGCCAGTCATTAGCATTTGCCCCAAAGTGGCGGCAGGGCACAGGATGGACAAGATTTTTCCAGCACTGTCTTGTGCTGGATGCAAACATTTTAGGGCCAAGAAGAAAGAGAAGCCTCCTTCTCTCTGTTTCATTTTTCATTTATTCTGTAGCCGAACAGCGCTGCCTTGGGCCCAGGTTCAAAGGAAGAAGTGATCCTCCCAAGCCTGTCTTGGTGGCAGTGGGGAATCCACAATTCAAGCTGCAGACTGGGCTCAAGGGAGGTCAGATTTATTTCTGGTCTTTTTAGGTTTTAGCAGCTTTATGTTTTCTCCCTCTTCACCCTGTTCCCTCTCCTCTCTGGCATTTGCAGCAGGTCCTCTGTGAGCAGCTCTCCTGACAAACCCATTTCCTGAGGTTTTCTTCACTAACCTTAAAACCCCAGGAGAGGCCATCCCCTTATCCTGACTCCAAACTTATCCTGACTCCCCTTATTCTGACTCCAAACTGCCAGGATTTGGGAGAGAGGGCTTGGACAGCAGCCCCAGCTAACACTCAGCTGAGTGAAACTTCCCTTGCAGTCAAAAGAAAGGAAAAAACTTCCTCCACATTATGAAAAGCAGGAATTTGGCTTGTGTGAGCTAGAGGAGTCTGTTTCCCTCAGCTGACAACCAGAGGAGGTTATGGTGATTGACTTTAGGCCTTTGCAAAATTCCCCCACCCCCAGCACACTGTGATCAAGATCCTACATCTTCCCGTAATAGTTTGTTCTGAGCACCCTGAATATTTAAATAAGGAAATCAATGAATAAGTAACTAAAAAAAAAAAAAGGAAATCTGGTTTTTAAATTTGATTTATTTCCTTCAGCTTCCAACCATTCATTCTCCTTATGCCTTTTCCAGACTGAAGAACATTTCTGCAGCCAGGATCTTCTCCTTGTGCAAATGCCTGTAAAGAACTCCGACAGCTTCCAAGTCACCCTTCCTTCCCTAATTGGTGCTCTTAAAATACTTTACAAATCATTCATGAAAAATGTATAAAAAGAGCAGATCTGCCACTGCTCTCTGGGTAAAACCTCAGAAATACTCTTGTTGGGGTTTGTTTGGTTATTTGTTTTTCCAGGTTACCCAAAGTCCATTATCTGTAACTGCAGTTATCCAGTTTCAAATGTGTAAATGCTCTTAATCTCAAATGAAATTAGCACCATAAAGAGCCAGGGGCCTGGGAATTGCTTCAACAAAAGTCAATCCATTATGTTCATCCACATTTTATCAATCAAAGCCTCAGTCTCAAAGAATAAAACTAATTATCTTTGAAAAGATATTTTTCTACAAAATCATGTTGACAATGCTGGTTTCTGTTTCTAGCCTTTGATTCTTTATCAATTGGCCACATCAGATTATGTGGCCCCATTATTTGATCTGACTGATAACACGTTACCTCTTACACAGCTACAACCTGCTGGCCTTTCTGAAAAATAATGTTATTAAATAAAGTTCACACAATTACCTACCATGCTGTGAGGTTTATTAGAAACTATGGTTAGCTGACCAAGAGGAAGTTCAGCTAATTCCTCAAAGGGTCTTGGTGCAAGTTTTCCATTTCCCATCTTGAATTTTCTGGTGTAATCCTTGTGTATGGATGTAGATTTTCCATCCTTCTCTTTGTACCAGAGCAAGGCTTGGATTCCAGCCAATGTTGTGTTCTTATTTCATATGAAATTGTGGTGTTTGGGGGTTTTGGTGCTCTAATAAACTCCTCTTAAAGAACCACCCATTTGCAATCAACATTTTCTCTGCTTACAGTTTCTCTTCTAATCAATTTTGCTTGTAGTTTTTCTCAAATTTTGAAAAATATTGCTTTTGAGACAGCAAACATACTTATTACTAGTCACAATCCTCTGTTTGCCGATATTGAGTGTTTCTTGACTATGCAAACATCTGATAAGTGAAGAATAGGGAAAATTGTCGAGAAAGATCTTACAACTCATTAAGGAAAAAGAAAAGAAGAGAGAAAAAGGAAAACAAAAAAGAAGGAAAGAAGAGATTTCTTTGTAAATGGATTTTAGAGCTGGAAGGGAGGAAAATTTGAGGCACTGCTTTTGTGTCTTTGGAAGAAAGCAAGGAAATAAACAGTGACACTGAGCTGGCATCACCACTCCATGACAGATCTCATGACACTTCCACTCATGCTGCTGTTTTGTCTTCAGCAGTGTGTGAGTCTGGGGAGACATCTGAAAAAAGTTGCAGTCACAGAATCATCCTGGTCCAAAGGAACTCGAGATCTCACTCAATTCTTCCTCCTCAGAGTAATGAGGTCTCTTTTACCCAGTCAGGTCTGGTAAAAGTCCAAGAACAGAGGTTCATGGTGGCAGAATAGATGTGACCAGATAACTCCCAGAGCAGAGGGAGGATGTCCTGCCTTGGCACTGACAGGTTCTGCCTCGGGGCACAGCCCAGGAGGCCTCTCCAGGTCCCTGGAAATCCCTTTTCCTGTGACTCAGCAGGCACTGCTTTAGCTCCAATCAGCTTCCAGCCTAGAGAATCATTTATCTTTATTCAACACAACATTTCCTTTTGTAGAAGAGCTACCAGAAGTGTCACACGTGACAGAAGCTGTGGGAAAATCACATTTTCAGAAGTTACCCTAACATTTTCATAGGGGTTTTAAAAGACAGGCTTCACAGAAGGGGACCTGTTGTGCCTTCCCCACTCCCCATGAGCTCAGTTCAGGCTGCACATGATCAGCGCTGCTGGAGATGCCCTTGCTGCTCTCTGCACCATCCCTGAGATTGCTGAAGGTCACTGCCATCCTTCAGCTGCACTCAGTTACTACCTGAGGCACTGGGGATGTTCCTCCACCAAAATGTTGCCCTAATTTTGCTCCCTTAGTTAAAAGCTACTCTGTGCTGTCTCCCTTTGTAGGTGACAGAGAGAAACATGGACTTGCTGCTGCCTGTGTGTGGTTCCAGGGGAGACTAATTGTTTTAATTAGACTTATTAAAAATATCTGAAGCGAGGCAGCTTGAATGTTTATTATGTTTCTTCCTTGATCTAAGTACATGCCAGAATCCTGGTTCCTGTGATATCAATTACACCCAGCCTGTGTCTTTCAGTTCCAGGCCCCTCACTTTCCCCTGTAGTTTTCCCCTACATGGTATGATTCAGCCACTGAATTTCAGGCCTGCCAGTTAAAAACCATATTCTTTCCTCTCTGAACTTTTTGTTTTGTTAACCAGCTGTTGTTTTGAGGACCTAGATCACTGATGAACTAATTTTTGATAGTTACTGAAACATTTTTGCAGTCCCTATGAGCTCTTCCCTCTAACTTGAGTTGGAGTCCAAGGCCTGGTCTCCACCCTTTTGTTCCTTTTCAGTTCCACTTTTTTCTTCCTTTCAGCACCTCTGAGCTGACATCCAGCCTAGTTTGGCTGAAGTTCCCTGCCTGTGAAGGCTGAAACTCTGTGACCATCCAGCTTGTTCCTCCTTTCTTTTGCAGATTACCTTTGTCTGGATCAGGAAGTTTCCTGACAGATACACGACTCAGACATGGAGATGAAAAGAAATCTTTATCAGATCTGTGCTCCTGACTTATATAAATAAGCATTGGGCATGATTCGCCACTCATTAAAGTGTCTCCCTCAGGAGATGGCTGACAGTTCATTAAGTAAGATGAAATATTATTATTTAAACTCAAGACTGATCAGGCTGGGTGGAAACTCAGACTACTGTATTCATGATTTCATGCATTGACAAGGAACTTCTGCAAAACAATCCTCTGAAGTGGCTGACCCGTGTGGATATTTAGATCCTGCTGCAATTTATCTAACAGGGTAAATTGTGTCATGTAAGTGACAGAGCTTTGTGCTCAAGGCTTGCATTCCAAATACTCATCCTCACGCCCAGAGAGCTTTGGTACAGGTTTGGTACAGTGTGTATTCACCAACTGAAGCTTGATCCAAGTCTCAAGCTCAAGACATCCAGTTCCTCCATCCCAATAATCATAGTTGCAGTGCCCTTTTGTCCCTGCTCTGGTCAGTATGAGCTGCCCCACAGTGTGTCTGCAAAGCAGGCCTCAGTAGTTACTGGCAGCATGGTGAAGTGCCACGCAAACTGCCCATCCTTATTTATCTTTCTTCATTTCACACCTTGCATTCAGCTTTTCAGGTTCTTCCCTCAGAGGCGCTGTACCTGATCCGGGACCATTCATCTTCAGGACAAGTTCTATTGATCAGCTGTTATCCAATTTACAGTAGCCATGTAATACAACATGAACTCCGGGGGCTCAGGAGGGAATTCAGTGTGGGACCAAGGAAAGGCCCTTCTGCCAACCCTGCAGTGCAAGCACAACGTGCACAGATGCTGATGCTTTACAGCACAGCCCCCAGCCCTGAGCAGAAAGAGCAACAGGATCACTGCCAGAAAAAAATAAAAAAACCAGTCCCATTCCCTCCTTCAGGCAAGTGTGAACATTCCTGGCCACATTTTGACAGAAAAAAAAAGAAAAAAAGGAGGAATCCATGCCCAAGCAACTTTACAGAGACAGTCCATTAATGCCTCCAAAACCCTCTGTAATATGCAAGGCTTACACTTTTTTAATTTTTTTTTAATTTTTTTTTTTAACCCTGAACACAAAGAGCAAATATCTCCTTTCAGGAAGAGTGACCTTTACAGGGCACCAGGAGAAGGAGAGAGGGAGGCAGAATAGAGGCAGACCCCTGTGAGAGGGGAGCCACACAAAGCGTGCCCTGACTCTCAAGGCTGAGGTTGGGCTGGGTTCTTGTCTCCACAGACAGCAGAGCTCTTGAAAACAGAGCTGCAGCCACACCAGTGACAGCACAAGAGCTGTCTGGGTACTTTCAATAGACCTATTATTCCTTGGAAAAGTCCATTTCTTGAAATCAGAGCCATTTGCAGGAAAGAATCAGTTTTAATAAATCCTTTCCTGTTTTTTGTTTTGTTTTGTTTTGTTTTGTTTTTAAGAGAATTGACCTAATTTTTAAGTTCTTTCTTGTTTTTCCCCCAGATTAAATAAGTATCCTTGATAAGCATTCTTATAGCATTCCCAATAATTAGAACTAAACTAAAATGCCAAAATGGCCAAAAAAGACAAAAGAAAACTCCACAGAAATGTTTCCATTGTTGCCCTAACCAGAATGTAGCTTTGTAAAAACTCAAGTTTTGTCTGGATATTTTCCCTGGGACATGCAGACCTTTTTCAAGCAGCTCCATGTCATGCTGTTTCTTGTAGTAATTTTGTAGGACATGAACACTGATATTAAGGGTAAAGTAACTCTATTTCGCACCTTCCCCTGATTTTCTTTTCCCTCTTTGATGTTCACCTCCTGCTAGAACATTTTCCCTGATACCATTCTTGGGTTGAAAGCAACCTGATTCACATCTCACGCCAATTACTGTGACATTGTCAGAACTAAACCAGTTTACACCACCTGAGCAATATGATTATTTAGCAGTGGGATCAGTCCTCTGCCTCTTCTTTCAAGATTTCTGCCACAGGCTTTGATGGAAAGCTGACTCCTTTCCTCCCTCTCTGAACAAAAGCATAAGCAACTTAATTTACTCCTATATTAGTTAAAAATCATGAAAAAAAAAAAAAAAGAAAATTGAATAATGGCTGAGAATTTGTAGATTTCCTTTATTTTATCCACACTTCTAAAGAAGTGGACCACATTCCTTCTGGACCACATTCTCCCACCCCACAGGGTGCATTTCAGAGGGGAAAAAACACTTTATCAGAGTTTCCCACCCTGGCTGTACTTCCCTGCACTGCATCTCCATTCTCTACTCTAGACCCTCAGGAACTGCCCTGAGGGCTGGGCGGACACTGGGCCACACTGAAAAAAAAATCTTTATAAACTTGAGTCCCTCCACAGAAGTGCAGTGGCACATCTACAGGAGGAGCAGGGTGGGAAAAGGGAACCAGTGGCTGAGAAGGGTGGGAAAATCTTAACCAGGGAAATTGTAATGCAGAGCCTTCCTTTCCTTGTCTCTCTTCTTTCTTGTTCACCTGTGTTTATAAAAACACCAATAATTGGCATATGTTAGAAGCATAAACAAAAACAAAAATGACAATTTGGGGGAATGAGAGGGTGGATTAGAATTTTCTGCTTGGATTTGCTCTCATTCTGGATTCAGCAGCGCGCTCGGGGATCTGGCTTCAGTTTTGTTTGTGCCTTTGTTTGTTCAGCTTTTTTATGTGTTTTGTTTCATGTCAGCTAATAAATACAGACACAGATATGAATGATTTCAATCTTCCCAAATTTCAGGATATAACTTTAGCCATTTGATCCAGAACCCATCTGAACTCAAACCCAAGTAAAAGATTTTTTTCCCTTGTAATATCTATATTAAAAACGTAAAAAAAAACCCCAAACTCAAATTCATAGTGCTGCTCTTCTACCTTTTTAAAAGACAGGGCTGTAAATTCATCTGATTTGAGGCCTAATGTGTGACAAGATTCACACACAGTGATATCTTGTATTAAAGCAACGGATATTGTTAGAAAGAACTTCAGCACTCTTCATTGTCTTTGAGACTCTCACCATTCCATGCAGCATCTTTGGCATATACACAAACCCAGGGTCTCTCAACCCCCAGTGCATCTTACAGGCACAAATCCATTATCACAATATCCCAAACACAGGGAAAAAATTGTCAAGGGTAGCAGGGAAGGAGGTTTTTTATTTGTCTTTCTGTTACAGACTTCAAATTGAATCTGTCAGACAATATCCAGATTATCTGCTCAGCATGAAAACAAAGAATGATTTTTTTTTCTTTTTTTGATGAAAGCTGAGGTGTGTATTAATGTCTTGAGGGCTGAGAGTGTTTCAGACATCTATTACCATAAATTAACCCTAAAATATTGGAAGCTGGCAGTCCTGCAATTCTCTGATCTGCCTTCCCCAGTGTGCAGAGCAAACACAGATGTGGACACTTTGTGCTCCCCCCGGCCTGTGTCTGTTTGTGCCAGTGGATGTCATGATGTGATACCTCAGGAGAAGCCTTTGCTTGTTTGTTTGCACACTGATCCATGCCTGAGTGAGAAACAGCTCAAACTCCACCTCCTTATCAGGTGGAAATGTTGAAGTCTGACTTTCTGATACAAATATTCCGAGCAGGAGCTTTGGCAGTGTGGGGCACGGTGAGCAGTGAGGAAGACTGGGTTCTTGTCTCCACAGACAGCAGAGCTCTTGAAAACAGAGCTTCAGCCACACCTGTGACAGCACAAGAGCTGTCTGGGTACTTTCAATAGACCTATTATTCCTTGGAAAAGTCCATTTCTTGAAATCAGAGCCATTTGCAGGAAAGAATCAGTTTTAATAAATCCTTTCCTGTTTTTTGTTTTGTTTTGTTTCGTTTTTTTTTTTTAAAGAGAATTGACCCAGTTTTTAAGTTCTCTCTTATTTTTTCCCCAGATTAAATAAATATTCTTGATAAGTATTCTTATAGCATTCCCAAAAGCTTGAGCCCTTCAGTGGAAAGCATCCACTTTTCCTTGGGGATTTCAGTCACACACTCTTCCACTGCCCCAGCCCGGCCTTGGGCACTGCCAGGGATCCAGGGGCAGCCACAGCTGCTCTGGGCACCCTGCACCAGGGCCTCACCCCCTCACAGGGAAGGCTTTACAATTTAAATCCAAATTGAGGCAGCACTTTACATCCACATTACTGCACTTTTTTTCCTGGTGTAGAGGCCTTCTGAGAGGAGAGGGCAGGCACCAGCCATCGTGCCTAATGGCCCTGAGTGTTTGTGTGCCAGCAGCCAGCCTGGCCAGTGCTCCACACCGCTGGGAACCGTGCATTAAAGGGACATTGCCGTCCTCTCCTGTGCGTGGGCCCTCTCAGAGCTCTGCAGTCCCTGTCACCCATCAGGATGTATTGTATCTGTGCTCACTAATTTCACAGCCCGTAAATTACAGGCGTACCCTGCGTATCTTCATCTCATTAGAGAAGGTTAATTTAAGCAGACAATCAACAAAAATACAGAAAACTGGTTTGGAAAGAGGATTTTGCTGTGTCTCTGACAGACAATGAATTCACAACCCCAACATCTGCCACCGCTAGAGAGAAAATGCTGGAGGAAAAAAAAAGGATAAAAAAGAAAGGAACTCATTGCTATTTCCTCTGATGAATGGTGAATTTCCAATTAGCATTTTAATTACTCAAGCCAGACTTTCAGCTGGTTTGATGATCACAAGAAATTCCATAAGCAACAAGTCATCTTGGTTTGTCAGCATGTGCTGGGGTAATGGAGAATGCACTTACAAGGGTTGGCCTGCGAGACTGTTCCTCTTCTGGAAAAATCCTACAGCATTAATTGTTCTCAACTATTTATTTATAGTTTTACATGGTTTTTATATATTCTATATAGTTTTACACTTTTGTACCACCCAAGAAAAACCTACAAGACTGTTGTACCTGAGGCGTTTGGTATAAATGGTATAGATTTATTTTCTGGCAGATCCTACAGCAAATCCATCAATAGCACCCCAAACATCTGAACCTGTATCACCTGCCTGAGGAAAGCCTTCAGCAAATCCATCCCACATCATTTCAGACACCTTTGTGTGTCCTTCACCTGAGCTAATCCTACAGCAAACCTGTCCCTGGGCCCTGATGGATGGGCAGAAGGTCCTGGTGGTGATAACTCCACCACCTTTCTGTTTGTACAACCAAAAAGGAGCAGGACGCTTTTCTTTTTAAGTTCCTGTGCAGTGTTAGGAAATTCAGTGTCCTCTGGGGAAGGAGAATGAGCAGGGATGTTATTATCCTTGCAGGTGAGGGGTGCAGCTTTGACTATCCTAAACCTTGCACTCTGTTCCTGCACCACTAACACCAGCAGGCTTGGCATGGGACAGGCCCCTGCCACGAGCTGGGTTCTCCAGAATGGAAATTTTCAAGGATGTTGAAGGAGATGCTGGCACAGGCTGCTCCAGGCACTGGCTTGGACACCTCATGCTTTGCCTTGAGGGGAAAAGCCAGCAGGTGGAAAGGTGTGCTCAGCCTGGAGCCCACAGCTCCGTGCTGAAAATCCACAAACCTGTCAATGAACTGACATCAGCACAGGTCAGTCAAATCCTACAGGGACTCAGAAAGGTCTTAGACTTTGCTTTAAGACTTAAAATGGCTGATCTGGGGATTTGGGTTATTCCAATCCCTTGATTTGAACAGGTCTGGAATTGATCAAGATGAGGATGGGCCCTTTGGGTCCTTGTAGACCATCGTGCTTTGTTTTTATTGTCTGCCCACTTCAGTCATTTTTTTTTCCTCACATTTTGGTTTGCTGATGTTGGGGTTTTTCCTGTGAAGACTTCCTTTTCCCTTCATTTTGATGTGATGTCTCATCCTCTCTGGATGTTCATCATAGAGCAGCCTTCTGTGGTGTAAAGTTACCTGCACATCATTGGTGTGTATTCATCATCTCTGAAAATACCACCTTCGCTCCCTGGCAGTAATACTAAAATATCAGGACCAAATGTGTTTACTTGCAAAAAAAAACAATTGCACATGGGGAGCAATCATTTATTCAGAGCAAAGAAAACCAAAACAACCAAGCCAGCAGTGCCCGTTTCATTAAGTGGACAAATGAGAGGTTTTTAAGTTCGTGGCAGTCTGACGGATAAAGGTACCTTGTCAGAAGGTCCCTCTAGACTGAGTTGCAAACAAAAGAGAGGAAAAGCTTGGGCAGGAAAGCAGATTTGCGGTGACAGAATGAGCAGATCTGACTCGGAGCTCTGGTTTCTGTGGTGCTGCTGTCCAAGGTGCTGCCAATCACCCAGTGTGTACCAAGTGTGCCCAGACAACACGGAGTGGACACTGGAGCTCTTTTCTTTTTCTAAGTGGTCTTGTCAAGTCAATCCTTCACTGCAGCTTTTCTTCTTACTTACCATATCCCATTCCTGCATCCCATCCTTTCATCCTCAGTGAGGCTGACCAGACTCATTCCCTTCTTGCAGTATATTATTTATACATTTGTGTTATTTTTCCCTCAAAGGTCCAAAGGTGGACATGGCTCTGTTCCTTGGAGCAGCTCCTCAAGCACCAGGAGCAGAGCCTGGTGTCAGTATACAGCAGAGTTACAGCAGAGCTGTGTAAATCCCAAAGGGAAACACATAATGCCCAGTGAAATGAGAATAAATAAATAAATAAATAAATAAATAAATAAATAAATAATCTCTACATCCCCTTTCTGCCCCTGAAGCCTCACATCCTCTACATCCTGTTTTTCCCTTTCCTCCTTGCAATTCCAGCCCTTGCCCCATCCCTCTCCAACTCACAGCAGTCTGGTAGAATTTCACCAATGTAGGCAAGTGGAACACTTCACTTCCAATCCCTGAACGAGGCCAGGGAACAGAGGAGTTTATTATATCATAAATTAGGACATGAAAAGCTAATACATTTTATACATTTGTCAGAGAGGGAGAGAGAGGAGGAAAAACCTTTGCTGCCAGGTTCCTCATAGCAAATCTGTCACGCTGGAGAAAGGCTGCTGGAAGGGAAGTATTTACAGACAGAGAGAGCCCTGGTGCAGAATAGCAAAGCTCCTGCTGGAAGCTCCAGGGCTGTGGCAGGAGCCAGGATAGAGTTCTCAAGCCAAACCACACACAGCCCTCGGCACAAGCACCTCAGCTCTTCTTGTGTGGGGATAAAATGATGCCCAGCAGAGCCACGGGGGAGCTGGCTGTGGCTGCTGGGACTTTGTGAGGCTGAGGACCCAGGGGGTGCTGCTGGTGTTTTTGCTGCGCGTCTGAATTTACCTGGTGCTGCTTTACAGAAAAAAAAAAGATGGGAAAACATATCCAGAGATAGGCAATGGAGCTGAGGAAGGGTCTGGAGCCCCAGGAGAGGCGGAGGGGGCTGGGAAGGGGCTCAGCCTGGAGAAAAGGAGGCTCAGGGGCCCTGGTGGCTCTGCACACCTCCTGCCAGGAGGGGACAGCCGGGGGGGTCGGGCTGTGCTCCAGGGAACAGGGACAGGAGGAGAGGGAACGGCCTCACGCTGGGCAGGGGAGGCTCAGGGTGGGCACCAGCAGGAATTTCCCCACGGAAAGGACTGTCAGACATTGGAATTGCCCAGGGAGGTTATGGGATCACCATCCCTGGAACAATTTAAGAGGCATTTTGTGGCATTTTGGGATGTAGTGATGTTAACAGTGGCACTCAGTGATCTTACAGGTCTTTTCCAACCTTAATGATTCTACGATTCTAAGTCAGATCCCAGTAGACTAATACAGAGGAATTCTCTGGGAAATCTGTTCCACCTGCCAGGCACACGTCCCCATGGCTTTCCGTTCTGTGCTTACTCCAGGTGGATTGTCCCATTTTAGTTGAGCTTTTGCCCAGTCCCACTGCACCTCCAGTCCCTATGACATCGCATTTCTGCTGCCTGGCAGATCCAGTGATGGTGTGCTTCCTATCTCTCCTTCCACAATCCAAAACTCAAGGCAGGAAGGCGTTTCCCAGGCATCATCTCCCTTGGAATAGTCAGCAAGTCAGACTTAATTAGGACAAAGAACAGCAAAAAGCAATAATTATTAAAACTTAGAGTCGCCTGCACAGATGAGAAAGTAGAAGGAGCTCATGCTGGCAGGAGCGTGGTGTCTGAGGCTGGAATTCCCCACAGCCAGCTCCTTTATCCACAAGGATGAAGCATGGGAGAGGGCAGTGGTGTTGCCTGCAAGAATTCAGCTGAAATTACCCACAGAAGTTGTTTCTCAAGGCTGAATGTCCCTCAGGCAGCTGCTGAGCTGGTGAGGGAAAGGCAATAGGTGTTGCTTTGGTTATTTCAGCCTTGACCACCCCCAGACCCCAGGACACAGCTGGAGGCACAGCTGGAGGCAGACCTGTGAGACTGCTGCTTTTGGGAGCATTTCTCTCTGTGTGGGTAAAGGTGCACTGGGACACAGCACTGGGAGAAGGAATTGCAGAGGAGCAGCCAAGGGAACCCATCTGATCTGCCACCGTGTCCTGACACCAGCTGAGAGCAGCCCAGCAAGAGGGAAAGCTACAGCAGCTCTTCTGAATGCTCCTCCAATCTCTGGAAAATACAGTGGCTCCCCGAGTTGTTGCCACCTGTGGTCCTACCTGGCTCCTGTTTCCTAGGCTCCTGCCATGGCTGTGGGTGTGGGTGCTGACAAACTGGGCAGAAAGAGAAACCAGAAACTTCCTGGGGTACCCTGGGAGGCTGTGAGGAAGTGCAGAGAAGAATTATAAACAATATTCTGCACCTGCTGTTTATACATGTCATAAGATGTTTGTCCTGGGATGTTTTTCAAGAGATTGTTGCTCTTCGTTCACCAACGGACTGAGGGGTGTCTTTGCTTGCTAACCTGTTAACCAATACAAATCTACCTAATGAATTCATCTAGAAAAAGATGAGTCTTTTCTTAATAAATTATTATTTTGCTTTCTGATTTATGGGTTCTTCTACGAGCCAACTCTACAGCAAACTATGGGTGTCACAACCTGCACAGTTCTCACATCTATGCTGCCGCCACCCAGGTCTCTTTGCCCAAAGCAGTCCCCTTTTCGCAGAAGGGTTTTGCTGTCTCCGCCCTTCAAACTCCCTCCTTTGCTCCTCTTCCCCAGCCCCTTTGCTCCATGTGGGAGAGTGACCATTGGCAGTCCTGAAACTAGAGGCAGACCCCAAAAGACAGAGCTCAGAAGAGAGGTGGAGCTGGGCTCCACCATGGCTCAAATCCATCTCTCTCCAGATCTGTTCTTGGCCCCAGTGTTCTGCCCCATCTCCCTTGCCAGGGTAGCTTTTCAGAAGCTGCCAGACAAAACATCTCAGATTAATCTCACTCTCTTCCTCTCTCCTTTTAGAAACTTTTAATTAGTCCCCACCTCAGCACCATTATTAGTATTTGTTATTAAGTATTAAAACTGCTCACCCCCTGCTCCTTCTCCCTCTTCTTCCCTCTTCCAGCCCTTTGTTTTAATTGTTATATTTTTTCATCAGTGATCAGCCAAGCTTCCCTAATGATCTAGGCTCATTTAAAGGGTTTATAACTCCGGCACAAAACTCCAATAAAAAAGCGGCAGCCTTGCTGGGAACCTCCTGGGGCTACTCAGCAGCCAGGAACACAAACTCATTTAACACTTGCCTGTTCCCCCCTTTTCTTAGTCACCATCACCCATTCTGTCAAAATATCTTCCTCTGCACACACAGAAACCCTTCATTTTTCCTTTTCCACTTCTTTCTCTCTTGATTCTTTCTCCCTGCGGATCGAGGCAGGAGAACTGGAAAAATCCTTGATTAGGCACATGGTGGAGTTAACAGCAAATAGACCAAACCCACTGTTCCTCCCAGCCTTTTCCCTGCCGATGCTGCATTCCTGTCCCCTCTCAGGAGGAAAAATATAAAGAGTTGTAGTGAGGCTGAGAAAAAAAATGATCTGGCTGTATTTCTCCTGAAGTATATTTAGCAGTTGCAAGTTACCCCTCTAGAGAGTTTAAAAGCCTTTTTTAACAAATCTGCGAGTTTGGCACTGCCTTTCCCTCCTTGCTCTTCTCCTTTTGCAAGAGGTGTAGATTTACACACCGTAGACAAAGGGTTGCTTGGCAAACTCTCAGAGTCTTGGCCCAGCTTCCCATTGAGTACAGATGTTGCTTCCAAACCTGTCTTTAGCCTTGTGCACAGCCAGCAGGAAATTCGTGGGGATCCAGGCAGGAGGAGGGCAAGCTGTTCTCCAGGAACAGACTCTGACCTGGACTCAGGTAGGCTCTAATGTGACCTACTGGGCTTCTTGCCCGTGGCCTTGGGCACTGGGCAATTGGCCAGGGTGAGGGGCGAGCCAGGAGAACACACCTACAGGGACCTCCTTGTACCAAGCTTTTTGAGGGAAACCTCACAAAAGCTGTTCCATCTCTCTGTTTACACACAAAGCCCTTCTGAAATGAGGAGGAAAGAAGGGAGTGTGAGTGGTAAAGAGGAAATGAGTAGAGCAAGGCACGGGGTGGATTTTTGTCACCTGCCTTCAGCCATCTGCCATGTGGGCACTTCCATCTGAGCTGTCACTCTGGGCCTCTCCCTGGAAATGCCAGGGAAAATAAACACTTTTAACACCCTGCTTACCCTGCCCTTGTAAACGAGTGAAACACTGATCTTTTTACCCTGAAAAGACCCCCAGTTCTTCCAGCTGATGTACTTCCCAAAGCCATCCATTCCGAAATTATGGAGCAAATGATGCCATGAAATGGTCATGCTTTGAAGTCCCTACTGCTCCCAGGACAGCATCACACCCGCAATGACCACGGGAGCCACAATTGCCCTGATACACTTTACAAGCAGCCTTTTGTTCTCACTTGAAAGGAGCTCAGCTGAAAGGCCCAGCAATGTGTTCAGTCATCTTCAAAAAGCCAGAATCATTTGGTGGGAAAAAGCAGTCGGAGCTCCTCAGTCATTTGAAAAGGACAGCTTCCCAAGGAACTTCAGCACCATCCTCCCTTGTCTAGCTGCTGGGCTCCTCTGGGAGATGAGTTCTGGAGCTGGTTGAGCTGCTTTGACACATTTTTATTATCAGCAGTTTGAGTTTCGGGGAGAGAGAGAAACAGCAAAAGGAAACAAATCAACCCATTGAAATATTTTATGGAAGGTGGGAAAAATCATAAGGTTTTGGGGTGTTCAGTAGTATTGGGTTTTCAACTTGGGCTGAAAGCGCAGCACAATGAGTAGGGTCTGTGGAGGGTGCCTGCAATTAGAGACCTGCTTGAGGATACAGAGCTGTCTTCTCCTTGCTTCCAGCTGCTACATTTAATTAAAAGAAAGCTAAACAATCCATTACATTAAATTACTTTCTGCACATTACTTTTCCACATAGACAACTGAAATGGTTGCCACAGGGATGTTATCTGACCGCAGGCTGGAAAGGAGATAAACCATTCTCAAAATTATTCTATTCTTACCTGAAATATCACCCCAAAGACCTGGCCAGGAGCCATCCCTGACTGCGTGAGGGCTATGAAACTGGTGGGGATTCAGCAGGAATGTAAGGGGCATTAATGGGCTGTAATCCCAGCCTCATCTCACTTATTCCTGTATCTTGTCACAAGATTATAAGAATGCCAAATCACTACAATGTTGTGGCAAACAAAAGGGATTCTGTTGTGTTTCCTCACTCTACTCTCTGTCACCTGCACGGAATCTGCAGTAAATAAAATCATACCATGAGTTAGTCTCCACTTCAGCTGCTTCTTCAGAGTTTCTAATCAGTACCAAACAGTCCATATACATTGTTTCACCTTCTAACTTAGACAGTCCTTTGATACTAGAAGTGAAATATGCCAGGGATATCTTGAAATATCTCATGGAAGCAGAATTTGTAGGAAAACTCCTTGTCCCTGTGGGCATTTTGTTTTCCTTTCAATTCCAGCTCAAAGAAGGATAAAGAGGGTTTGGAATCCTCCTCATGGCCCCATTAGGCCACAGAGCAGACTTTGCCTCCTGGAGAGGAATTGCCTAGGAGCACAGCCCAAGCCCAGAGTGTAGCACGGAAGGAGATGCTGGTTAAAGCCCTGCCTCACCACTCTGCCATTTAAAAAACATTCAGGTCTTAAAGCAGCTCCCAAAGCATGACCAGCTTTTGGCAAAACCAACCTGGACTGGCTTCAGAAGAAGAACTGAACAAAACCATCCTGGCTCGACTCTGCTGCCTTTGTTACAGCTCTGCCTTTATTTTCTGCACTCCACGCCACTTTCCCTCTGAGATAATTGTTGCCAAGTGGCTATTTTGAACATGGTTGAGTGCAGATTGCTAAAGGAGAGACAGGCTTCTGCTTCTGTCTTGCTGACTGTTTTTGCTTTATTCCCCATCTCAGACAAAAACATTCCGTGGGTATCTGTTTACTGTTTGTGCATAATGCGTTATGGTGGGAAATGGTCTCTTCCTCCCTCATTTTACAGTGGTTGCACCTCACCCTGGGCTGACCTCTACGAGCACAGAGCTCCAGCACTGTCCCTCTCCCCGAACCAGCCCTCCAGAAGGGCAATGCCATTGGCTCTGGGCACACAGTGGGAAATGTGTTCTCCGGCTGGATGCAGAGCGACAGCCTCACTCTGTCTCACATTTGCCCTGTTTGAAGCCTATCAACTGCTGGACTGGGTTTGAACTCACAAACATCTCTTAACCCAGGCAGCATTAGCTGAGTCCCTCAGCAGTCTCATCCAGACAAGAATCTCACCCAGATACCTCGGGAATTATCCCATCCCCTCTCTGAAGCTGAGGTCACGGGGCATATGAGACAGGAATCACAGAGTCTGGTCATGGCCACGAGAGAGGAGATTTAAGAAAGGAGGAAACTCAGGGTGTGTCCACTTTATCATGGGCATAGTAACTACCAAGCTTTCGGTTTTAAAAGGAAAAACATTGCCAATTAATCACCCCCTGGGAAGCATCCTGCTTCCCTCCACTTGTGTCTTCACACAAGGAAAGTTATTCCTGCAGCTTTGTGGAATGAAGGAAACCACATCTCACACTGGGGACTTCTCCTTCACAAAAGACACAGAAGCCAACCCAAAAGGCAGTAGGTCAAACACATTTAATACAAATATTTAGTTTAATACAAACTTGTATTCTATGTATTATATTATTCTCTCCGACTGTTTTTAATTCTCCCTTGGCAACATAAGCTATTCACCCTCAAAGCTTTCAGCCTCTTCTGAAATTTCAATGGTCATCTCACAGGCTGTATCTGTATCTGTATCTGTAGGTCCCTGTGAACACTGGGCAAAGATAGAGAGAAAAGAATGATGTTTATCAAGCCCTGCAGTCAGGTCCTCAATGTTCCCAGCATCTGACTCTTGCCTGCAGAGGTGTGAATCAAATTCTGGTTTCCCATGTGGCCACGCCAGATGGTTGGCTCAAAACCCATCATTTCTTTACAGCAAAACTCACTAGACACAGACAGTAACCATAAGATATGCTGGAAACTCGAATCTCGAATAGTTTAGACTGCTGACACCCATGCAAAAGATCCTTCACCCTACTCCTTTTGTCAGCTCTTCAAGAATGGTTTCTCTGCTGAAAACGTTCGGAAACATTTCAAGGCAGTGACAGAAATACACTCTGAGAGTCAGCCTGCATCCTCTCATTCTGAAAGATCTTGTTGTTACTCCTGAACTTTGATTGTCAGTTTACACTCAAGGATCATTTCACATGCCCCAAAAGGCAGCGCTGCTCCCAAGGAATGCTTGGAAGCTGCTGTGCAGGGCAGCAGATCACATTCCAATATTATTTCATTGTCTGGGGCCCATTGCAGAGGGTTCTGGAATTTGTTGGGGGTGAACACCTCAACCACATCACACTGTGCCTTCTTCAAAAGAACTGGGAATGCTGAGTAAGTCCTTGCCCTGGTGAAATTGTGAGGGGAGCACTGGAGAGAACATTATTCAGTAAAGCAAATAAAAATCTCGGAAGGAGACTGTGTTGAAAACAATCATATGCTTGGGAAATCTGGCTCTGTGTGTTTAGTGACCACAAGAGGTCAGGGCATCAGTTTTCCATTGCATCTTAAAAGCAACATCTCGAAGAGCCTGGAGCTAGGATACTATTTTAGCTGAGAGTGTTCAGTTCAGAAATTCCATCTTTAAACATTCCTTAACAGGGGTTACCACAGGAGCAACAGCCCTTCTTGTCTTTGCACTTGAGTCTATCAGGATAATAGTCGGGTTTGTCTTTCTTTATGTTCCAGGTCTTGCCCCACAGTTTGAGGGTTTACAGAAATATTATATATTACACTAAAAGCCACAGTCAACACCTCCATTTCCTTGGCACAACCAGACTTCCTTCATTAGGAATAAACCATGTTGGTGACAAAGCTGTCCCAGGTGTGACCTCAGGTGTGCAGAGTTTCCTCCTGCAGACACTTTTAAGCATCAAAAGCCTCCTTTTTCTCCCTTCTAAATCCACTTCTCCAGCATGAGTAAAGGTCAGTCTATGAGATAGCAAATGCATTACATATTTCGACTCCAAATTAAGACTATTTCTGCAAATGCATTTCTCCAGCTATGAGAGGAGTGTGTCAGGGAGACAGAGGAAAAAGGAGCTGTATAAAATAGCAACATATTCTTT
>VXBU01008633.1:643488-677239 GCA_013400315.1 Bombycilla garrulus
GAATAAAAAACTATAGGAACTGAGTAAACACTTGCCCTCTGAGAGCCATTTTCTGTGGCACCTCTTTTCACTGATGTAATTTTTCTAGAGAGTGTGTCCTGCCCAGGCACTAACTGGGCTTGACCCAGTTTGGTGTATAAAACCAAGCAGGATTGTTGCCTGGGATATTAGATGATGAATTTTTCATATGCAGCCTTGTTTCACTGCAAAGTCCAGCCTCAGTCCCCACTCTGTCTGCAGCACAACCCCTTTAGCAGGTCCTGCTTTGTGAAATTGCATTTCTTTGTTTGCTCTGCATGATGCCAAGAGATGCTTTTCTTTCCCCTCTTTTTTCCTTTTTCTTTATTTTTGAAGTGAAAGTTATTAAGCTACATAATACCTCTAAATGCCGAGTTCGTGAGAGGGAATTTTAACTTGGTTAATCTGACACAAATGAAAAATTATTCAAGGCTCGAGATGACTGGAAAGTTTAGTGTCATGGCTTTTTCAGGTGAAAAAGAGGGTTCTCAGCAAAATTTCATTTGAATGCTTGACATTATTTATTTCCTTCACAGTGTTGGGCATGGTTTAAAGATGCAAGAAAAACTGAACTCATGGTTCTGCTCACTGCTGGGGGGCACGTGGGGCAGGGAGAAGGATAGAGGGGATGGAGAGCGTTCTCCTTATTGATGTGGGACAGTGGGTAACTGCTCCCACTGCGAGCTGGATCCTGCAGGCTTGCTCAGGGCTGAAATGGAAATGTCACTCTCTTAAAAGTTAAATTTCAGCTGCCATCATTTCTGTGACTATTATCAGCAGAGGAAAACAGGAAGGAGAGGCTCACTGTGATACCGAGACCTCATAAGTCTGAGATCATTCCTTTCCTTGTTCAAAGCCGTTACATCTGAATTAAAGATGTCTTGGGATGCTCCTCATCCAAAAGCTTTTCCATTTTTTATTTGTGTGTCTGGGATCAGAAAGAAACAGAATATGCCAGAGCTAAGCTTTGCCAGTGCTCAGAGGGGAGTGTTCAGCCAGTGGATAAAGTTCCATGTCTGGGGAGAAAACTCTCTGGAGATTTGAGAACCATTTTCAGAACTGTGCTGTGAACTGGTGGAGCCCCAGCAACTTTTCCTCCAGGAAGGAGAGAGTGGGGTGTGTTGGAGTGTTGCTTTCATTCCTGAGCAGTAGTTGGGATAAATGGGCTGAAGCTTCCCTCCACTTTTTGCTCCAACAGCCATGTATCAGGTTTTCCACAGTTGAGCTGAAACCCATGATTCATAATCAGTTTCGTTTGCAAAATGTTCTTCTAATTGATCAGACGGAGACCAATTTCGGTGTGGGAAACTGAACCCTGAGAAAATTAATTACCCACCAGGCTAAACCCATTTCCTTTGGCCCAAGTACAGCTTATTGTATGTTACTGAGAGATGAGTGGCTGTCGAGAGAAAGGCAATGCTATAATTCTTTCTAGGACACGCTACATTGGAAGCAGATAAAGTGCTGCTGGCTGAGGGCACTGGCTGTGCCGAGTGGGGCGGTGGCACAGGGAAAGGGGAAAAGGGACAGTAAATACATGGCAAAAGGCTCCGAGGGAGCAGAGATAAGAGACAGGAGAAAATACACCGATTTTAAACCCCCAGATTCTCCCAGGGATTAGTCACTACAGAGTTTGCCTTTGGGGACGAGGGGTTTTAACATTTCCTGTGCCTACTTGGTGCTCATTTTACACCTGTGAGATATGGAGGGCAGTCACAGACCCTGGGCGAAAAACACGGGTAAAGAGAGATTTTATTTATTTTTTTTTTTTCTGTGATGCTCCGGTAACGAGGGTAGTGAACTTAGCAAGGCTCCACAGCCTCGGGGCAGGAAGGCTTAGAATAAACTCTGTAACTGAGCAGAAAGCATCAGGGAGTAAAAGCAGGCTCTCTGTCCTCCTTTAGGCTGAGGAGATGTGGAAGATCCAGGGGCTCGCAGATGATTCCACAGGAATGTGAATGAGGGCCTTCCTGCTCCATCCCTGCTCCCAGCACGGGAATTGCTGCTCTGGCAGCTCAGTGCCATCCCCTGCTCTTCCAAGGGCTCCTGGCATCACGGTACCAAACTCAAAGCCCTCCAAGACAGGAGGCGTTACAGATTTTTTAATTAAAGCCAATTGGGTAATGAAAGTAGCAGGAGTATGTTCCCTCTCTATGAATGGATAAATTAAAGCTCCCAGACAGACATGGAGTCTGGGTGGGGAGCAGATTTTAGATGGAAATTCAAACGGCTGCCATTTTTAAGCTAATGACATCCTGCCCACACAATTGTGCCATCTTCTAGGGTAGAAAAATAACCCCAGAGGGAACATGGATCTCCTTCTTTTTAGACTGGGGCTTCAACAGTGAAAAACATTAGCGTTACAGGATACTCAGGCTGCAATCTCCTGACAGTAAGAGCCAGCTACTCTCCAGCTGCTCCAGGTTAATAGAAACACTTCCTTGGCTAGACCCCAGCACAAAACAAAATAGGATTTACAGCCAGAGTAAAGCTAATCAAAGAAAAAGGACAAAGGTTTATCAGCAGCCAGAACTTTTCAGAAGGAAAGAACTTAGCGATGTCTGGGTCAACAATGTTCTCGTGCTTCAGAGAGCCCTCGATGCAGATTGCTCGGGGAATACCTTGCCTTGTCGGAAAGTTTTAACCCTTTGACTTTTGAAAGGACATGTTCTAGGTGAATTTATTGGAAAACCTCAAATTCAAACAAAATAATCTCTGTGTTGCCGCCAGCCTTTTATCAGCGTGTGTGTGGAGGTGCTCAGGAGCTCTGTGTAAATGCGATGCACTTAAGAAACAAAGGTTGAGTGGAATGACCTCTTCAAATGCAGATGTCAGGCGTCTTTAAAGCCCCGGGGTTCAAGGATCACAAAGCTGGGTTAAGGCTCCTACTCTGTTTTCCTTCTCTATCCACCTTTTTCTTGCTCCCAGAAAGAGGATGGCAAAATTGGGAGTCAGGCTCAGTGAGGTTCTCAGGAGAAAATACAATTCTACAGCAATTCCTGATGGAACACTGTGGAATTTATTTTTTTTTTTTTTATTTTTTTTTTTTAAGACAGGATGTTCCTTCTTACATACCCTGCATAAGAGACCTCTGTTCCCAAAATCTAGAGTGCTCCAGGGCTCCATCTCCCTAACAGGTCAACTGGGAGAAGAAAATTTCCTTCAGCGGAAGAGGGAGGGAAACCTGGGAGCAGGGAAGAGGTGCAGGAATCAACACATAACAGAGAAAATTGGAAAAAAGCACCCACTGAATTAATGATATTGAGATAATTTCTATTATATTTAGGACCTTATTTTGGCAGTAACACAGCCAAGGTGTGATACAGCTGGAAATCAAAATGGATGAAGTGAATCCATTGAGGTTTATGGGTACTGTTGGTTTCTGATAGTCTGCTAAGCAAACACCTCACTACCTGCCTGTGAAACCAGAGCTCACAATTCCTCCAGTCTCCTGCAGCAGGAATACTTTTATTAACCCTCTTCGTGCGTTTGAGTCCACCCTTCTCCTGGGGGAAAAGTCAGAGCTCTCTGACATCAGTTTTGAAGGGGCAAATTCCATTTACATCATGATTGTGAGCTGATATTTTTACAGGCAATTATGCAAGTAGAAAACCACTCAAAAAAAAGTTAAGTCAGTTTAGCATTTTCCCACCCATCAACTGAGCTGTTGTAACAGTGATTGTGTTCACTCTTATCCCTTAGCTCTTGGACAAACTGCAAAACCATGTTGCTTGGCTCCAGCTCTTTTTCCATCCTTCTCTGCATCTCCACTCTGCTATTCTTCCATAGGAAAAGAAAAATAAGGAAAAAAACCCACACTTTAAAAGACAAAAGCTATTTTCCAAATGCTCATTAATTTTAACACCCCAAAAAGATTGATAAAAGATCAGCAAGCACTTATTGAACAGAAATTCAGGAGAGCAGCAGGAGGTGAAGAGTGACTCTCCTGGAGAATGGTGCTGGTCCAAGTGCAGCTCACCTGGCCATTCATTCAGTGCCCACTGAGGGGGAAAGGAGATGAGATATTACTCCATTATACTCTCCAATGTATAATTCATACAATGCCAATGAAATAATGATAAACGACTGAATTGTTCACAAAGGCCATTCTTCACATTTAGCCCATTTAAAAAAAATCTTTTATTCCTCACTTTTAAACTTTCTGTTAATGACTCCTCTCCTTGCCTTTGCTTTCCTTGCAGCCACTTGGCAGAGATGCTCTAGAGGCAGAAAGAGAGTAGTTGGAGAAGAAACAGAAAATTGGATATGTGGATATTGGGAACTTTTATTCCGTGAGGGTGGGGAGGCCCTGGTACAGGGTGCCCAGAGAAGCTGTGGCTGCCCCTGGATCCCTGGAAGTGCCCAAGGCCAGGCTGGAGCAGCCTGGGATAGTGGAAGTTGTCCTGCCCATGGCAGGGGGTAGAATGAGATGAGCTTCGAAATCCCTTCCAAAGTGTTCTGTGATTCCAAATCTCCCTTTGTGTCTCCATGGACATCCTGTTACATACCCAAAATGAATGTGTGTATGGGCCAGCTCGCTTCAGACACATCCCTCTGCATCTGATCTGCTTCACACAGCCTCTGGCCATGGCCTCCTCAAGAGATGTGTCCGCCTTTCAGTTTCCTCCCCTGTTCTACGGACAAGGAAAGGTAACAGCATATTCCAAATCAGTTCTTGGTTTGTTTCGTCAGTTGTTTGCCCTCTGTGAGATGTCAGCAGTATGTGACAAACACAAGGTTCTTGCACAGGCACTGCAAGAGTTTTGAGTCCACAAAACCAAACCACAGCACTTTGAATCCTTGAGCTGGATGGGAAAGTTTCCTTGCTCCTGGTAACTCACCTGCTGCTCGCTCACCTGGCCCTGTCCGGTGTTCTTTATCCCTGGGAAAGATGAGCCACGAATGAGAAACTGCTGGAAATAGGAGCTGGTAAAGAAATTGCCCCTTGAAGAGCCCCAGCTCTGTTGTGAGATGGATCGGGAGTGGTGGAAGTATCAGTCATCCCTCGCTCGGAGCTGCTGTACTCCGGTAATCAAAACCTGGGGAAAAATTTGTAAAGATCGCAGCACACAGATGGGTGGACAGTCAGATAGATCATAAGCAAAAATAACAGTTGAAAATTGCATTTCTGTTTGTGACCTGGTTTTCCCAAGTCCGGAGTGCTCGGTCCAGTGGCACAGGCTGGGGGAGCAGCCCTCTGGGGAATCACTGCAGAGGCAGTGACTGCACTTACAGGCCTATTTTTGCAAATTTTTCTTATGTATATTTGAAAAGGTGAGAAAGCACCAACCAAGGATGTTTTCTAAAGGTCGAACCTTTCTTTTTGCAGGAGCTTTCCCATTCTGCTTGCTTTTATTTCCAGGTACTCCCTAAGGACGGATTGAAACTCCACAGCTCTGAGCACATCCTTTGTCCTGCTTAATCATTGTTAACAGCCCAAAAGATGAGATAATGGCGACCCATCTTGGGGACTGCAAGATCCTGATTGTTCAGAAAGGTCATAGAAAAGCCACGTTTCTAATCTTTGCAAAAGAAGAGATTAACAGGCAGCCTTGCTGAGATGTTTGGGCAGAGGGGGAAGGAAAAGAAGGTGATAGAAGGTTCTTTGGGTTTGACTTGGATACAAGGAGTAGGAACTGTGAAACAAAGCCTTGACACCGCAAAGGGAGCAGGGAAAAAAATTCCTCTGCAAAATACACGGGCACCATGAGGAGCAGCTGGGAAAAGTGTGAAAAGACACAGGCGTTGGGGAAAGAATATTCAGTGTAAGACGAGTCAGGGTGCTCTTTATTCCTCCAGCATTCGAGGTTGCTGGCCTTCACCTCTGATTCCTACAGGAGACTGGAGCTGTTGAAAATAGGAATGGGACACGTGGAAAGACTGGATGGGATTTGTCCCCCGTTATACACTGTACACATTAAAGCTGGCAGACAGGACTGAAGGAGTTCTCCAGGCTTCCAGGAGCCCATGGAGGAATCATCACCCACGACAGGCAATTCCACCCATAATAAAAGAAGTGTTCAGTGAAGGGGAAAGAGATGCCTCAGCTCTGGAGGAGCTCATCTGTCGTTGGTTAACAAAAAAGAAATGGATGAGCTCAGAATGGAGAGCTAATCCCACCTTTCCTGAGTCAGAAAAATCCCATCCAGGAGCCTCTGAGAAGTCTTTTATGGCTGGAGCAGATTCCGAGTTCCTGCCCTATACTCTCATCCTGTGTTATGTGTTATGGAAGGACTGGAAAATGCACGAGCAGAGCTCAGCATGAAAGGCTGTGTCAGACAGCACATGATCACCTTGTTCAGCTCCATTTTGTCTGTATTCCATCCAAGTGATTAAGGAATATGTTAGGAATTGTGATTCCTCTCCCAGTTTTGAGGACGTTCTGGCAGCAGATGAGAGAAGCATTTGGGGCCGAAGACTTAAAAAATTCAGGCCCAGATTTCAGGCTTCTGAGGTTTGATGTTATTTTATGCTGGAAGTTTGGCTTGGACACATCTTCAGTAGTTGCTAGAATCAGACAGAATCTCCAAAGATTTGGAAGTATTCCTAGTGCAAGAAATTACCAATTTCCATACTTTTGTTGCTCTTGATGTTTTTGACACCCAGGAACAAACGATCTTCATTTAAATGAGATGAGAAAAGTATCTCCTGCAAATTATGCCATTTCTTTTCCCCATTATGTTTTTCTGCATCTTCTGGCAGCGCTGTTGCAAAACCAATAGCAAACGGTCAAGTGGAACTACAAAGACAATAACTTTAATGGAAAGAAATTGGGAACTGGAAGATGACACAGATTGCATTAGGGAAAAAAAAAGTGAAATAATATTTAATTTCCTTGGTCATAAATAATATGTCCGCCCACATTACAAACACATCAAATATGACAGGAAAAATAGGCAGTGACATGAGAAAATATCATTATTTCTTCATTAAATGTTTTATACATTTATGGGGGGGGGTGAAATTAGAAAAAGCACCCTGACAAGCAAAAATATAACAGTTGAAGGGCCATTAAAGAAATGAATTAGGACTTTAGAAGTGTGCAGATGCAGAAACTAAAAGGAAAGTGAAAAAATATTTCGTAGCAAAACTTTGACTGTTGTTAGAACCCAGTTCCTTTCCAGAAGGGAAGCGGGGCTGTTGGTGGGGGGCTCTGGACACTGGGCAGCCCTTGGTAGGGACTGAAGGATCCTGTCAGGGCTGGTTTTGGGGTAAAAGCAAGGGATCTGCTCTGGCAAGGATTTCCGTGGAGTGGGGGTTGGGTAAAGAGGATTCCTACACAACACCTTGCAGAGTGCATCAGGCTGACCACAAAACAAGAGGCACTGGAATTTGATGTTGATTTTGCAGTAAGCTGCTGGAAATTTGGGAGGATCATAGAGTTGTGCATGTAAATTTACACCTAGGGCTAGGGATCAGTAGGGCAATGTCAGGAGCCTTGCAGTTCCAGTGAGCTGCTCTGTTTGCAAAGGGATTTCCATTCCATGAGCGTCACTTAAATCATCTTCCTGGATTTCAGTTTCTTGTGCGCACCATTGCTCACCCTCTGTGGACACCAAAAGTACCAACAACCAGTCAGGAAGGGCAAAAAAGGCTCCAAATGAAGAATGACCTTTAGGGAAAAGGGGATAAACACTCCTGCACGTTGTTTCTTCACCACACTCACGGCCAGTACCTCTGTGAGAACTCAACACCGAGGCTCTAATTGTTTGTGTCTCTCTAATGATCCATCCTCTCCATCCCTCTCCAGCTCCAGCGACCAGAACACATCCATTCAGAGGAACATTATCCCCGTCAGTTCTGCTCTGAGACACTCGGCATCGCTCATCAGCGAGAAGTCAAGGTCACGACACCCCCCAAAGCAGCAGGCACAGCCTCCTCTCCTCTGCTCTCCGTGCTCCCTCCTCACCCCGCACTAATGGCACCGCTCCCCTCCAGATTGTTTAGCAGATGCTCCTGATAAATACCCGAGCAGCTGAAATTCTGCGGGAAATGGAGCGCGGCCGCCTGGCCACCGGTGAAGGATTGGAGACACTCACAAGGTCTTTGGGATGGGTTCCACACCAGCCAAGGTGTTTGGCCCTTTCACCGGGAGGAAGGGTCAGGAGTCGGGGAATAGGATGGGCCTGAGTAGCAGGAATTTTATAATATGTGATCAGGAAAAGGTGGGCTCTGCTAGGGGAAATATCCTGAGCTGTGCCAGGTTAGAGGGCTCCAGCTGCATCTGTGCAAGTAATGAATTCACTGGTAGCCAACAAACAGAATTTGCAGTTTGAATAAACACACACTGTGTGTGTATACATATATTTACATGTGTTTACATATGTTTGTTTGTATTTGAGTTCCACTGTTTTCAAATAGCTATCTAATGTATTTGAGAAGACAAAGCGTAAACAATTTATTTGGGGGACAAGTTTGTTGCAGTCCTTTTTAGCTACACAGCCAGAGAGGTTATCCAGGTGTTGTCTCCACCAACATTTAGCAGTCCCAAGTTATGAATGGATTGAGGTATTAAGGCTTTTTTTTTTTCCCCTTTTTGACTTGCAAAAGACAACCCTGCAAAATACAAAGTCCCTGTGAAATCTGTTTTTCATCAAGGTTCTGTTTACAGTAACACCCTCTCACAAAGCTTTTGCTGTACCCAGAAACATCATTCAAAATTCAAAGGGTCAACTACTGGAACAAAATTCTAAATGTTCCTGATGTTCCCATAGCCCCATTTTGTATCTTCCTACTACAATTGGTTTATATCTACACCTTCAGTATCCCTTTGATGCACAGGAGATTTTTACTGAGTATAAGGATAGGAAGGAGACAAGAAAAATGAGGAAGAAGTGCTAAAGACAAAGGGAAGAAGGATGATGGGTATTTTGAGAAGGGAAAGAATGAGCTGCTGGGGTAGTAGTTGTAGTTAATAAAGTGAACTTCCATTTCTACAGGAAATTCCTCTTCTGAATGGGAAACGGCAGCCTAAATTCTCAAGCCTTGCCACAGAAGAGAAATTGTGTTAAAAGAAAAAAAACATGGAGACATCAAAATGCCGTAATGTGTGGCACTCTATGCCATTACAAGCTATTTAAAATTAATGCCAAATGTAATATAAGATCCATACAAATTAGGTTGGAGAAAAATGTGAAAATCAAGTGTTTTTCTGTTCTCAAAACAAAGTTTTTTGTCATTACCAAAATGAAGTCAAAACAATTCAACTATTCTTCATCAAACATTCCATTTCAATTGAGCTAGTTCTGTGAAACCTTGTAAAAAAAACCCCTTTAGGTTCCAACAGCAAATTGCTCAAGTTTATAAGAGTCAAAGAAGAATGGGGAACAAGTAGTTTTAAAAAACTTTAGGCTATTCAGACATGAGTGAAAGGCAACAGGCTCTGCAGTTCCCTTGGTCTGGACTGGGTCATTGATAATTGCCTTTGCATCAGAGACTCTAAAAGCCACAGACTGGTGTGTTCTGACCCATGGAAAGCGTATCCTTGAATGAGATCCCTGCCTGGAAATTGCTCCAGCTAATCCTTTCAGCTCAGCCCTGTTGCTCCTGCTCCTGCAGAACGATTACAAGCACAGGCTCCATGCAGGTCTCGGGTGGCACTGAGTGCTGCCAAGCCCCACAGGGCAGCAGAGCCCCCCCTGCCCCTTGGGCTGCCTCTGTGCAGGGCCCTGGTGAGCACTCGGCACGAGTTGCCCCTACTTTGTTTGTATTTGAGGCTTTTTCTTTGCTTTTTGAACAGTTTTCATCCCAACCCAGGAGTTATCTTGCTTTTACCTTCCAGTTCTCTCCTCATCCTGCCAAGGGAGAGAGTGAGAGAGTGAGTGTGTGGAGCTGCTTTGCTGGCTGTGGCTAAACCATGGCAGCAACTCATCCTGAAATACTCCATCTTAAAACACACAGAAATGCACTCAAGGCCACAGTCCTGTGGCAGAGCGAGCCTTTTGGGTCCACGGGCTGCACTCTTCCGGGAATTAGGCCATTAACTATGGATTTAAGTGCTTTGCATTAGGCACTTAAATTTAATTTGGGTTTGTTGCACAATTTCCCAGCACTTATGGTGCTGCCCAGGAGAAGGCGATGTGCCTCAGCCCCTGGTGGCTGCTCCCAGAACTCCATCTGCACGAACTCCATGCTCATTGCTGCACTCACTGGAGCTCCTCTACACCCCAAGTTCCTACTTCCCCTTCTTTCCACTTTCCTCTTCCTCTCAGGTCTCTTTCCTGCCCATCCCATGGAGGAGGGTGGAGCTACCACTGCCCATAGCCGAGATTTCTGATGCTTGGCCAGGGTCAAGGAGGTTTTTCTTTTCATTATGCTTTTTGTGCCGACAGGCTCTGTGTGCAGGGAGCTCCATCAGGAAATCCCAGAGCACTGCAGGCTGGGGGCACACAGATTGCCACCACCCATCAAACAGCACAGGTGAGAAAGACAGCCCAGCACGGGCAAGGAGAAGAGATGTGTTAATGTAGTCAGGAAAACAGAGCAAATGCAACAGGGGAAATAATTAACAAAAAACACATCTGCAGCTTCCTACCGCAGGAGATGGAAGGAGATGGGGCCTTCCCAAGTTAGGAGTGGAATCTTCCACTCAGGGGCTGCTGAAATTCTGAGTTGCACCTTCCCAATTTCTACAGCTGCTTCTTGTGCTTTGCAGAGCCTCCCACAGAAATCAGCAAAGTGATTTGCAGGCAGAAAATTGTCCCTGAGCGGACCACTTTGATGTTTAGGGGCTGAATGGGACTGTGTTCACCCTGAAATCTCATGGCTTTGACCGTGTCTTGGGTGGGTTTTATTCCAGGATATCATCTCCCCTCAGCAGGACCATCTCCATATTTTGGTAATAGCATACTAATGTGAAGGGAGGCAAAGAGAAAAGGGATAAACGAAAAATGTGTGTCAAATAAACCAGAAAGGAAGATTTTAGGAGAAAAGACAGAGAGAGGGAAGCACTGCAGGCAACAGAAGGAGAGTGAAGGAAAAAAATGGGGAAGTGGGAGGACAGAATGAAATGCTGAGATATAAAAATAAACAAATGCATGGATACAAAGTGAAAAAGCTAGATCCAGGTTTTCCATTTTATGTGCTGGTACAGCTCCATCAATCCCTACTGAGAGTCCAGTTCCCTGACTTAGAATCACAGGAACATTTTGGCTCAAAAAGACTCCTGAGACCATCAAATCCAACCATTCCTCTGGCCCTGCAAGGGCCACACTAACCCATGTCCCCAAAGGCCACATTTACACAACTTTTAAATCCCTCCAGGCATGGTGACTCCACCACAGCCCTGGGCAGACTGTTCTAGTCCTTGATGACCCTTTAGGCAATGAAAAATTTCCAGATGTTTTTCCTAAAGCTCATTTTGTAAAGCTTTATGGATTTCCTAGAGCTTTGTGGATTGGCAGCACCTCAGCCTGTGGCTCAGGCCCTGTTGGGTGCAGTTCAAGCAAGGGTCCATCATACACAGCACTGTTCCTTCCTAGGGCACGACCTCTTTATTGCTCCCAATCCCACAGAATATTTGCTAAATATGATTGACAGGAATTTCTGTTCTGGTCAGCAGGATTCCCATTCCCTTCACCTCTCCAGACCATGTTTTGTGTCAAGGATCATAGCCAGAATTTCAGTGTCTGCCCATGCCCACTGAATTATTTGGCAGAGCAATCTAAAGTTATCTTCGAACCTGCTTTGCACATCCCACTCCTACTAACTCACCCATACAGCCTTTAGCCATGGCCGAATCTAAAAACTCACTTCACAAAAAGTCATTTTGACTCTCAGGGAATTTTGATTTTCCTGAGAAGCTGATGAAGAAATCTCTAATAGAACCATTCTAAAACCAAAATTAAGTCAATCAAACCCTCCTTGGTTTTGCACAGACCTTAGTCCAGGCCTTCATTTGATCCATGCAATTAATAATTTCTTGGGTTTAGCACTATCAGGCAACTGTTTTTTCCCTGGATATTAACCTCAGGATGCATCATGGAAAGGAGATGCAGCAGAGCATGCAATAAAGAGCATTAAGGAAGGAGTGCCTGCTTTCTGAGGTATCATTCCTGCACTGTATTTGCTCCTGAGGCCTCATGCATAGCATCCCTCTTCCTTGTGTGTAGTTCCCAAACTTCTGAATTCTGCATGACTCACTGCCTCAAGCAGCAATGATTTGTCTGCCAGGTTGCTACTTCTGGGGTATTAACAGAATATTGAGAATCTCATTCCTGATCTCCCTTAAAACTGCTTGGTAAATGGATCCAGCTCAGAGAAAGGATGAAAATAATGCGTGCAATAAAAAGGCCCCCCAAAAAAGGAGGAGGAGTAAAAAAGAAGAGAGAAATGAAAGAAAAAGATGGGACTTTCAGGGAGTCCTGACTGATCTCCACTTCATTATTGAAAGATTGGACTATTAAAGGGATACAGTAGGCCTGAAGGAATTGTGGGCTCATTTGTGCAAATGGTAATTTTAGTATTCAGTCTATCATATCCATAAACATAATGTGGCTGGGACTGACATGAGTGATAGCAAATCCCCTTCCCAGGAGGCTCTGTGCCACTTTGATGCAATGCCTGAGAACACAGAAAGCTGGAAAGAGAGAGATGCTTGCTCTCTGCCGTGTTTGCTCTCCATCGAGCTGATGGGTGAAGCCACTCTGATTAGAGCAGATTTGTGGAATTAAGTGGAGGAGTCGCAGCACTGACAAAACAACTGTTCCAATCCTGGAAAAGCTCCTCTCGCTCTTGTACTTACTCGCTCACACAACCCAACGTGCAAAATCTGCTCAGTAAATAGAGATGTGCTACCCTGGCTCCACGCAGCACTCTGCTCAAGTGCTAATCCCGAGGGAAATGCCTGCCAAACACTTCCCCTGCTGTACAGATGTGCTGTTGTGCCCTCACGCTCTCCTAGGTGGAGGAATCCTTACACTGAGACGTGGCTCTCCTGTTCTCTGTGAGCTCAGCCAAGCAGTGCCAGCTGGGACTTGTCACTGTGCCCAGCCAGGATGAAGACCCTAATCCCACTGACCTCAATCTCCATCCTTTTGTAAACACCAAGCGTCCCTTCCCCACGCTGTGTTCTCAAAACCCCTGACAGAATCTGCTGCACGAAATTACGGTGGACGAACTGAGGTTAACCACTCTGGGGTTCCTGAGAACAGAAATGGATGGACAGAACCCATTTCCTGTTGGGGCCAAGTGATCAAATCTTCCCTGTGCTGTCTCCATTGACCCTTGATATGCATGGGGCTTGGAAGATGAACCCTGGAAAGTCTTGGCCCCCATCCTACAGCCAGAGCTGCCCACAGACCTGCAGAAAGCCAGAATGTTTGCCAATGTTTGCCTGTGTTTCCCCAGTCCAGGACTAAGACACAGCAAAGACCAGATTTGCACTGGACACTGACAACATCAAAACAGCCCTTACTCATTGTTTGCCAAAGACAAATGTGTTTTGTGGAGCTGAGTGAAATCACTCGTGGGATTTGCATTTGCAGAGTCCAACTGCTGCACTGATGCACACTCAGCAGAGTAACAGGATTAGCAAGCCCAAAAAAAGCAAAATGGAATACTGTGACACTCCCAGATAGGAGAACTGATGGCACACAGGCCCCATCAGCATCGTTGTAGATTCACTTCAGTGCACCAGAACACTAGTTACTAAAATCCAGTCCTATATGGAACTAGCCTTGAATTTAGAAAACAATCTTGTTCTCTTTCTGACCCATGCAAATGAGGCTTTCACACAGTTTCTGCATTGAGATAAATAAACACACATTTTTCCAGCTTTCTAAAGGCAAAGGGCAGAAATTTGTACTTTATATTCTTTCATTCTGGAAAAAAAAATCCAGATTTTTAAATGTCACCACACAATGTATTTATTAACATATAATCCAATTTCTTGGATTGTTACTGGTGCAGAATTTTTTAGTAGTTTCTTTTTGAAGAAGGGGGCAACATTGCATCCAATTATGTGACAGGTTCTGTGTTTGGTTTACTGGATGAGCCTCAGTGAATTGTACAAAAAAGTGAAGGGATTTGGGGTTTTTTTGAGAGTTTCTTTGAGTAGTGGACCCAAATAGTGTTCTTTGCTCACTGATTCATCATAAACTCTTGATTACTTGATGTTCCAGGTTCACATTTCACCTTGGTGTCATATTTACATCATAAAAAGTACCAAAGATATCATCCATTGCTCTGCAAAGGGGCGAATTCATGGTTGTATTTGATCAGGCAGCATTAACCTTGATTTTTCTACTAGTTCAGTTTGGAAACAGCAAAGCAAAAGGGAAAAAGAAAGGAAACAAACAAGCATCTTCTCTTTCACGAGCTAAGAAACAACAGCCAGTTAAAAGGAAATATTTGCTTTGTTCAAGTGAATTTGACTGCAGTACCTAAGGGACAGATCTGTCAACAAGCAAAGATGTTCTTCATGTCCCTGGTTCCCAGAGCATCAGTGGAGTTAAGACCTTGTTTCTCTGTTCTTCTTTCTCCCTGTGTCTTTTGAAAGTTTATGACTTCCAAAGACCTAGCTGTGTGTCCTGGAATGTGATTTAAAACACAAACCCATTAAAAAGTGACAAATTGCCTTCCTCCTAGTGGTATTTCCAGTGAGATTCTGGGCTTCCTAGGGTGAGAACAATAAAATACTTGTAATTCTTGCCCCAGACATTCAGAGATGGCCAAAGACATCAGCCCCATGTCTAAGCTGTTCCAAAGATGATCACAATTTGTTGTTTGCTGGAAAGAACAGCTTGTGGCTTCACCAGAGAGCAGCTACTACAGGTGAGCTACAGTGGGATTTGGACAGACAACTACTGTAGGGAAAAGTCTGAGGAGAAACATTTAGTTACATAAAAAGATCAACAGGGAAAAAAAAAAAAAAATCAGCAGTTCTTTTCTACTCCCCTCCTTTCTTGACTCTTCCATCCCCCTCTTCCTTTCTCAGCTTGGTCAGGAAATTGCTGTACCACAGAAATCCACAGGCAGCTTCAGCTCCTTCCCCTCTCTTTTGACCTTTTCACAGTTCTAAGGGTTATTTAATGAGCTTAGAAAAATAATGCATCAGTTAATGGCAGAATCCCTGGAAGGGCAGCATTATCAAGATTCCCTTTCCTCCTCCTCACCCGCACTGGAGGCCCCATCACCCTCAAAATTCCACTTGCACTTTTCTTCCTTGCATGCTTTAAAATGCCTTCAAATTAACACTGCTTTATAAAATGGAGAAAGAGATCAGTGAGCGGCCTGGAAAGGAGCATTTTAATGTTTTGCTGTAGAAAACACAGTCACAGAGGCTTGATCTGGTTAGGCTTGAGAGAAGTGTAATTTCTTTACCATCAGGAGACAGCCGCACTATTATATCCCCAAAAAGTCAGTATCCGCTGTGAAATAGAGGGGTGATAGGATCACCCAGGGCCAAAAGATTGGTACCACTTCACCCCTGCTATAAACAGCTCAGCAATCCAGATAAAATTAAGAAAATTTGATGTAATACTTCTAGACTCTATTTCTGGAAGCTGGAAGTCAATAATTCTGCTTTTTCTCCAGCAGAGACAAAACCTATCACCCCCAGGCACTCTGAACAGGCAATCCTTCCTGCCAAAATTAAACTTCCCATGATTTCCTGTGACACCTGAGCCCATGTAATAATTCAATGAGAATCCAGAGACTCCACACAGCCAAGACAAAGTATCTGTGGCAGGCTAAGCCTCCTTTTGAAATGTTTTTGGGCCTCAAATGCTGGACAAGGCTGGCTGTGAAGGTACCTCACCTGACATCAGCACGTAGGAATTCTGCACTATCTGATCTAAGCCAGAACTGAGCCTCCAAAATCGTGCATTTGCTCCTGCAGATAATCCATAACATCGTGCATGCATTCCACATAATATCCTTAAAACAATCATCCTTCACCTGAGAATTAATTGGGCCTTTGCATTTGCAGTCACCCATCGTTCTCAAAGGATCCGAGGACCCAGGAGTGGGTTTGAGCCACCTTAGACCTCAGGTCAGTGTGAGGAGAGACACCTCTGAGCTGATTCCACACATCCGAGATCTGAGTCACACCCTGGAGGGGGCTCTTCACATTAATTAAAGGGTGTCTTTTAGAGTGATAAATCCCAAGGGTAAATACCTTCATTTAGTGTCTGTAGTTTGGTGGGAAGAGTCTCAGCTTTGCTCTCCTCTGGACAAGCTTTGCTCTCTCTCCTGACTTTGAGTTGCCTGCTTGTATTTTTCCGCTTGTATTTAATCGTGGCTTGTTGACATTCGTTTCTTCTTGTGTCAATGTTACCCTTGAGCTTAACAAATCATCTCCTTCTCCGGCATTTTGAATCCTTCTGTTCATCTTTTTCATATACCCCTCAACGCTCTCTGTTTAGTAACAGCAGTTGTTTACTTGTCTTAAAAATTCCAGTCTTTGCCTCTCCATCCACTTGTTTATCCCATCAGTCCTTCCCTGTACCCGCCCTTATCTGGATTAGTCTCCATTAGGCACGGCTGTCTGGAACAGTACCTGGCACTAGAGATGAATGTAGCAGGCTCTGATACAAAAAATATTTCCATTTCTCATGCTTTATTAGACACACGTTGCCCAGGGCATCATAGAATTTGCCTTTTCCTCAGTTCCATCACATCCCGATCCCTCAGCACACCCTTCCAAGCTTGTCTGACATCTCCAGGTTTTCCTCAAGCTCACAGACGTTTTTCCTACACACATTTCTCAGGTCACTTGTCCAATGCTCATTAGGACTTCAGCACCAACAAATTCCACCCATTTTACACCAGCTTTTCCCAACACCATTCATTGCTGGTAATCTCCATTATTAATGAAAATATGGAGTTGGATCAGACAAAACTTGCTTGAAGAATTTCACTACTAACCACCCTCACAGAAATACTTCCCTGCCTGGAGAAATTCTCTGTTTGTAACACTCTTCTGATCAGATTTAACTTCACTTTACCTACTTCTGCCTTAGTGAGAATTTCTCACACTGCATGTCTCATATTTCTGGCTTATTTGGACACCAAATAGATAGAAATTAGTTCACCTCTCAAAGCAAGATACTACATTGTTCTTTCCTGATTTTTTTCTCTGAAAAAAACTGCTGTGATCCATCTGACACTGTTGTAATGACTCTGCTATTCCAAGTTGGTTTTCCAAACTACAGAGTTTGGAAATGGACTTGCAAATGCCTTGATAATTTTTTTCCACCTAAAATACACGTGCTTACAATTCTTGTATCAAGTAATATCAACCTGCTACTGCACCAGCACGTTGTAAAAGAGCTCTTTCAGAAATCAGAAACAAAAGCAGTTTGTTCTCTCATTATCATCACATCAAGAGGTTTGATTTTACTTTTACACTAGCTAGAGTAATTTAAATGCCCATAAACTCCTTCCCATTCACACCCTGCCTTGCCACGGTTGTTATCAACAGTCTCACTGAATTTGAAAGAAAATTATTTGCTTTGTTTGGAGGACAAATGCAGATCACTTTCTAACTTGGTCCCATTCTTCCTGCATGGTGTCAGTGCTTCTTGTCTTATTATAAACTCCTCATTACTATGGATAATGAAATTCTACTGTTTGTTTTAATTTCCTCCACAAAGGATCTCCTTCATGAGGAAATTAAAACCTTGACATTTTACAAGTCTCACTTTATCTCCCCAGCTCATCTGAGATGTTGCTCTCACTGCTGATCAGTCCCTTTCTTTATAGATTGACTCATCACCCAAGCGGGTATCTGGAAAACTTTGATTTTTCTGTTGTCACAGGACATTTCTCCTTTTGACTTTCTACATGCACCTTGCTGTCTGATGGTTTTAATCGAGAGAATTGGACAAGGGATTCTGTCTTATCGCAGAATCTCCAGCCATTTCCCTTGTGCCAGTATCATCAGTTACATTCAGAAATATTAGTAGAATAACTTCTAGAGTTAGGAGAATAATCTTATTCCTCAGAAATTCTAGGGGAGAGAAAATAAAAATAATTTTAAAGAGAGCTACTCACGCTAATCAGAAATTCAGGTGCTGCCCAAGGTACTGAGTGCAGCTAGAGGGATTGTTCCTGTCTACCCAAAGGGTGGACACTGTCACACAGGTCATGTTAATTTGAAAAACATTGTTTTGAACATCAGAGTCACATTCACTCCTATAAAGTGAGAGCAAGCAGAAATACATTCATTCATTCATGAATTACATAAGTTTACCCAAAATAAATTTGTAACATGTGGAGCAAAGATTTTTGTTTCCTAGTGTTCTGTACAGAGATGACTCTCACTTTAGCAGATAAAGCCATTTCTTGCCTCTTGGTCTTAAACTGAAGTGCACTTCTAAGAGCTAGATTTAAATGTGGTTATTGGGAAAAAAGCTGAGATTCACACTAGATTTTAATTCAGACCTTATGGATCTGAATTGCTGTTTGTTTTTTACACTTTAAACATGATTTACAGCCAGCCCACTGCCAAATAACCCATTTTACTTCACCTTCCTTTATTTTAGGACACAGATAGGACAGAGCAGCAACTTTACCACTCAGCCCCCCTCATTTTTGGTGTTTTCTGGGTTTCCCTGTTGAATTCTTGCAGTGGAATACACCTTGTCACTCATTCCTCACAATCCCCCTCTATTTTATGTGCTGACACACAGAGCCTGCTCGTACCCACAGAGCTGTGCCACAAAGGGCACGTTCTCCAAGGACTGGCAGCTGAATTACCTGGGGGTTCCTGCTCCTTGAATTATCCTGCTATGAATTTCTCATCTGCAGTCTGCAAAGGGGAAACGACAGAGAGAAAAGAAACAGCTTTTCCCTGTCCACACTTTCTGAGGAGTCTGTCGTGCAAAGTACTGGCCTGTCTCCTCTCGTTTGTGTTAACAGTGTCTAAATCACTCTCTCAACTCACTGCCTTCCACGGGAGGAGCTGAGGCAGTAGCACAAATGGATCCTTAAGTACAAGGAGCTGGAGTAAGCTATTTCCATGTATACTTGGAAGTAAACACAACAACAACAAAAAAAAAAGAAAAAAGAAAAAAAAAAAACAAAGAAAAAAAGAAAATCAAATAAACAGAAAAGTACTTTTAGCTTCACATTTCCATGTATCATTTCCATTAGGGCAAGCCTAGAAACCCTCCCAGCCATTTCTTCTTGCCTTAAGCATATCTCAAAAGAGCTGTGAAACCAGTCTCAATTCAAATACCTAATAATAATAACGAGGAAAGAAACTTTTTTCCACCCACCAGTGACCAGTTGCTGTGGGGGTGCCTTAGATGCACCTCTTGGGTTCCTTGCTCTGGTCTCAGAATAAATTGCATGAAACTTGAAGCACAACAAGGAGCCCAAAGCCTGGGTTTCTCTAGCAGTCTCCTGGCCCTTAAGGTGTTTGTCTCAGGAACCAGAGCTCAGTACAGCTGCCAGGAGCTAAGGTTGCCCCCAACTTTATTCCAATTAGTAGATGAGTGTGAAGAGGAAAAGCTGTGTTACCCAGGGCTGTTAACACCAATGTCCTTCATCTATTTGCCTTTAACAAGGGAAAAGGAAGCCATGAATGGGTCAGCAGCAGAGATCTGGGGATTTAATCTGGCCTCTAATTCAACCCAGCTCAATAGAAAGGCAAAGAAAAGGCATTCCTTGGCTCTTGCAGCCTCAGGTGCAGTGTGGGACCCCTCTCTCTGTGTGCCTGCTGCTGCTGGAAGCTTCCACTTTGCAATGATAGTCACCAAAAAGGAGACCAAGGCTGCCTACAGGTGCTTCTGCTAAAATTGCTTTCATTTAGAACTATTTATCAGCATTTTCACACAATTTTTCAGCCACTCTCCTCAGCAGCTCTGTGCAATGTAAATCCCTCCAAGCCATCACCTGATAAAATATAATGCAAGAGGCAGGGAAATTCAATTACATCAGCCTGGCTGTGCCAGTCCCAGCTTTTTGCTGGGCTTCAAAGGGGGAGGGATAACAGGGAAACAGATATTGTAGGCATGTGTGTGCTGTAATTTCTGCTGCTGATCTCTCAGAGGCAAAGATTGCTAGGTTTGCCCAAGACTGGGAGAATTTAACTCCTGGGATATGACCCATTGCAAAAGCTGAAACTTAATTTCAGTCCCACCAGAGCTCACTTTTGAGGACTCCTATTAGGCAAATTTCACCCTTAAACTCGGCTGAAAGTGTTCAGAGATTAAATTTAAACCAGTTCTTTGATTTGAGGTTGGAAGGGTTTAAAATATCCTTCAGTCATAGCACCAGGGCAAGTAGGGAAATGGGCACATCTGCCTTATCTGTCATTACACCCAGGTAAGTAAAAGTTGTGAAAGTCACAAGTTCTCTCTGCATACGTGAAATTAATCCCAGGAAGTTGAAGACCAGACAGAAAAATGATTCAGTATTATATCAGCAATATACATTAGCTGGGTTGGATTAGCACTGCAGCCACACACTCAACCATAACCCCTACAAATGGGCAGGACTCTCACTTCCTGACCACTGCGTGCCAGCTACACAGAAGACTCTAATGACATTCCAGGGCACAGGTATGGTCCTGGTGTAGTTTCCAAAACCTGCAATATTTCTCTGGTGGTATTTTCCTAATTCAAGACCTTCAGCGCACAGCAAGATAAAAACTGTCCCCTTGATGACATCCCTTTAAAGCCCAGTGCAGCCCTGTGGCACACTTCAAACTGGTTTTTCAGAATACATATATATGCATACATACAGTTTTTTCCCCCCTGTCCTTTCAGTAATTATTTTTGTTCCAGCAAAATCAGAACAAGCAGAGCAGCTACAAATATCTCAGAAGCTTTTAGAGAGCAGGCAGCAGCCCACACACCAAGCTGCTTGAGGAGGAGAAGCTGACATGAAGAGACTGAGATGCATCTTCCCCACAGGGAGCTGGAGCGGGGTGGGATGAGTCTCTGCATCCCCTGTCATGGATTCCGGCACTCACAGACCTGTGGACACGGCCCTGGGCACAGCAGAGTCCACCCCCACCTTGCTGGAGTGGCTCCATGGGGGAACACGGGGAAAGGGACTTGTGGGAAACCAGCACTTGGCTTCCTGTGCATGAAAAGTAGGAGCTGACAGCATTTGCTGCACAAGGCTCAGGGCAACACTGAGAGCACCCCTTGCTTCTGGTGCCATGGGACCAGCCAGGCAGGGGCCCGTGAGGGAGATCCGTGTCCAAAGTGGTGCTTCAGCATCATTCGAGCGATGGCACTAATACAGATGGGGAGGAAGGCCTGTTGGAGATGTCCAGAGGGGACTGCAAAGATTCTTGGAAGGCTGGAGCACCTCTCCTATGAGGAAAGGCTGGGAGAGGGTTGGTTGTTCACCCTGGGAAAGAAGGCTCTGGAGAGACTTTATAGCACCTTTCAGCAGTGATAGACAGGACAAGGAGAGATGGCTTCACACTGACAGAGAGGGGGGGGAAAGTTTGGGTATTAGAAATTCTTCCTTTTGAGGGTGGACAGGCCCTGGCACAGGGTGCCCAGAGCAGCTGTGGCTGCCCCTGGATCCCTGGCAGTGCCCAAGGCCAGGCTGGACAGGGCTTGGAGTGACCTGGGACAGTGGGAGGTGTCCCTGCCATGGCAGGGGTGGAACAAGATGAGCACTGAAATCCTTTCCAACCCAAACCATTTTAGGATTCTGTGATTCTGTAACAGCTCAGCTGCGTTCCAGGGAGGAGCATCCTTGGCTGAGCTCTGTGCCTCTGCTTTATAACCAAACAGCAGCCCAGAATCTCTGACTTTGAAACATCTGGAATAACCTCTGCTATCTTCTGCCAGGAGCTCCCCCAGCCAAGCTGCACATGCTGCTGCTTAATTCCAAATGCACCTCCCTGAAGGGCAAGCTCTTATTGCTACCATCCATTGCCTTGGATAAATTTTGGAGGAGAAGCTCACACAACACCATGCTCTGGGATGCAAACGAGGTCAGCCTCGTTTCCTAAGGATCTTTATGAATTTTTGGGCAGGAAAAGTGCTCTTTGAGTCCATGGTGATCCAAGAATTAACTCAGCCTTACCTACAGAAATTCAAGGACATTGAGCTGTTGCTGCATTACCTCCTTGTGACAACGCTTGAGCACCTGCTTAATTTTAGGCTAGTTCTCAGAATTTACACAAAAGCCCTTTTATGAGGGGTGTTTTCCTGCCCTGAATGTCAGTGCATGAGCAGCTACATAAAATCAGTGTCAGGAGCAGAAAAGAATTCTCTGTGGGGAGAAAAGTTTTGGAAAAGCAGATGTAGAGGATCCACTGCCTGAAGCTAATATTCTGCTTTGGAAAGCCAATTTATTGTATTTATGGAATTGAATATTCTGTTATGGAAAAGCAGTTGTTTGAATAAATGTGTGTGAGGGAGAACACACACACACATACAAACTCTCACACATGAGATATTGATTCAAACTGTGTTTATGATTTCTCAGACCTTTAAGAAATTGATTTTAGACTATTCTCCCTTTTTTCTGTCTCACTCCAGCTGAAAATCAAAGCTCAGTGCAGGATACCTTAAAAGAATTTTTTTTTGATACAGGAAAAAAAACAAACAAACAAAACTTTTTTTCCCTGAAGTTTGTGTGGATAGGAAAAAAGGGCCCAAAATCCTGTGGATTTGGTATTCAATATTCTGTCAACTGACTTTTCAAAGAAATAGAAAACTTAGAAATGACATTTAAAAATAAACAAGCAAAAAGCTCCACTTCTTTCTTTCCTTTTCAAGTAAAGTAGCATTTATTTCCAGTTAGCTCAGATAACTACTTGATTTTGCAATTCTCTTTCTCTCTCACCAAAGCCTTCCCTGGAATTCAGTGTTCTCATTAAGACATTTTTTTTCCAAGCGACTTACACAAACTAAAAGTTACAAAACAGCCCCTGTGCCAGCCATCTGCACTGGCACATATCTGCCAAGCCGAACGCAGCCTGAAATTCAGGCTTTGGACCTAAATAAACAATCTGTCTTTATTAGGAAAAGCACTTGAGAGTTTGCTCAACTTTAAGCACAGGTTTCAATGGAAAGACAGCAACTTTGCAGGGCTTTGTGTTCTGACAATGCCTGTTTGTGCTTGGAAGGAGTTTGTGCTGCCAGCTGGTGTCCAGGAAGACCTGCATGAATCCCAAGGTACCACAAACTCAGCCCCCAGGGTCTGAGCGCAGGAAAGCATTCCTTGGGCATGGAGAGATGTGTCCTATGGGAAGAGATTTTCAGGGATCAACCTCTGACTTCCTCCAGCTCCTCCCATCTTCTTCTTTTTCATCCCTCCCCGTGCTTTCTGACCAAGCCAGTGTCTTCCCCATCGAGGGGATCCAGTTCATTTCATTCCAAGCACCACGCACGGCTAATTATAAACCAAACACAAATTAAACCCATCTTCCCATCCTCCCCTCCGAAACCCCTAATTGCCCATTACCCTGCATTGTGCTCTGACACAAAAGTAATTCTACTAAGTGGGGAGTTTTGTTGTTGTTTTTTCTTTCATAAAAACTGTTAATTTGCTATTAAATCTCTTGTTGAAAGACTAATAGCTTAATGAATGCATTAAACGTGCAAATTAGGGTTTTTTTTACTGCATTACTTCGCGGAAGATTGAAAGGATCCCATACATCATCGTTGGCTCAGTAGGATTTAATGAGGCATTAGACCACCCTCTGTCTTGGAGGCCAGACGTATGAATGATCCCAGAATTGTGCCGGCAACACTGGTCCCAGGTCCCTCTCCTGTAGGGACATACATTTTCCCCTTTGCCTGTTTCTTCTCCCGTCACTGCTGATGTACGTGAAATAAAAATGTAGTTTCCAGATCAGTTTTATAATGAAAAGTAGCCCATTGCCGATGACAAATGTTGTTTACAGTCACTAGAAAAGAGGGTGGAATGGCGAGTGAATATATTAGAGGAGGAGAGGATAGCTTTTATATTCATTATACTGCCATTTTGGGCCTGCGAAGACACATAACCTTTCCCTCTCTCCCTCCATCATGCAGTCACTTTCAGATGTCTACATTAAAAGAAAAAGCTGCAGGCAGTGTGCTTTGCATTACCTGCTATCAATGAAGGAGACATTTTCCACCAGTCAAATAGAGCTCCTTGTGGGAATACTTTCCCCCTCAACACACTTACCAAGGTTTTCCGGATGCTTTCCCTCCTGTGCCCCTCTCCAGGCATCTTTCCTGCTTGGCACAAAGGAAAAGCTGCACAGAACAACTGGGAAAAGCTGGTGCAAAATCCAGATCCTTCTCAATTGGAAAGGAGGGTGGCATGGCTTGGAACAGGCTCCCCAGGGAGTGGTGGAGTCACCAACACTGGAATTGTTCAGAAAATGAGTAGATGAGGCACTTGGTGATATGGTTAATTGACAAAATCAGTCAAATGTTGGACTCGAGAATCCTGGAAGTCTTTTCCAGCCTTGATGATTCCGTGATTACACCCTCAGAATGACACAGGACAGCAGCAGCCATCAGTGCCTGCATGAGGAGAGGGCAGCCTTTCCAGAGAGGGTTGTTTGGGAGGATTTTTAGACCTCTGGGGCCTGAAGTGGAAGTCACAAACTTCATCTGCTCAGATTTCAGAGAGAAATTTGGTACCCCGTGCTCTAAAAAAAAAAATCTCCATTTGAGCTGTGGGGAGCCTGGTGGAGGCCTTGGTTGTTCATGGTAGAAGGCTGAAGTTTTCCAGCATGGGACCAGGAAAACACTGCTCTGGAGAGCACGCTTTTGAGTGTGGAGAATGCAGATAGGAACAGATTTGGAGGAGAATCTCTCCTCTGAGGCCTGGCAGACTTTTGCTGCTCAGGGAGAAGTGAAGACGAAAGGAGGATGAAGTTTGCAGAAGAAAGAGCTTTATCTTGGCAACAGCAAAAAAGAAACTTTATTTTGAGAAAATTTAGAGAAATTAAATTCCAGGAGAGGAAGGCACAGTTCTAATACTTTTGGGATTCTGTCTGTTAATTAGCAGAGGAAGAGGTCTGCAGAGAGGAGGCTGCAGGACAGCCATGAGCTGAGACATGCTGGAACAAACCCAGAGTCAGACAGGCTGGCACTCATCCCACCCTCTTGTCTTTACTTGTAACTGCTCTCTGCCGTGATCAAAAGGCTGTCAGATTCTAATAAAGTCTTAATGCATCATCTCTCATTCACAATGACTCATGTGAGACATCCTGGGCATCCAAGTTTAGTGGGTCAGATTCCTCAGCTCCTTCTGCAGCCAGCAAAGAAGGATTAGTTCGTCCAGATTTGCAACAGATAAGTCAGGATCCTGGCATGGATTCCTTTTATTATTTTTTTCCCAAGTCTTTCTCTGCTGGTTTTACAAGGAGGTTTAGGGGTTCCAGCCAGTTATATCAGACACCCAAGGCAGATGTCTGAACTTGAGACAGCAAACAGCTTCACAGGACTCTGGGTTTATTCAAATCTGCAAACCCAAGTATTTGGAAAGCAGTAGGGCTCCCCTGCTGCAATTAATGGTTTGAGGCTGGGCATTATGTAAAGGCCAGAAAGAGCCACAGGGAATGGAATTACCATCATGTTCTCACCTGAGCTGGTACCCTCCACTGGCCTGAAAGGAATCTCACAGAAGAGGCATGTGAGGAAATGTCAGAATGGAAATGAAGCTCTGATTGTATGAAAGTCTGCAGAAATGTGGCCACACTATCATCCCTGGTGCTTTCCAGCAGTGTTTATATTGGGGGGAACCTCCTCTGGTTTGCATTCAAGCCAAAGCAGAAGGAGGGAAGCTGTCAGGCTGCTCCTTTTTCGGGGATACGTCTTTTAGGGGATGGTGCAAGGACTGGAAGAACTGGTGTCTGCTCAGGAAACACTCGTGTCCTGCTGAGTACTAAGGATATGCCACATTTACCCCCAGGCCATTGACACACTCATTAATTTGTGAATTAATTGGAGGAAAGTTACTGAGCCACATGTAACCAATTAAAATTTAGGGGTTTAGTCTCAACAACACCAGAAGGTGAATCCAGAGGGTGACAGGCATCTGTTGCAGACTGATTATTGTTCCCATCTCACTGGATACCAGAGCGGGTGAGAGAATAACCATGGTGAGGTGTGCAATGCTGTGCACAGCCTCCAGGGAGATCCTGAACAACCAGCCCAGACAAGATCTGTTCCTGCCAGGTGGTTGATGAAATGAGATGGATCCCATCCCACTGACACTGGAGAACACTTCCATTAATGCTCTCTGTTAATTCTCGGAGTAGAACAGTGCCATTGGAAGTTCAGCTCATCTTTTTGCACCTCAGAAGACATGAAAATGTTTGACAGGTTCAAGAGAAATTGCTGCACCCATAATTAGGAAATACTGGGTTTAAAAGCCTGAGTGAATGCTGATTGTTACTCTTTAGAAATACAGCTATTTCTGAGAGAAGGCAGTCCAGGTCCCTCTCAATAGAGCTGTTGAAAGCACACATACCCACACACAAAGAGCAGTGCAAACTCACAGTTTTTAAATTTTCAGACCTATGAAATGGGTATTTACAAACAGCTCATATTCAAGACAGTTAGAAATCAGAGGCATTCATTTAAACCTTAAAACACTGTGAATATCTGTACCTCGTGGGCAGGTGAACACCAAACATGCTCTGTGGAGGAGGACGGGTCCCTGCTATTGAAAAGAAACATCTCTGTGTTTGCATTGCCCATCACCAGGGCTCCCAGTGCTCCCTGCACACAGCGCAGCAGCAGAGTACAAGGTCAGTGCAGACGGTGCTCCCATTGTTGCTGTTTGAAGAGGGAACATTTTATCCTTCACAACAAATCTACATACAGGCTATTGAATGAAATACAATAGCCTCACTAAATTACTTCATCCATTAGCTGGATGCCTGTAAGAAAAATAAAACAGTGTGTTTTTGTACGATCCGTTATGGATTGTGTGGTAAACACTGTGTGTTCAGGGAAAAAAAATGGTATCTGATCCCAAAAGCAGACAATCTTTGGTATGCAGAGGAGGTGGGACATTTCTTTAGGTATTATTTAGTATTATTTTAGGAAGCCAAGAAGATCTGAGATGTGAGTGCTGGGTATACACAAGGGAGAGTCTCTGTTCCAAGGGGTCTGTGGCTGGAGTTGGTCCATCCAACAATCCGAAATGCACTTCTCACCTTCAGAGAGAGAATCGGGGTGCAACCAGAGCTCCCCAGGGTCTGGGACCTGGCAAGGTGAGTGCCAGAGCCTGGACCCATCCCAGCACCCAAGCCAGGGAGCAGGACAGTGATGGGGACAGGCAGTGCAGCCCAGCATCCCACAGAACCTTTGGGGCAGGGACTGGTGGCCCTGGCTGGGCTGGAATGGGGCTCGGGGCTCATGTGTGAGATGAAGTCCCTGCATTTAGGGATACAAAGGATTTAAAGACTGAAAGATTTCCCAGATCTGGAGCGGAGGTGTGAGGGCAGCAGCAGGTGAGCAGCAGGTGTAGTCAGTGCATTGCTGATAACACACTGCCAGCTCCTGAGAGTTTCATCACAGCTCCTCCATCCTTTTCACCCCAGAACAGGTAATGAGAGCTGTCCTTGGTTTTCATTCTGACCCAGTGGCTCCCAGGCACCTCTCCCAACATTTGCACTTGTGCCCCATCAGGTAAAAAGGCAAGACACTTGCTGTTGAAGGGAAGAGGTTGGTACTGATATTTTCCTTTCTCTTCCTCTTTTTTCCCTCCCTCTCAGACTCTGCTGATGAAGCTTCTCTCTTCTTCCTCAGCATTCCCAGTGTCCCTCCCAACCCAGGGCTCAGCTGCCATTCTCCAAAACGCGACTGTGCAGGTGACACTTCAAGGATGTCATTGGAAAATGTCGTGGGGGATGGAGGAGCAGGAGATGCTGACACAGGGCAAATTCTATTTTAAGCAAACCAAGTGCATGCCTGCTCCTGGTTCTCAAATCAGCAGAGCTGCCTGCTCTGGAGCCATGAATCCTCCAAATCTGACTGGAGAGATTGAACCTCTTTCCTCAGCCTTTGCCAAATATCTGCTGTACACTGGAAAGGGTGCAAGGATTTCTGCAGTGGGAGCTGGGGTAGCTGGATAGGCTGGAAGGGTTCAGCTGGAGCAGGAAATGGATCTCAGCATTGCTGGGGGATGTGACACAACAGAATGGATTTATCTGGCAAGTTGGGGGCAACTCATGAATCTCTTGAAGATGTCACTGAAGTGACAGTAACTGGCTGAGAGCTCTCACATCCTCCCAGCATTTCCTGTTAATAATTTGGGCACTCTCCATCACAAGGCTCAACTGTGAGAAAGGCTGCCCAGGGAAGTGGTGGAATTGCCCTGGAGGTGTTCAAAAAACCTGTAGGTGTGATGATTACTGGACCTGGCAGTACAAGGTCCATGGCTGGACTCAGTGGCCCTAGCGGTCTTGTCCAACCTTAATGATCCTGTGTTCCTGTGGTATGGGACAAGGAGAGCCAGGACTGGGCTGGCACTGAGTTTACTCCATCCCTGTTTCTGCTGGAGGAGTGTGTGCTCTGTATTGTGGGGCAGACAGCAAGTGATTAAAACTCCATTTATAGGAAGCAAGCCAGATCTTTGCATTATAAACGTACCTATGGGTGGGCAAATTCCCCACTATTTCACATGCCGAGAGATTTTATCAAAACATGGACCAAGACTGGCAGAGAAGCTCCCTGTGACCTGCTAGTCTTTACCTTGATCTTCAGAGTACCTAATCCTACAGAACCATCTTTTTCTTTGCCTCTTTTATTTGGGATTCAGAAAGAATAGTGAGGAGAAGGTGCTTGACCTTCCAAACAATGCACTGGAGAGACTCTTCAGAGTGGAGGGAAGTCAGACCTGGCCCTCGTTGTGCTGGAACTGGAGCTTACTGGAGGGCAAATTGTTTGCTTTACAGCACTCAGGCATTGAGTCACCAGCTATTACATGTCCCTCCAGGTCCTTGAAAACCACTTTGAATTCCTAGAAAATAAAATAGGAGATGACCTTTCAGGAAGAACGGGATAGGAAGCAACCTGGGGCACCTCTCTGCATTGTCATAATTTGTGTGCTCTGGGCAAGGAGACTGAGGTGAGTATACAAAACCTGAGGGAAGGAAAAACAGAATTATCACAGCAGATAGTTCTTGTTTCAAGGCCCCCAGAATACTTTTCTTGTAGGTAGGAGATCAGCTTGAACCAAGCATCACGCAGCGTGAAGCAGAACACTTTGGAATGCTGTGCCCCAAATCAAGACACAAATTCTTGGGAATCAGGTGTATCCCACAGCACTGAGACAGTTTTGCTGAGTTAAAACACAAAACAAGTAAAATCAGGAAAACTCCCTGTTTGTTTGTCAGACATAAAGAACACACACAGTCCTTGGATTAGAGCTTGGCACTGCCAAGCTTTCTGCAGCCCAGGCCCTGCTGAAACTGCAGCCTGCTCCAAGAACACGCTGCTGGAAAACAACGCCACAGCCAGGTCCCAGGGCAGCAGGCAGGGATCCCACGGGCTTCTCTTGGCTTTGGGCTGATGAGTTGGGGAATGGAGAGTCAGCAGAGCATGAAATGCACCCCTGCAACTGCAGCTGCATTAACTTCCCTTCTCCTGCCTGCGAGCCAAGCAAAGGCTGTTGGATGGAGCCTGGCTCAACTAAGCTTTGGCTGGCCAAGGCCACTTTCATCCCTTCCCTGAGGATCAGGAGCCTGAGCAAAGAGGAGCCTCACTATCAGCAACATTCTTGCCATTGTGGTCCTGCTGACTGAACGTTTAACCAAAATGTATACTCAAGTCAGCACTAACCAGCCAGCCATCCTAGTCATGCCCTCACACGCCCAGCTTAGGTTTTTGTTAAGAGTTGCCTTTCGCTTACCATCTTCCCTCTGAAATGCTTCCATGTATCTGTGAGGAAATTCACTGGGAATATCCCTCTATCTAAATCTTGTGTCTTGGATTAAAGTCTTTGTTCGATTTCCTCTCTGTATTAACAGTTTTCTGCATGACTTTACAGTCATGTTTGTGCCTACAGCTTGTTTCACCTCCCTCAGCCCCCTTCCACTTCCCACGAATCAAAGGAACTTCCACAGCATCACTTTCCCTAGAGACAACTTTCTCCTGAAGCTTTTTCCACTGCCCCAGCATCATCTCCCTCTCTGTCTCTTTGGATCTTTATCTTCTGCTGCAAATTCAATTAAAGCCTCTCTGGGAGACTCATGAGCAAGTCAATACAGTGACCAATGGTAGGATGGGATAAAGTGAAGTTTAGGGTGAGCAGATCTGTGAGGAATTGATGGGAAGGCAGGCTTTGATGCTAGGAAGATGGAGAGGCACAATCCATCACTCCTCACTTAGGGTGTGCAGTGTAGGATCCTGCTTTTAAAGTGTCTGTGCTCCCACTGCAGTCCTTGGGGATCCAGCCAGCACCCTCCATTTGCTGACTGCCCTGGAGATCTCCACCAGGGACAGCAGGAAATGATCCGAGAAATCCCAGGGCCGCGTGTCACACCCCATCCACCTGGGCATGTGATCCTGTGTGTGCAGTGAGCTCAGCGTTATGGTCTGTGCAGGCTTCTCTCTCGATTCTCCTGCAGCAGTATCTGTTCCAAAAATAACAGCTAGCTCCTCTGCATTTTGTGATTGGGCCATTCTAATTAAAACAAATTCCAGCCTCTAAGCAGCAGTCATAGGAGCCGATCAATTTTATAAGAAAGAATGGACAAATACCTTTTCCAAATTATCTTTACTCCAGGTTTCAAATGGCTCCTTGATTCAGTTTTGTCGCTGTGGGAACAGCCATGACGTCAGACCTGGCAGCTGTGATGTCACTGAGGAATAATCCCACGCTGGAGAAGACAGCAGGAAAAAGGAAATAAACAAATGTGTTTATCCACAAACCCTCCTGCCATGAGGAACTGGAATCTCGGATGGTAATTTACCACACGTTGCTAATGTGTTTGTTATAATGTATTTCTTAATTCCTTTTTCCTTTGATTCTGGCTGGATAGGAAGGTTCATCAGGGCTGGAACAAGCAGGGGAAGCAGATTGAGATGAGCATTACAGATCTGCGGTGCTCTGGTTTATGGTTTGTTCCCAGTGATACACAGTAAGTAAAACAAGCACTGATTGAGTCAGCTGCCTCCTGGGTGTTCATTTGCTGGAGTGTAAGGAATATTAATGCTAAGAACATCCGTGTGCACCAGGAAAGGCAGGAGGAGGCAAGCAGATTACCCTGGCTTAGGGGTATTATACACGCGCCTGCAACTTCCAAAGACAGAGAGGAAATATTTCTGTGGGTTTTTGTCTCTTATCTTCTTATAGTCTTACAGATTTTGGAGATGCATTGCCCCGGAGTTTTAATACTCGGAATTTTCAGGCAGGATTGTGGTTATTTATTTTTTTTAAAATCCTTTATAGGGAAAAAAAAAAAAAAAAAAGGAAAAATGCAAGTGCTGAGTTTCATCAGTATAAAGAAAAAGCGGGTTCCAAGAGAAGAAAGAAGAGATGAAAAAGAGAAGTTTGATTAAAATCCCCTCTTGTTCCGTATGTTTGATGTAAATATCTTCACACCTTTCTCTTTTCCTTTGCAACCTCAGCAGAGGGTTCAGCCCGTCACCGGGGGATTGAGTTCCAAGCTTAGGGCTTTGTAGTTGCTGCTGCTCTTGCTGCTGTTGTCTAAAGGATTATAAGCCTTTGTAAAGCTTGTGTTAATACCCTGGAGGGGAAAAACGAGTTTCCAAATAACCTTTGTTGTGCATCTCCTGTCTAAGGTACCCCAGGAAAGGAAAAATCAGGAAGTGTTTTGGCTTCATGAGCAGGTCGTTTAAAGTTCACAAAGAAGGTCTGAGCCTCTCCAGCCCGGCCTCTCCAAGGGCACGGCTGCTCCTTGTCCTTGTGCTGCTGACACCAGGACCTGCTAAGAATGGCAATGCCCTTCTCTGTTCACCAGGAAACGTGTTCAATTTTAAACTAGATTTTTTAAAAAAATACCTGGAGAAACTGCATTAGGTGCTCAGCTCCCAACACATCCTCCGGTAATGTTTGGGCACTTTATATTCCACAGCATTTTAGGAAAATCCCAGCTCAGGCTCCAACTCCACAGCTTCAGACTGACTCTGTATCTTTTCAAACCTTCTTCTTTTTTCTTTTTTTTCTCCTCGCTGCAGGAGGATTGGTTTTGAGCCACATCTCCACGTTTCCCTCCAGACTCCGTAGAGGTGCGGAGCTGTTTGGTATTCAGGGAGTGCTGGAGGCTGAGGGCTATTCAATATTCCAGAGTGAGGAGGGGGTTGCTCAGTATTCCAGGTGTGTGCCAGCTCCAGCAGCCAGGGCTGTGCAGCTGTGGATGGCTCAGCATTCCTAAGGTGTGCTCCACGTCCTTAAAGGCTGCCAGGGAGCTCTTGGTTGCTCGCCAGGGTGGGAGTCCCTCGGCATTCACAGCTCTGTCCCTGGGAAGGGCTGAGCACGGGCAGCCATCCCATTCTCTGCCTGGAGAATCAGAGGGTCAGAGGGAAAATTATAATGGAGAGAAGAGGGAGAGAGAAGTGGGGAAGATGAGAAGGGAGAGTGATGAAAGGGCAGCACTTCAGAAAATGAGACTTCTGAGCCCCTCACTGGGTACTTTGTAGGAGCCACACTTTAGGTTTAAATTAAAAGGGTGAAGGCAATGCATTCCACCTATCTAAGGCTGGCTTAAGAACCCAGAGCAAAGCTGTCCAGATACACTCATTATCACTTTTTTTTTTTGTGTTGGTCAGTGTTGGGTTCTGTGATAAAAGATTCATCCCCACAAATGCACAGGATCACAACAGGAGGGGGGAAAGCCAAGGACCTGCACAGAGAAATGCCCCCCTAACCTCGCTCCTAATAGGGTGCCACAGCCACCAGCCCCATCCCTCAGGGGAAAAACCATCAGGAGGAAATTCTGACATATTGGGCATGAGGAATGCATAATTCCCCCACTAATGCTCCTTTTGTCTGAAGATATGACAATTTCACAACAAAACTGAAACACAAAATTATGACAATTAACAGATAATTATTTTTTTTTATTCACCCAAATATTTTCTTCTTACAAATCAGGCAGTAACAGTTTTGTCTTCTCAGAATAAAAATCAGATTGTGCACAGAGAATAAAATGAATGTGAGGTTTGGGATAGGAGAAAATGTTTCCAACACAGTCCTTTTCATGAGGCCATCTGCTCCTTCTTCACCAGGTATGGGTTTGCAGGTGTTGTGTGCCAGCTTCTACAGATGACAAGCCAGCTCTGTGTGCAGGTACTTCTGAGGATGCCCAGCACAAGGCTGAACAAATGGGCTGCCCATGGAAATTGGAGGAAAAGTTGTATTTCGGAAAACCAAAAACCAGACTGGACTTTGATGCCTGCTGTAAGGGATGTAACTTCCCAGAGAGTGGATGAAAGCTGCCTTTAAAATGTGCACCAGTTAAAACTCACCCTGCCATCAGAAGCTGTTGGTTTTTCTGGATGTGTATTGATAGGACAGGGAGGAATGGCTTTAAACTGAAAGAAAGTAAATTTAGAGTGGATATTAGGAAGAAATTCTTCCCTGTGAGGGTGTGCAGGCCCTGGCACAGGGTGCCCAGAGCAGCTGTGGCTGCCCCTGGATCCCTGGCAGTGCCCAAGGCCAGGCTGGACAGGGCTGGGAGCAGCCTGCGATCATGGAAGGTGACCCTGCCTGTAGCAGGGGATAGAAGTGGATAATCTTTAAGGTCTCTTCCACCCCAAACCACTGCATGATTCATGAAATATGAATCACAGTCCCTTCCCTTCCCTTCCCTTCCCTTCCCTTCCCTTCCCTTCCCTTC
>VXBU01008633.1:677265-723070 GCA_013400315.1 Bombycilla garrulus
CTCGTGCCCTTTCTTTCTCCATCAACCCTTGGCCTTAAAGAAATCAGAGGTCTCTGGATCTGCTACGCCATGAAATTATTTAGTGAATATCATGTTTATTCAAGATTCTTGATTCACTCAACCCGCTCTCTAAAGGAATCTCTCCCAAGATGCCCCCCAGTACTTAGCTATGAAAATTGCATTCCCTTCCCCATGACTTTGTCAGTGCAGGGAACATCACAGCCTGCTTCAAAATGCTGCACTGTACTTAATGGTATTTTATGACACATTTTTCAAATCAAATTTAAAAGCATAACTGAATGGAATTAAATTAATGCTGTCTGGTAATGTCAGCAGCACCGAGCTGCACATGGCTGGCTTAGCTTCTAAACCTCTGGCAGGTTCCTGGGACTTATTTCTGACTGCAGGGTAAGAAGGAATGCAGGGATGGGAATTTTTTTAAAAACTTTTGTCTATGGAAGAAAGTGTGTGGGAGTAAAGAGATGGCAGCTGAGGTCTGGGTAGAGTTTCCTAAGTTTAGATGGAGGAATGTTCCTGGGTGAAGGAGGGAATGGACATTTGGGATATATATCTATTGAGTTTTGGTGTGATGAATGCATGTACAAGAGCTCTGAGAATATCCCTGTATTTTCCAGGCAGATCTTACTGGGTCTGGCTTTGGGGTGGTTCCATTTTCCCCTCACACCTGCTCATGTAGGTTGATGAAATACATCCCAGCAAGCATGGTGCTTATTGTGATAGTGATTTAAATGGCAAATTGCTGTGGCGCTAAGCAGAATGCACAGTTTGTGCCTGTGTATATCTTGTCTGTGTGCAGTCAGGAGAGCCTCCTAAGCAGATTTGGAGCTGGAAAATGAACACAACAGAAATCTGTAGGCTGGAGGAAGAGTGTGTGCCTGTGCTGGTGTATGCAGGCCATGGAGGCGTGCAGCCTGATGCGTTTTGTGTCCACAGATGTTGTAGTGCTTGTTCTAATAACACTGAGCCAACAAAGACGTGTTTGAGATGGTATCTGCCTCACTTTGTGCACATCATGTTCCTTTTTTGCACTTTCAGATTTAAAAGCAGCAATTCCAGCTTTTTCCTTTTCTGCATTGTGAAAACACCTCATAGTCATTTTAGCCAAAACAGACCACGCTTGCTCCAAGACTACACAGCACAGGATGTACTTCATCAGTACCCAGAAACATTTTTTTTATTTCTCAATGACTTTACATTTTCTCACCCCATTCAAAGCCCTGTACTTGAACACACTGATTGTCTGGGCCTCTTTACCTTCCACATAAGGCAACACTCAAAATGTTCTTTTCAGAGAAGAGGGAGAATATTCCCTCTGACAGTGCTGCATTAGAATTGCACAGACCCAGGTGGCATCCAAATGAGCTCTGCTGGAGTGTTCCAGTCTCCTCATCCTCACAGAACATTCAGGTTGCCATTGAACTTGGGTTCACATTTTGGGACAGGATGGACTCTGTTTCTCCTGATTAAATAATGTGGGTGATGAGTGCCACTCAGCCCCTGGGACAAAACCAAACTTGGCTGAAGTAACCCTTCATGAAACAGAAATAAAATGTTGCCCACAGGCTGCCCTGGATCCCTGGAAGTGTGCAAGACCAGGCTGGACAGGGCTGGGAGCAACCTGGGACAGTGGGAGGTGTCCCTGCCCATGGCAGGGGGTGGAATGGGATGAGCTTTAAGATTTTTTTCAAACCCAAACCATCCTCGGATTTTACGATTCTATGATAAAATGACCACTGGTCCCTAGCTTCTCTTTTCTTTGTTTTTCACATTGAAGGCTATAAAATGTACAGTCCTCCCTTTAGAGAAGATCACAGGATCCCAGAACAGTTTGGTCTGGAAGGGACCTTGAAAACCAATCTCATTCCAAATCCCTGCCATGGGCAGGGACAGCACAAGCCAATCTCCCACAGAAGTGTTGATGTGTGACCTCACCACCCCAAAGCCCTGGGGATGTTCCCATTCCTGCACTTGTACTACAGACTTTGGCATCTCCTGGAAACCAGGAACACTTTGAGGGCAGATGATGCATTTGCACTGGTATATGAAACACCAGAGATATTTATGCTGCTCTATAAATAATAAAGCTCTCTTGGATTTACTTGAAGATGCAGGAGTATAGAGAAACAGGAGTGTAAGAAGTCAGAGAAACAGAAAAACACACACAAAAAAAACCCAAAACAACAACAGCAACAACAAAACCCCAAAGGTCAATGAAAACTCATACTAGGCCTTCCTAAGTATGACAGATAATGATGAAGCCAGAGGATTTCTGAGGTCTCTCAGATACAAAAAGGGAAGAAGAAAAAAAAAGGCTTTTTGAAGATTCATTGCTCATTTTCTGTGCCCTATGCAATTTTATTCCCAAAGACTTTTCATTTTCCTAAGTACCTTCCCTAAGCCTTGTTTGTGCATGGAATTTCCCGGGGATTTCCAAAGCAAGTTTTGGGCCTGGAAGCACCCCAGAATTTCTCAAATTTTTTTTTTAATAATGAAATAAAATGGCTGCAGAAGGATATTTCTCCTCTTTTTTTGTTTCTCAGAACTTGGCACAAGGCTAAAGCAGAATTTCATAAACTGCTCTTGCTGCACAGGGATTTAAACCACTGGAATTCAGCACACCAGGCAGAGGGAGACTCATTTCCTTAATTTAAACACCTAGGTGTTCAACAGCTGAGGGTGATGTGGTCACACCAGGCTGCCTCTGCAGCCAGCAGCAAAAGGCTCCCCTGGCAGATGCCTCATTTCTCTCTCCAGAACAGGCTCTAATCTGGGTCAGAGGGATCCTCTGGGGAGGCACCCACAGCCCCAGCCTGAGGAGAGATCGGGGTGATTATCCCAGCCCTGTCCCTGCTCCGCTTCTGAAGGGGACGAGATGAATCCCAGCCTCAGCAGCTATTACATCCCTCTGGGTTAAGGTGCTTAAAAATGTCTTTTTTCTTTGCCAGCTTGAAAGCCTCCATCTTTCTCACCAAGAGACAATTTCATGCTCTTAAACAAAGTACTAAGGCATGAAAGCACGATTCCAGTCTGTTCTTTCAGTAGGGCTGCTTAAAGAAAAGGGCCATGTGATGTGCATTGGATTGAAGTGAGGAGCTGACATTGGTATCTGGGAAATGTTCCAGTAGACTGAGCAAGAGGGCTCTGCTCAGTGCCAGCACAAAAAGACACAATTTTCATGGAGATGCATCCATTTACACCTGGTCTGCGTCTGGCACGAGGAGAAGAGAAATTGCCCCTTGATCAGGGCATCTTTGACATATTGAGTTATCTCTCTCATGAGTAATGGAGTAAAGATGAGCACACCTTTGATATGTTAGAGTGGCTTCCCATAAATATTAAAATGAAAGGAAACTTCATAGACTTATGGGATGGAAGCACCTGCAATTCATCTCCACACGCTGAGGCTGAGGTGGCTGCCAGCTGCTGCCTTCCCGGAGGGGTCATTAATAGCTCTCTCTGGGCTTTTTCTGCTTGCTTTTCTGCTTTTCCAAGGTCTTCATGGATGGAAGGAAAACTTTGACTTGCTAAGCCTCAATTTTCAAGGTAGCTGAGCTCTCAGAGCTCTTCCTGCTGTGCCTAGGGAGAATGTGAAATCTCCATCACTGGAGGCTTTTAAAAACAGACCAGACAAGTTCTTGTGTTCAAAAGCATTGATCTTCCTGACCCTACTGGAAAGCAAAAGGGTTGGCTAGAGGTCATTCAGGAACTTTCCCACTTCTGTTTACCATGTTTGCTCTCACATGGCACAATCTCTGAAGAACTTTTTCTCAGTCTGTGGTCTGCACAACACCTGGACATGGTGCATGAACTGATGGCAAAAAGCAGTTGAACTGAGAAATGAAAATGCACTTCCATGTGCTATCAACAAGCAAAATGGGGAGGAAACAAATTAATGAGGCTCCGAGGTTTGGCCTTATTTCTGTGCATTAAAATTGTGATGGAACTTTCACATTTTTGTTTTGTTTAAAAATATATATAGTAATTCCCCATTAGAAAAGAGAAACAGTGTCCTAAAGGCTATCAAATAGATTAATGGCACAAAGCCTGAGAGGTGGCAAATCCCACAAGAAGCTCAGTGAGTTTCCTGTTATTAATCACCAAATCATTGGTAGAACATCAGAAAAGCCTGGCACCCTCCAGCCTCTCCTTTCCATATTTTTTCTCATGTCTTTTCTGCTTCAGTTTGCAGAGTGATGCATCAAATAATCCCAAAGGAGGAAAACTGATCTTGGCAGGGTTTGCTGGTATCATCTGAAGTAATTTTCCTCCTCTTCCCAGCCCATTCTCTCGGTGATTTCTTGCCAGGCTTTTTACACACCAAAGGTTTCTGCTGCACCCCTAAAGAGAGGAGCAGTGGATGCTGATGCAGCTGTTAGATGCTCCCTCCAGTAAAATCCGTAAGTCAGTAAATCACCATCAGGTGTTTATCGGGAGCCCAGTGGTGCTGCCCAGCTCCTCCCTGGAACAGAATAAGGGAGCCTCACACACCAACATGCTCCATTCTCTGCTGCACCTCAATAAAATTAAAAGTTTTCTTTTATTACTGCCTCACATATTGTCAGACACAAACATCTGCCTGCTGCAGAGACAGCCTGGCCATGGCTCTTGCAGCCCTGGCAACAACCAGCTGAAAGTGCTCCTCTGCTCAGGCCAGGGATGAAGCTTGAGAAAACCCAGTTGTTTCAGAATCACACAATGGTTTGAGGTGGAAAAGACTTGAGAGACCTCATTCCACCCCCTGCCATGGGCAGGGACACCTTCCACTATCCCAGAGTACTCCAAACCTCATCCAGCTTGGCCTTGGACACTTCCAGGGATGGGGCAGCATCTTTTCTGGGCACCCTGTGCCAGTGCAGTTCCCGTTTCCTTGCTATTCTTCCAGATTTTCACCTGTAAGAGAGAAACCAACTCAGTCTCTTCCCCAGGAATGTGATTTCAGGTTTTAGTGCAAGACCTGGAAGCACTGAGCAGATTTCTGGCTGTTCTAAGCCACTGAGCCAGTTTACATCCAGTTCAGGTGCCTGTGTTTTGTTAAATCAAAATAATTCCTTAGGAAATTAACACTAGGTTGCGACATCTGTAGCAGAGTGTGTGCTTACATGTCACATCTGCACCTGTGCAAACGCCAATTAACCCTTATAATTAGCCACAATCTTTCTCATTACCATTAAGATAAGAATCAAAAGCAGGATTTGCTTCCTCATTTTTCTGTCTTCTTTCTTTCAGCTCGTGATCTTTCTATCACTACAGTGGATTGTGGCATGTGTGTAATTGGCCATGTGAGGCCAATCTTAAGGAAAATAAAACACTCAAACTAAACCCTCAGAATCAAATTCCCAAGACCTCAGCACCTGAAATGTTGATTCAATTTTCAGAAGAGTTTCTTTCCTATTTAACCACCCAAAAAAAGGGGTGACTTTGTGCCATTTCTCTGGCTCTAGCAGTTTTACCATGATGCAGATTCTTAAGGGGAATCAATGCATAGAAAATGGAGCATTTTGGAGAAAATTTGATTCTAAGAGCCTTCAGCCCTTCTGAAAATGGTGGCAGAATGTGGCTATTTCATCACTGCATGAGGCTTTCCTGCCCTACTTCATGGTTTGTAATAAATAGATATTATCTGACAAGCAACAATACTTCCCCCCCATTATTTATCATTATTCATTAATCACACCTCAGTAATCATCTACATTATTTATTATTATTCATTACCTTTTGAATAAATAATAACCATGGCAGGGATTACTATTGTGAGGAGCATGGGGAAAGACAGGATATTCATGTGTGAAGTTCCAGACTCCCACAGACTTTATTTATGAAGAAGTCTGCTGTGGGTAGGAAGAGTAGGAAGAATATTGTAGCTACCATGGTTTAAGTGAGGAAAGGCTTGTGAGAAGTATTACTTCTTATTATCCCAAATTATATAATTGAGGGAAAAAAAAATCCAGAAGAGATTTCAGACACTGAACTCTTTTTCAAACCTGAAATAGGAGAAGCAAAACTTTATGTTTTGGATGTTATTATTTTATCATTGGATTTATAGGAATGAATTAGCATACATTGGTTGTTAATGTATGTACTTACAACTCCTCTGAGCACAATTTATTTTTCCTTAAATCTATTTCAGTATTGTATGGAGCTGCATCAATTTTGATAGAGCTTCTGGTAGAGAGACTTATCTCCAGGATGGCTTTCTGATCACTTCCAAAGACAGAGATTGTGATCCCAATAGAAATGGAAGTCACTTCTCAGCTTAAAGAAATGTAACAGCCCTGATCAAGATGTCCATCAACAGAAAGCTTATTAAAGTATTCTTTAAAGCACCCAGTAAGGGATAATACGTGGCTGTCCTTTCTAGTTGATTTAAGAGCTAAAATTTCTCACTTTAACACAGTTCTCCTTCCTGTTTGGAATGAAACCTCAGACTTATTGTCTTACACCCTCAGAACCCACTGATGTCCTGCAGCCCATCCCCAACCTGCACTGCGGCCTCTTTCAGTCTTCTCTTATTGAGGTTTAACTACTTCAGCTTTTCTCACAGGTCCTGTTTCCTGGAACTTCTTCCCTTCTGGCTGGATCTGCTTGAATCTCTGCAGTCTGTGCACATCCCAAATGGGTGCCCCAGGCCCTCCCTCTCCAGCTGCAGCCTCCGCAGTCCCAGCCAGGCAGGATGGATGATCTCCCTGGGGTTGCCTTCCGCACAAGACTTTCCCCTCCTCGCTGTAAATTCACATTCATCCTGGGGGGTGCCGTAACCCCAGAGCCTCTGCCCCAGTGCTCCCATCAGGGCAGTTTTTCTCCCTTTCGTGGACACAGCCATGGTTTCTCCTTCCCCAGGAGTCATTTGCACCATTGTCCTATTGAATTTCATCTTGTTGATTTCCTGCAGCTCCTCTGATGAATCAGAATCATTTTAAATTCCAATCCTGTCTCCCAAACTGCTCGCAGTCCCTTCCAGCAAAGTGTCACTTGCAAATTTTATAGATGTGTGCCTCAGTACATCATCGACATGGATAATGAAAATATTGAAGTAATGTGGGACTCCAATCCTAATGCCCTTCCAGTTCAGAGGAGAACTATTCATGTGTGACTCCTCAGCCAATTGAGGACCCATTGTGATTCAGGACTTCCTCCAGATCATATTTTCCTAGTTTGTTTCTAAGAAAATGCAGTGGGATGATATTAAAATCAAGATACATCACAGCTGCTGCATCCTCCTAAACCACTACGGCAGGTGGCTTTTATAAAGATGAAAATTAGATTGATCTGACAGAAATTGTTCTTTGCAAGTCCATGTTGACTGCACCTTTTATTTTTATTATCCTCCAGGTGCTAATCAATTAATTAATAATTTAATGTATTATTTTTCTGTGTTAAAATGACTGGTCTATGGTTCCCTGGGGCTGCCTCTCCCCTTTCCAAATGTAGGAACTATGTTTGTCCTTCTCTGGTCCTCATACAATTCCCACCAATGATTATTCCCTATCAGACATCCAGGAACCAGCTTTAATTTGATTTGCCATAAAAATTAGGACTTGTATAATTATTTTCTTCAAGTCTGGCAGGTGCATAACTCAACTTTTCTGTGTTTTCATCCATCTGGATCTGTATGGGCTGTAGGTTGCCATTCCTTTATGTTAAGTTTCTTAAGAATAACATAAATCACATCAGGTTAAAAAAAAAAAAAAAAAAAAACTTCGCAAAAAACACCCCACAGTCATCTGGCTGCCCATTCTGGAGTCTCTTGAACTTTTTGCTATTATACCACAATTAATATTGAGAGGAATGACGGATTTGTCTTTCCAAACAAGCTGTGGGTCTGCTGGTAGATAAAACCAGCACTGAGCGATAAAAGAAACAATGGGAAGGGTTCTACTGATTGATGAATGGAAAAAAGATATTTGCCTTTACAAACAAACTACAGGGCTGCTGATAAATGAAACTGGATATTGAAAGATGAAATAAACAATGGGAAAAAAACATCAATTCCACAAGAATTAAAAATTAAAAGGCAGGGTTATACATTAGAGGGGAATCTTAGGTATCAGGTGTTCTGGGAAGTCTGCACCTCTCAAGTACCTCAGCAACAGGGAAAGAGAGAGGGAAATGGGGCCGGAAAATTAGGATAAAAAGGGAGGCTGTGTCCTCCAAAATCCGAGAGACACCAGGGGTATGCCCCACGGCCTCTCCCTTTATTCCAATAAAGTTCTATGACTCCTCTGTCTCCTTTTTGGACATAAACCTCTGGTGCTCATGGCTTAATTTTCTTGGTAACATGCACAGGAAAATAATAGTAAAACCAGAAGAATTTTAATTTCCATGGACAGACCCTGCTGGAATCAGGGAGGTGTGTTCCCCTGGCACTGCAGGTTTGGGAGCACAGGGAACACCCTTTGAACTTCTGCACACAAAATCCAGGGCCACTTGGAACCACCTCTCCTGGAGCTGGCAGAAGGGCCTTTCCCCGTTCCATGACACATTTTGATCACGCCTCTTTTGCCTGGAAGGCAAATGACACTCAAGTAAAACAGTTTGAAGCATCCTTACCCCACGTTTGGCACTAATGAGCTGTTGGGTGAAGTTTGCAGCCAAAGATGAGTTTGCCAAGGGAACGCAGGTTCTCCTTGCTGCCTGTGAATTGGTGCCTTCCCCGAACAGCCTGCGAGACAGGAAGGGCATCCTCTCCTTAAACTGTAAATCATCCCTTTAATTGGTGATCAGATGCTGTGTGAGAGGCCTGGCAGGTGTCACTTGTGGTGTGTAATTGAAGGCAGTTTGCTCTGCTGCATCCCTGCTCTCCTCAGCATGTTGGAGAATCGATGCAAGCCTGAAGTGTGACTTACAGCATCAGAGGGGAGAGAATGGGAGGGTGCAGGGGTTTATCTTCCTGCAGAGCAGCCAGTGGGTGACAGCTGAGGCAGCCCGGGCTGAAAGGCACCCCAGCTGTGCTTCGAGGGGGTTGTCAGATATCAGAGATACTCCCAGCCCTGCTGTCCCTGTTCATCATGTCAGGGGCTGGGAGGAAAGGGGTGTACGGAGGAGTTCCACTGCATGGACTGGAAAATGAATGGGAGAAACTTGTGGGACAAGAACTCTAATCTCCTTCTCTTGAGCTGATGTCTGCTTTAGTTCTTATGTCTGATATTTATTTTCTTGTTTGTTCTGCTTTCCTCCTCTCACTCACAAGTTGTGTAGGTGCTCTGTCATGCACATCCTAAGACACAATTTGGTGCAATCACTGCTGAGAACTAGAAGGAAACTTCTTTCCTTCAGGATTGATATTCAGACCTATGATATTTTGGGTTCCTCGTGATGTCAGCCATCTAACCCCTATTTAGGTGACTAACTCCTATTTTAATCAGCAGAAGTTAAGTCCTTAAATATCTTTAAAGAGCTTGTCCCCAGTGTCTTCCAGCTTCAGATCCAATCACTGCTTCATCAGTCCCTGGGTCCAATCAGCAGTGATTGATTTAATGATGTCAATATTCCTTTCCACTCCTCCATAATTTCCTGTCCCTGCCCCTTATGACTTACTATAGGAAGCAACCCATTAGGATAATTCAGTATTCCTACTGCAGACAACTCTGCTGAAAATGAAAAGCCAAATTCTCCACAGCCCCGAGAAGCATCAGGAGCTGCAGCAGCAGCATTCAAGCTGCTATTTATTGAATTGTTTGTCTATAATGCAATGCCACAGTTTAAAAAATTAAATTAGTCTAATTATCCTATTTAAGGTGATAACTCTCCTGTTGCTACCACTCCCATAATTTTCTGCATTTCCATCTCCTAAATTATCCACTTCTCGCCTTTTTTTCTCTAGCCTGTATATATCAGGAAAAAATATCCTTCGAGGTATAATTAACTTTTTCATTCAGAATCCTAATTTCCTCTCTCAGACATTTTCTGCAGTGTTTCAACTATTTATTATGCAAACTTAGAGAAGTCAAAATATGAATTATGTACAAATCTACGTACTGGAGTTCTCAGCTAATCACTGCATCTTTGTGTCTTGTGGTTGAAGGGAACCAAAGTGCACAGAGTAGAAAACATCAGAGTCCAGAGCTCAGCATATAAAATTTTTTTCCTCCTGTAAAAGACATCCTTTTCACCCAAAATTAAATAACTTAATATCATCCTTTTAATGATTTTATTTTTAATCCTACAGGTAGTTTCTTATCAGCCACCACTGCGTTTGCCTCCCTTCACATCACACTTCCTTCATCTCCTCTCAGCACTCTCACTGCAATGGCACATGTGAAGACTTGCAATGACTTCCTCAGGCTGGGGAGGATCACACACAGCTGGTGTCTGATTCTTCTCCTTTTCCTGATTTTCCTCTTTTTTTTTTTCTTTTCCTTTGCCCTTGCATTTCTTGGCTTTCCCGGCAGGATTTCACACTGTGGTTGTGAGGGTGTGGACTGCCCTGTGTTTATCAAAGGCGTTTGTCTGCACATCTCATTTAGGCTTTGGCAACATCCTAAAGGATGCTGATGTTCGTGGTGTGGGGAGAGCTGCACAGGGCTCCAAGCCTTGACTGAGGCCTGACAGACATCAAAGAAAAAGAGATTGTGGTCCCAAGGATTTTTCAATCCATGAATCTTCTTTCTGCTAATAACAGCATGTCAGTGGCCATCTAGCTGTCCTGTCAGCAGGAAGATGTTCAAAACCCCTCACAGTGCCATGCTTTCCTGTGTATCTGTTGGAATTAACATGGAATTACATTGTGTGGAGAAACCTTTTTGCCCCCAATGCATGTATCTTGAAAAAAAGGAAAGGGGGGAAAAAATATGCTTCTATTTATTTTTGCATATGGGATTTTTATGATGCACTAGCTCAGAAAATGGACAAGGTCTGTGGGGTTTCCCCCAAAGAGAGGATTGTGAAGTGAATGGATTGGTAGAACTGGATCTCTGGTTGTGTAAGGCTGGGATGCTCCACTGTTCTGGTTGCGAGCTGGATTTTCTGTAATACAAAGAGTTCTCAAAGCGATTTGTCTAAGAAAATAAGACTTACTTCCCCTAAATTTAGCAGCCAAAAGGTCAGGCATTCTGTCTGACCTACCAACCCAAATTCAGTCATCCCTGACTAAATAGTTATTAAAATGGGTGGGATAAAATGTCCTTTTGGAATTTTTCTGTGTGTTGAATATATATTGGAGGAGACCAGAGTGTATATGAACGGAGACTGAACACCTCTGGCAGCCTTTTTTGTCCAAGGCTTGGAAAGGGGAGGGAAATACAGTCCTGAGTCACAGAGAAAAATCCCCTCTCTAGGAAAATTCTGGGCAAGACTTTGATTTATCAGGCCCATAGTAGCTGTTAAGCAGAGTAAAATAATGCATTGCTGAAGCTGTGTCCACATTCAAGCCCAAACCAAGGATGTTTATGCTTCTAGAATGAAATTTGACAATAGATAAATGCTGCTGAACATGTGCAGCTGAGAGAGGAAAGCTCCAGGTTGTTTTCTGGAAGACTCAGGCTCAAAGCCTGAGCTCAAACCCTGCTGAATGTACATTTTATTCCATGCCTTTGGCCACCAGCCCAGTGGACATATGGAAAAAGCTGGTAGGTGCAATTCATTAGGAAACAGAGGATGGGACTTGTGAATGTGGAAACCAAAATACTGAGGTTCTGTCTGTGAAGTCAGAGTAGATTTTTTAGAGACTTTGGGATTTTATTCTGGGTGGGGTCACAGATCTTTCCCCAGACAGATTCCTGTAGAACTGGAAAAAAAAAAAGAGGAAAAAAAACCTGTCCAGTGTGGTTTTGTGAGGAAGAGGGTTCTTGCAGTCTCCCAAAAGGGGAGGGAAATGCATTGTTAAACACTTTCATATCAGCTTCTGCATTTCTTCCTAATTGGCTTTGTCTCATTACCAAAGGCCCCTGACTGCTCTTTTCACTCAGGCATGTGGGTGTGTGCATGAGGTAGAAAAACTTGTTTGGGTTTTTGTTTCCTTCTTCGTCCTTTTAGAAGTCAACAGCTCCAGTGGAGAAGGATTTTTTTGCAGCAGCTTAGCCGTAACCTTGGTGTAACCTGAATTTAACTTCTAAGTCAGGCCATGGGACTCAAACCTGCACTTTCAGAAATCCTGGTGGGAATTACAGATTTTGTGGTTTGGTCCCTTACACCATCCCATTAGTCTTCAAAGTTCAAACAAACCTGCACCGGGAGGGGGGGAAATAATTGCAGAAGAACTGAGCTGGAACATCAGATGGAGATTGGAAAACAATCAAAATAAATTAAAAATACCTTTGACAAGGACAGCTACAGGCCAATGCTTCTGAAAAGCTGAGTTCCTTTCTCATCACAGATTCTCACTATTATTTTTATTTATTGCTTTTGACACCTGGTCTATCATATCAAGATATCTTCTGGCTCTGTAGCCTCCTGACAGATGCAGCGTGCAGCGAACGCCTTCCCAATGCAGCTGCTCTGTCCTAGCAACAGGCTCAGGATGCAACCAAATCCCTCTGTAATCAGGGCTGGACAAGTTGAAGGATGGATAAGATGGATGCAGCGATGGCTGCTGAGAGGATGAGCCTGAAAACTGTGTCTGGGAGACTTAAAGACTGGCTGCAGCAAATAAAACATGCACAGCAAGCGGAACAGATAATGTCAGTTCAAATCTTATTTATCTCATCAGTAGGAGCTCTGTGAGTTTGTTGCTTTCCCTTTTTTTGTTATTTTTTGTTCAGGATGTCTCTCATTAACCTGCTTTTCCATGGATTTGTTTGTGCCTAAGTTTGGCAGCCAGCCAGCAGAAAGAAGGGCTTTAATTTCACAAACTGTAGATTGAGTCCCACTTATTAAACCATATCTGTTTCTCTCTTCCCAGAGTTTTGTTTTAGGCCTGTTATTTTCTTTTTTTCCCTCCCCCTCCCTAGTTTTATATATATATATACATACATATATTTTTTATTATTATTATTTCTATTATTTCTATGTTGTTTTGCTTCTCTCATTCCTACCAAGGGAAAATAGCAAAGCAGTTTATTTCTTGGGAAGGACATCCATACCCCTTCCTTTCTCTCTCTAACCTGGAGTGGTTTACTTGCTTGCTCAGCCTTTACATGGTCAGTGAAAAAAACAAAACAAACCTTTCCAAGGAGAACTTTCCAGAGCAGATCTGAAGCTCCCCTTGAACAAACCCCCTTTTTCTAAACCCTCAAGGAACACCTCAAAGACAAGTTTTCTAAACTTCTGTGTTGTAAATCTCTCCCTCTCCTAAGCAGGAACCAGTTTTGCAAACACAGGCTCACAGTTCTGGTTCTTGAAGTTTGAAAGAAGTTTGAGGCATCTGTGTCCTTCTTCTAAATAGCTCTTGTGTCTGCTGGAGCATGGACCTGCAGATTGGAGCAGCAGAGCTGAATAATCCACATTCAAATTTGGGCTCAGGCCAAGTTACCACTGTGAAAATTCTGGTTGCACAACTCAGGCAGAGCGTTTAAACAGTGCTTGGGAGAGGAGATTTTGTTTCATGAGCTTCAGCAGGATCCACAGCTCAGAATGGGACAGCTCTGAAACTGAAGGGATGCACATTGAAGGCGAAGAGTTCTGTCTTGCTCATAACAAGATTCTCCGGGATATTCAGATATGTATTTTAACAGAGGATATTATAATAAAATTATTTTTTTTAATTCTCCATTTCTTTACTGTGTATCATCCACATTCCATAATTCTATCCACAACATCTGAAAATTCTGGAAAACATCTCTATTCTGATGCTGGCAAAAAAAAAAAAAAAAGTATCTATCCATTGTGCTTCACCCAGTGATATTTCTTTTCCCCATGGAGGTGCAAAGATGGCTCACTCAGTCAAGAGATATTGCTCAGAGGTTCCCAATCCATCAACCTGGCATAGAGAAGATGGATGGCAGATTCTTTTTAAAGACAAGTTAGTGTACACAAGAACTCTGAGAATTGTATTTCAGATCAACCCATTAAAAAAAAAAAAAAAAGGATTGTAAGAGACAAAAGTCCCGCTCCAATTTTCCCTATCACGAAGTCTAGCTAGTATTTCTAGAACAGCTGCTATCCTAATTAAAGCCTAGGGTGTTTTAAAGCACAGGCAGAAAAATACCATTATATGCTATTTCTGTTCTCAGCTATACAGTCTCCACTGAACCCTTGCCAATCCTATGGGAAAGAAGAGACAGAGAGATTTGGACCCAGACACTCGATGTGGTCAGGCTCTTAAGTCCCCACTGAAATGGTGTCAGCAAGGATCCAGCCTGGAGGAAATCAGAAACTACAGAAAGGTCATTTCTGAGAACAAAAAAAGTTCCTGCCTAAAGCCTGTTCCCTCTTCTAACGAATTCCTTCTGTGTTTCAGGACCTGTCTGTGTTTGCTGGCCTTTCCCTCCCCGTTCATTCCGAGGTTCACTCCTGAGCTGGCACGAGCCACGCTCTGAATTATCAGTGTCCCTTCAGCAGAGCGGATGTGGGCACCAGATGGTGCATTGCTCTTGGGCTGGCAGGGGATGCAAAGTTGAATTTCAATGTCAGTGAGCAGCTAAATGACTGAGGGCTCATCCAGACACACTTTAGTCACTGGTCTGGAGATACTGAACTGGGCTCTCCCAAACTGTGCAGAGCTGTGTTGCTGCTAAATTCACAGCAACATAATTGATTCCAATAATTCAGGCTTGTGCATCAAGGAAAAAAGTTTATTTTGAGCAGAGCTGAACACCTTTATAGGAAACATTAGTAGGTGAAACTACATTGGTCAAATAGAGACAAACAAGGGACTGATCGGTGAAAGAAAGAAAACAATCCTCTGAAAGAGAAACACCACAGTTATTTATCTTTGTTTTTGTTCCTGGAATTCTGTCCTCCCAGAATAGCATGAGAACTGATTTCTTCTCCTGAGCCCTTTGCAACTTCCCAGGCTGGGCCTGAGAAGGGTTGCAGGTTTCACAAACTGTGCCAAGGTTTGTGCGACCACAGAGCTGCTGCTCTGAGAGGGAGCTGTACTTTCTGCACTCACACCTTGAGCAAACCTGGGCACAGAGGCTTGAATCTGCTACCTGCACTTGTTTTCTAGGTCACATTTTACATTCTCAATTGTCCTCTAAACATCAGGCCAGCCCTTCTTCAAGTATGTCTTCTGTTTGATTTGGCTTTTAAAAATTCTATTTCCCTTGCTGATGCTAACGGTATTTTTGAAGCATAGAAAATGCTGTCAGAGAGTTCCCAGCTATTTACTTTTTCTTCCCTTTAAATCCCTTTACCCAAACGACTGGGTTCATAATAGCTTTCATCTTTGTGAAATCAGCTCTGGGCGTGAGTGCATCCGTGTGGTTTGGACATTATTCCATTTGTATGTGGCAAGAGTTAAAGTCTACACCACCTGCATCCAAACAGCTCTCTTGACTTTTAATTCTGGGACTGAATTCTCTTTACCTGTCAAGATGATGTGGTCTAGCCCTATCCTCCTGTTGGATAAAACACTTTAATCCAACATTTTAGGAAATTCTTATCTTTGTTTAAAAAAAAAAATCCAGTATATTTCTGTTCTAGCAGTGTGAGATCTCCTTCATAGGCCATGCAGGTGAAAATCTTTTCATTGCTACCTGTAATAGAAAGGTGTGTAGAGCCAGACAAGAAAGTTTCTCTCTGGTCTGCAGTGTGTTGCAGAAAGGACCTGATTTGGTTTTAATTTGTGAGAATATTAATTCAGATCGCTTGCATCCAAAATCTGAGAGACTCAGAATCATGAAATGCCATTTTTGACATAAGAATATTGTCCTCCTACTTTTGTTTGCCTGCTTTTGCTTGCTAAAGACATCATAACCATTTCTTTTAACATTCCAGTCATGCAAATCTTCCCATCAAGCTCCAGTAGCACCAAAGTAGGTCGAATTTCTGCTCATATGTGAGGAATTCCTATTTCTCTTTTCCTAGCCAGAATCTTCACACTGGTGTACAGGCAATTAAAGATTTTCTATTCCTCCAACTCTCTTGGCACCTCAATTAATCGGGTTCTCAATATCTTGATTTTGTGCTAAATTAGTGCTCCCTGTCCCTTCTCTTCTTCCTTCCCTTTGCTGTGAGGGCTCTGCTCAGCCCCTCTCTCACTGCCTCCTCCACTGCAGTGGATTTTCTCCAGGCAGCACAGCCCCGTGCTCACACAGAACGACCAATACCCCACAGAAATCACAGCTTTTAACACAGTCCCACCGCAATTTCACATCCAGAATGTCTGACCAAGTGTGTGTCCAGCTTGTGTGTAACAAGTGAGTTATTTATCCTAAAGCTCACCAAACACTTCCCAGGTGGGTTCAGCAATGAAGGGATGATCAAATCAGTCCTCAGATGGTCTTTCCTGGTGGGATTGTTGGGTGACCTGTGCAGGGCCAGCAGTTGGGCTCAGTGATCCTTTAGGGTCCCTTCCAACTCAGTAGACTGTAAGATTTCTTGGGGGAGAATCTGAGAAAGGATTTATCTTTTCTTCAGATTTTTTTCACCTCCCCCCATCTATTTTTTTTTCTTTTTTAATAGATATACACAATTTTCTTTTAATCTATGCTCTGAGTACATTCTCAGTCCCATGCAGATCCCCATTCCATTCTACTAATTGGATCATCAGAGATAATTTCCTACATAACAGCCTAAGAGACTTGAAACAACTGAACATTTCCAGTTAAGTGAAAATTATTCTGTTTTCCTTCTGCTTGGAGCTCTCATTCTCAGGACAGTAGTTATACATTAGGTCACCAAATCCTTCTGGTGCTGGTGGTTTCTGAGTCCAAATGGGCAATTCTGCTCTCAGCTCTTGTGTGAGCCTCGAGGGAATTTGTGCGATACTGATATCATAGAATCCTAGAAGAGTTTGAGATGGAAATGACATTAAAAACATCCAGGTCCAACCCTCCTGCTGTGGGTAGGGACACCTCCCACCATCCCAGGTGGCTCCAAGCCCCATCCAGCCTGGCCTTGGACACTTCCAGGGGCAGCCACAGCTTCTCTGGGCACCTTGAGCCAGGGCCTCCCCACCCTCACAGGGAAGGAATTTCTTCTGAATCTCTAATCTAAACTTCCTCTCTGTCAGTTTGAAGCCATTCCCCCTTGTCCTGTCACTCCAGGCCCTTGTAAAGGGTCTCTCTCCATCTTTGTTGCAGTCTCTTCAACAACTGGAAGGTCACAATGAGGTCACCCTGGAGGCTTTTTCTTCTCCAGGCTGAACACTCCCAACTCTCCCAGCCTTTCCTCACAACAGGGCCGTCCCATCCCTCTGATCAGCTTGGTGACCTCCTCTGGACCCACTCCAAGATCTCCATGTCCTTCCTGTGCTGGGGACCCCTGAGGTGGATGGAGTTCTGCAGGTGGGGTCTCACCAAAACATGATTTCCATGAGAATTCCATTAGTGGATCCTCCACCTTCCATCGTGTAAAATCTGCAGAGATGGGAACAGTTTTGCCGAGCTCTGAGTCATTGTGTTTCAGGATATTCACCCAACTACCTCCAAACTCAGCTCACAAAATTCAGAGTGGTGCCTGGTCCTTCTGTTCCCTTCCAGGATGAGATTTTTGACTCCACCTGCTCAGGGATGAGACTCCAGTGCCGAGTCCTGGTGAAAGGTCCAGTCCCCAGCAAGGTGCTGACTCACCCAAGGGCTGCCAGCGACACAGGCTTTCCTTAAAAATTCGGTGCTTCTAAAAGCAGATGAATAATGAAGTCGGCGGCACATTTCTGCAGCTCAATGGTGACATCCAGTGACTGGCTCACTTATTCCCAGGTGTGCGTGCCGTGGGGACAGGCCGGCCCTGCTCCTTGGCTGTGGGGATGGCTCACACGTCTCCTGCAATCACATCTTTTTCATGCTGGAAAATACTTTTAAACGAAATCCCTGTTCAGATTTGCATAATCACTTAAATGCAGGGCCTCACATCTCTTTTGTTCCCGTGGAGGAGCTCGGTGCAGCTGGCGCTGCGTCCGCACGCTCCGCTCCCAGCCTCACGTACCTGGAAAAGCTCTGTTGGTGAAGCAATTCCAGCCTTTTAGCAGGAATTTCACCAGCAGCAGCTGACAGGTAACTGCCCTGTGACCTCAAGTGATCTGAAATATTTTATAAGCCAACGCTGGAAGTTGTTCTTTCGCAGCTGCACCTGAGGGTGTGGGGTTTGGTGGGACTCTCCCGGGCTGTTCGGGCAGAGAAAAAAAGGGAGAAAAGAAGAAAGGGGTGAAATGCTGGAAAGGAGCAGAAAAAAACAGGCATGAAAAGAAAATGGATGGAATGACGGGGAATGGCAAAGAAAAAAGGAGGAAAAAAAAAGAGACTGTGTGGAGAGAAAGGTATCAAAAGGAGGCTGAGGGAGAAGCAGAGGTGAGGAGGAGGAAGAGCTGAACCGGTCTCAGGGAGAAACGGTGTCATTAAGGGAGCTGGGTGCAGGGAGATGGCGTGTGCTGAATAACTCTGTCAGTGCAGCAGCATCCGGCTTTCCACGGTGATAAATGTCACATGTCTGTGCTGACACTTGATAAAGGTTCTGTCTATCAGCAGTGCCAGCCAGCAGGGCCAGCTGGCTCCAGCTTAACCTTCATCACCGCTCTTTCAAAGAGAAGTCCCACAATTTTCCTCTATTTCACCACTCCCTCTTCCCAGCCCATTCACCCTGCTCACCTCACTGCTTTCTGGCACTCAGCTTAAAAAAAAGACCACAAGCAGCAGAAATAAAACTGTCTGACTTAGCCAGCCAAGGAGAGACAGTCTGGGGCTGGGCTCATCCAAGCAAGGCTCTCAAGTAGGATGGAAAACATGGAAAAATCATGGAAATGTTAAAATTATAGAGAAAAAAAAAAAAAAAATTTTACCCTTAAACGAGGCTTGCAGCTAATGAATCATTGAGCCAGGCATTTCCTCAGCCGGTGTTAAAAGATGGGTGCTGATTTACACCCCAAAGATCTGGCCCTAGTCCTGATTTAACCCCAGCTGGCAGCAAAGACCCACAGAGCTGCTCACTCCGTCCCCTCCTGTTAGGGTGGGATTGGGAGAATTGGAAAAAAAATAACAACTCATGTGTTGAGAGAAGAATAGTTTAATAATGAAACAAAGTAAAATATTATAAAAGTACTAATAATTTTAATACTACCACTACTAATAATATTAATGAAAAAGAGAAGGAGAGAATTAAAACCCGAGAAAAATGAGTGCTGCCCAACAGAACTGCTCAGCACCCCCTGCCCAATGCCCACCCCATCCCTGAGCAGTGTCAGCCCCTTCCAGCGAAATCCCCTCAGTTTCTCTACAGGACAAGATGCCCTGTGCTGTGGAAAATCCCTTTGGACAGTTTGGGTCATCCTGTCCTGGCCATTCTCCCTCCCAGCTTCTTGTGCACCTCCTCATAGGCTGAGCATGAAATGCTGAAAAGTCCTGGATTTACAGAAGAACAGCAATCAAACCATCAGTTTATCATCAATATTCCTCTCGTATTGCATCCAAAATGCAGCACTGGCCCAGCTACTGTGAAGAAAATTAACTCTGTCCCAGCCAATGTCTCACATGCCTACAAGGGGAGAGGAGCATGGTGACAAAGGCATTGAAAGACCAGATCAATTAAACTGTCATTATACACTTAAATAAACTTTGGATTGGCTCTGAGAGCACTGGGAAGTAACTAGAGTCAGAATACTTCCCATAGGGAGGCCCAAAGATCCTTTAAAAATGCAAACATTCTAAGCAATAATTGGAAAGTGCAGCCTGGCCACGTTATTAGCTTCGTTTTGGAGGTGAAGCCGAAAAGGGAAGGTTATTTGTCTAAGGTGAAAAATCAGCAAAAACCCAAGTGCAAAAATAGTAAAGCAGCTGGTCAGCCTGGAATCAGGAGAGGCAGCAACATCTGAGCTGCACAACAACATGAACCAATACAAACCACCTGAATTGCAGCTATTCAGGAAGTGAATTATTCAGAGAGGATAAGAATAAATCACACATTAGTACATCAGGTTAATATCGCAGCAAATAACAGCAGAACAGGGTTATTTAGGATATATATAAATTCTTGTCAAGTGAGGTAATTTTTTTTCCCCCTCTAGGCTCAATGAGACAAACATTCAGTCAGTTCTGAGTATCTCAGCATCAACAATGTATTGACAACTTGGAGGGAACTCAAAGAACATCTTCAGAGATGATTTAGGGACTGGAAGGATTGATTCACAAGGAAAGATTTTATACTCTAAGTGGAATAGATTAATCTCTACTATAATTCCATTGATGTCAAAAGGCCAAGTTTTGCCCTCATTACAACAGTGTAGATGTGGCAAAACTTCACTGGAGTAAAAATGTAAGGTCATGATTAGGGGAAAAAAAATAGAAAAGGAATATTGTTAGATTCTGGGCCTATCACTGTGGAGAAACAGCCAAAACTCCAGTGCTTGTGACATTAAAAATTAACCAAGATAATAGTATTGAACAATATTGTACAGAGACCTGCAGTGGCAAGGGAAATAAAAATACATAAGTGCTATTTCCCCATATTTTTATGGTGATGATGATTGCTGTTATATGAAAGCAGGAATCTACATCTGAAATTAACTGCCTATTGGCCCTTTTAAATGTAACATGTTTTAATATAGACAAATACTAAATAGTAAAATATACCAGTGGAAAATCCATCTTCTGCAGAGCCAAATAAAATAAAGATGGTTTTTAAAGTATGTAATGGATAAAGCAAACCCTTACAAAAGTATCAACCTGCTCCAATATACATCAGCCAGGGGTGGCAAAGCAGAGATGACAAACTGTTAATAACTATAGAAAAAAAGGGAATTCTATTCAATATCGGTTTGTAAACTGCAGCGTAAAGAGATGGCTCTGAGGAGAGTTTTTACAGGATGCCTGAAGTGAGCTTTAGAGTGATTTGAAAATTGAAGTATGAATCACAGAATCACCAAACTTTGAAAAGACCCCCAAAACCATGAAGTCCAACCTTTAACCGATGCCCACCTTGTCCCCAGTCCTTCCTTGGATACCTTCAGGGATGGGGACTCCAAACCTCTCTGGACAGCCCCTTCCAGTGCCTGAACACCCTTCTAGTGAGGAAATTCCTCCTGATGTCCAGCCTGAACCTCCCCTAGCACAGCTTGAGACAATGTCCTCGATGTCCTGTCACTTGTCCTCCGGAAGGAGAGGCCAATTCTCGCCTGACTGCACCCTCCTTTCAGGGAGCTGTAGAGTGAGAAGGTGTCCTAGGTTACAATGTAAAATGTGCCAGAGGGTCTGTATTCTATCTCCATCTTCATTAACTGTTGAAACCAAGGAGGGGCAATGTTTTTCTTTGCCTCCTCCCCTGGACTATCTCCTGTTAATGGGCCATTAACACCTTGCCCTATGAGTCATAGATAACTCCCTCCGGGAGCCCTTTGTGTTTAATGGGCCATTGTGAGGACCCACCCCATGACTCATAGAATTACATCATCCCATTGTGAGATGCTCCNCTCACTGGTTTTGCTTTCAAACCAGCACAGAAGGTCTCCCCTGAGCCTCCTTTTCTCCAGGCTCAATAACTCCAGCTTCCCCAGCTACTCCTCACAGGACTTACAAGCTTATGTAGTCCTCTGGAACCCCAGAATTTCCCGATAGATTGTTTGCTGTAGGAGGGGAGAACTATTACCCCTACTTTTTATCTCTGAGACAAAAATGACATCTCTAGCAGAAAAAAAAAAGCTGATGGTTTTTGGAAAAGCAAGGGGACCGGAGCAGGTTTCAGAGTGTTTTTATATCTAGGTTTAGAAATAAATCAAGGCAGTTGATGTGCACAGAGTGTGAGGAGGAAGTGAGGCACAGGAATAGTTGTGTCTATCACAATCGAGATCTGGAGGAGATAAGAGGCATCAAAATTCTAGCAAAAAGATAGAATTTGCTCCCAAATTCTCAGCTCTGTTTATGAGCATCCCCTCTGAGTGCAGGGGTAGGACCTCTTCCAGAGGGAAGAATCCACAAGTGCTAAATTCAGTACTGGAAATGCATGAGCTGTTGCTCCTTCCTACCCCAGCCAGCTCTCCAGGAATGTAAATCACTGTGGATGGTCACAGCCCTGCTCCCCTGGCCAGGGGCTGGTGACCAAGGTTGATAAAGAGAAGTAGTATGCACTAACTGGAAAAGAAGGTCTTTCAAGGAAGTGCAGAATGAAAAAAGGAGAAGACCAGGCTTGCAAGGCATGGAGATCTCCACAGAGAGAGGATAAATCAGCTGAAAGACTTTGGCAAAGAACCAGCTGAGAGGTTGGTATTTCTGGGACACAGCCTTTGAACTGAAAACTGCTGATGGCAAGGAGGGTGAAGAGATCATTTAAATTCACCAGTAGATGAACAACAACTATTATAGAGCAGTCTGGGTGCTTTAAATCAAAATCAAGAGACAGTGTTGAAGATATCAAACCCATAAATACAAATAAAAGTCATAAATAATATGAGAGTTACAGGTAACAGGATGGTCTGATAACAATGTGACATTAAAAAAAACCCCACACTATATGGGATTACAAATTACTTTGGATTGCTAATTTATCCTGACATAAATGCAGTGAGAATAATGGAAGAGGTAATAGAGGAACCAATTAATACAGAATTAAGGGATAGGAATAGAATTAATGACTGTCAACATGATTTTATGGAAAATAGGTTTTATCAAATAAGCCTGATTTAATTATTTGGGGAGATTCCAAGTTGAACTGATAATCACATTGATGGGCTTGGCTTCAGCAAAGCCTCTCTGACTCAGTATCATAAAATGTTTTGATTCCAAAAGTTAGAGCTACACTAATAGAAAATAGACTAAACAGATTAAAAACAGACTCAACTTGGTGAGTTCAGCAAGAACTAATTAATGGGGCTTTACCACAAGCATTTTCTCCTATTTCTATTTTCTCCTATTTCTATGTATACACATATTTGCAGTGGACACAGTGAGATACCTCTAGCAAAGACCCCCAAATTAAATCAGTGTACACTCACTCTTGCTAAAATGTGGCAATGCAGCAAAGTCTGAGGAAGTGTCATGAGAGGATACTTCTAGGTACTCCCAGACTGTGTTGGATTTGTCTGACAGGTCAATCTAATAAAATATCCAGCCATGGCTGTTCTGGTGTCCAAGTTCAGAGCTGACCCGGGACGACAAGTGAGGAGGTATGAAATGAGCTTGGACACAAAATCCTGTCACTCCAGATTCCCTTTTCTTCCTTTTCCTGGATCCCACTGCAGTGTCCCTGGTGCTGCTGCAGGGAAATGGCTGAATTCTGAATTGGCTGGTTCTTGCTCTTATTTTTTCAGTGCCATCTCCTCCTGCCTGCCCTTAGATCCCCAGGCCCGGGTTAAACCCCTGGACCTTCTGACAGCCACATTTTGCCAATCCCACCCATGGCTGTGTTGACTCAGAGCCTTATAACTTTGGTGTAAGTTATTGTAACTCAAAGCCTTCTCCCTTACATTCTTCCAGATCACATCCCAAATAATTCTCCACACTCAAACAGCAGAACCAGGCCACTATCTTCTAGAATCCATACAATCAAAGACCTTTCTGAGGTGTTTTTCTACCCCTCCCTTTTGTCCTCCTGGTAGATCTCTGTCAGATTCTGTAATAAATGAACTCCCAAAGGAAAAACAAGTATTTATATTTCTCCCCCTCCTTTCCAGATCCCCACCCACAAATAAGTGGAATGCTTTTAGTGCACTTAGTGTTCTCAGATTATGTTAAAATATACCAAACATACACTGTTCTAGTCTTTCATGAAAACTTTAAATTGCTATTTCTGGGCTCAATTCAACCCTTGCCTCATTCTGTGATAAAAGGACTTAAAAGCACTGTTCTAGAATAGAATAGGCTTTGGGTTTTTTATAGCTTCTTTCATATTCCCAGTATCCCAAAGGGCTTTACAAAGCACTGATGTAGAGACTGGGAGTACAGCAAGTGTAGGCAAATGCAGCATCCATTATGTGCTCAGGGATGGCTCGTGCACCCAGCACCCAGCCTTACGTAACAGCAGCAGGGCTGGGAAGGGAGTGGAACACCACCTGGACACCCAAATCCCTTTTGTGGGCTGCAAGGATGGCTGGCAGGCTGAAAAAGTGGGTGGAGTGAAGCAGGAGATGCAGGAAAGTGTAGCTGAGGGTTGCAGTTGTTGTGTTAGAAGCAGCCAGTTGTTGGAGTCCAGAAAGGACTATCATCATTGCAGGAAGAATTACAAGTTGCAAAAGATAATTAGAGTGTAGGCTGGATTGTTAAAAGGTAGAAATATGAGTTTGTGACATAGTTATGGTAAGAGGTTAGGAGTTAAGATGGAGGATTTTTACACATGGTATGTAATTTCTTCTTCTCCTTCTTGCCATCCATCTTTGAGCCAGGGTGGCATTTCTGGATTGGTTTGTCAGGAAACTGGACAATGTAAGGGTCATGGATTGGAAATTAACAGTAAACATTAAATTAACCAAATTGTACTATAAATTATAAGATCTGCCTTCTGGGCAGACAGTGTGCTCTGGACCAGCTTGTAACACACACCTCTGTAACTTAGAGAGAAAATTCCTTAGATAAGAAAGAATAAACAACATTGAAAACATCAGAGAATGGCTTCTGCGTCTCCCTGGGTGCTCAGGCTGGGAAGAAAGGAAAAAGGGAAGAACAAAAACTCGAACCACGACCTGGAATGTCCTGTCTGTGGGTGATCTCAAGCTAGGAGACCCCTCAGACAGCAACAGCCAGTGGCACTCATGTGCTTGTGAAGGCTGCACCTGGAGAAATAGGGATGTGGGAGCTTTTCTGGGCTGGAGGAGGCAATCAGCACCTGGGGGTGTGAACATCCTTGCCGAGTAAAGGGTTAGCAGGCAAAGTGTGTCCAGGATGGAGTGGTGAGGCTGGGAACAGCTTGTCTGTGGTCAGGGCTGGGAATCAGGCGTGGGAGAGCCACGGAGATGGAAATCCTGCATTTGTTGCATGCCTGTGGAAGGAAAACCAGCAGGAAGGGGATGCACAGTGCCTGTGCCTGAATTGTGTGCAGGTTATTTGTGCATCTGAACAAGAGCTGGGGGGACAAATAATTCCCTGTGCACGGCAGAGAAAGGATTGCTCTGCGGACACTCATTGTCACTGAGGTACATGGAAACAACTTCACACAGATAAACTCAAACTAATTCACAGCCAAACCAACGGCCTGAGCTAATGAACAGCAGGGTGTCCATGGTGACAGCCGGTGACAGAAGAGTTACAGTCTGGTGAGCATCTCGGGGATGGTGTTACTGCAGGAACAAGGACTGTGTCCCAGAGCTGCACCACCCACCCAGGGGAGGCCTCTCTAGCCAGGCACCCAGGCTGCACAGCTCTTCCCGCAAAGGGCAGCTCAGGGATACCCAGTGGCAAAATAATCCCTCCCCCAGGGGTGTGAGGGCTCCCAGGGCTCTGGGGAGTCTCCATAGGATCCATCCCAGTCCCCTCTCACAGAACTGCTGGTCTGAGGAAATTCACCGAGGATAAAGAGGGGCTTCCAGCAGGGCCTGTGGCCTGCCAGGCCAGGCTCATGGCCACGCATGTTCACAGCCCAGGAAATACAAGAAAATACAAACCAAGTGAAACTGCTTCCTGATGAGCACATGGCACGGAATAGCACAGGTCTGCTTGGAACTGGCTGTGGGACTGCTTGATGTTTGCATCAGACTGATTCAGAAAGAGCACATATAATTTTACTTGCACTCAGTCCTTTGCTCCTTTCAAAGTCTGGCTTTTTAGGGACTTGGCATTAAAAATAAATGAGAATTTCCCAGCAAAGACTTTTTTTTAGTGCATCATAAGGCATTCATTTAAATGTAGAATGTATTTAAAGATGTAAACATCTAATGGATGTTACTTATTCTGATAGAAATGGATCTCTGTTTTAATGTCAGAGTTTTCCCTAAAAAAGAAGTTTAAACCAAATTGAGAAAAAAACAGACCACAAAGCTCTTTGTAACCTCTCCTTAAACACAAACAAAATAAAAAAAAATTAAACACTCCTTCTTCTGTCTCTCTTCTGAAGAGTTGTGGAACAAGTCATACTACAAGGTGGGGAGGACTGAAAAGTCTTGAGTCAGAAATAAAAAATGATAGCACCCTGCAACAACATGGAGGTTTGTGCATGAGTCAGGAGAAACTGGTGCAGGAGGCAGAGACACCATCATGGCTTTTCACGGGGGATAGAAACCTTATTTCAGATGGAAGGGTAGGAAGGCTTTATGTCTTAGCTCACCATAACTAAGATAGGTGTAAAAACTTTCCCGCGTGGATCCAGAGATCAGCAATGCCTGCTACATAAATGCTCTGGAAAATACCACACCACATTTCATCCCATTTTCCTTGTGTTGCTCCCTCCCTAAACCCCCAACAGGGCTTGTTTTTGAGCAGAACTCTGCAGGAGAAATTTGGGGTTGGGAGGTTTGGGAAACCTGTGCTTGTTCTTGCATGTAAAACCACCCAGATGTTCAACTGCAGCTCCTCCATGGGGCTCCACTTGGCATTTGCTTCCCTCCCAGATATCCCATGAATTACAGAGAAGGATTTGCTGAGGGCCAGAGAGAACAAATGTCTGGAATGCTGCTGACTTCCCATGCAGGCCTGGGAGAGGAGCAACTCAGCTCCTGTGAGAGAGGACAGACAGGGAGGATGACACAGGTCCCAGAGGGCAACTTCTGTCAGTCATCCTTTCAAAGCCAGAGTGTTACAACATTCAGTTAAAGGAGATCTGAGCAGCCCAGTGACACGTTAGCAGAAAGATTTCAGCAGACCATCCTACTGTTCTATGACCCTACAGGCATCCTTGAGGTCCCTTCCAACCCATCCCATTTCACCCCCTGCCATGGGCAGGGACACCTCCCACCATCCCAGGCTGCTCCAAGCCCCATCCAGCCTGGTCTTGGGCACTGCCAGGGATCCAGGGGCAGCCACAGCTGCTCTGGGCACCCTGTGCCAGGGCCTGCCCACCCTCACAGGGAAGAATTTTTTTTTCTTCATCTCTAATCCAAACTTACTCTCAGTTGGAAGCAAGCCTTGCCCATCCTGACTTTTGCAGCAGTTTTCCTTCCCTCCCAGGCTGCATCCCAGCCATGTCTCCAGCCATCAGTTCCAGAGCAGGTGGGCTGCTCCTGGTTCGCCTGTGCTTGGGGTGACTGACGGCAAAGGCAACTTCTGAGCAAGAGAAAAAGATTAAAGAGTAGGAGAACAGCAGCATTCCTATCTAAAAGGACTGGTGGACAGCAAGTAGATAAGCCATAAAAGCAAGAAAATGTCTCCAGACAAAAGTAAATAGTAAGCTCTAAAAATCTACCTCTAAGAGATTATGTAGGTGGAACTTTACAAAAGAAATCTCTGGGTTTACCCCAGTGCTTTGAATCATTTGCCAGGCACTCGGAAGTTTAATATCAGCTTTTGATACAGTACTTTTCTAAAGTGATTCTGAAGATTATATAGAGGGAAAAGGTAAAAATAAACCTGAATGGGAAGGGTTTTGTTACAAACCCAGTTTTATAGCCTGACAGAAAAGTCATGAATGCCTTGGTTAAGAATGAAGCCCTGGCAGGATTGGATATCGTTTCTTACCTTGCAAAGTTTTTAGTGAACTGTCTGAAATACCAATGTGCTGCTGCCGAGATAGGCAGATGGAAAGGAGCTGATAAGCCAGAGACAAAGGAAATATCTTCAAATAACCTTTCAGAGAGACATAATTTAATGAACAAAGCAAAGAGATTGGCTTGGAGCAAAGTACCGAACCAAATACCAGTTGGAGACCAACACAAAGGGGCTGTTTCACAAAGATTTTGGAGATGTTGAAATTTCCTTAAATTTACTTAAAAATGATCCATGACAGATTGGACAGGGCAGGAAAAAAACCATGACAAAATGAAGTTCTAACAGCATCAGTAGCTGATGGAGATCTAATAACCTGGCTTTTCTAGATGAGTGTCTAGAAAGGATCTCATCTTTTCTTCACTCCTAGAACCAAAAAGAACGCTTTATAACTGACAGTTTTCAAAACATTCTTGGAAATGTATGGACCTTCGTTAAACAGGGATCTCACTGTGGAGATACTTTTTCTTTTCTGAGTGGTTGAAATCAGTTCCCCCTCATATTTGTGCAAACCAAGCCCTGTAGACTCTGTGTGCAGCAAGAGGGAACAAATACAGGCCCATTCCAATGATTTTAGTGCCACAGATTTATGCTGGCTAAAAATCTGGCTTTATTTCTCCACTGTCCCAAGTTTATAGATTTTTCACTCTGCACATTAGATTTTTCCTACAGTAAAAACTGAAAGATGAAACTTAAGCAGAGTTGAACTGAGACATGGGTAAAGCATAAAATCTGTGGGATTTGCAAAGGACATAAAAGTTCATTTACCTCCAGGTTATGCCATTGAAATGGGCTGCAGTCTCTGGAAAGAGACATTTTTCTTGCAAATACTTTAGTTTGACTGCTCCAGCTATGGAATACACTTAAATCTGGTAAAGTCTGGTGGAATAAGCTATACCAGAATCTGTAATATACGTACAGAGAGGATCTCCATGCCCAAAACCAGGTGCATTTTCCCTCCTGTGCCCTCCCTGCCCCTTCTGCGCTTCACCAGCTGCCCCTCAGAATAAAGTAATAAAAATTCAAATGAGTTTTCAGGAAAATATACCTGTGGAGGGGAGACACCTTCTGTCACTTTAATAACACACCAGGTTAATAATATTAAATCACCAGAGGCCAAGGAAATGTCACTGGAAATATTTAAGGCTTCCCACTCAGGAGTGATGAGATTTTAAAGCAGCTGGGAAAGAAGCAGAACTGGGTAGGAAGGACTGTGAGGCTGATCCTGGCCCACAGGGAAAAGCAATTTTGCAGGGCTTGGCTTCTCATTTAAGGGCTGTATAATATATTAAGAAAATAAAAGCTTATATAGTGCTGGAAGCAGAATACATGCTGGTGGAAAGGGGCAGGACAGCTCTGCAGGCAGCAGTCCCCAATTTATCCACCAAACCAGCACAAGGCAGACAAGAGTGGGGCCAGTTTTAACTTTTTGTACTAAGAGATTGTTCCTCAATTATGTCGGAAGTGAGGATTTTACTGACATGAAAATCATCATGCCCATTTGAACTGGCCATACTCTGGACCATTCCTTGATCCACCTGGGCATTTTATTGAGGGAACCAGTCTTAAAACAAACCCAGCAATCAAAAACACACAAACCTCTCCTCAAGACAGATGGACAGCACAAGTTTAAGGCTGGCTGGGATTGCTAGAATGACACAACGCTTTTTGACAGAGCTGTGGGATTTGTGTCACTTAAAAAAAATACTATTTCAATTTTTTTTTTTTAATTGATCCACAGATATAACTAGATAGTGTGAAAGTGGCCAGATCCTTAGCTCAGGGAAAAAAAAAAAAAAACAACCCTTCCCTGGAGCTGTTCTGGTTTATACCAGCTAAAGGTAAAATCCTCTTCCACTGAGGATAAGCCACATTTGTTTGGTTCTTGAGTTTGCTGGACAAATGATTCAGAAAGAAGAGGGACTGAAGCAGAATTGTGATTTGAAGGACCCTTGTATCTCCTGCTGCTCACAGCTCAGCTTCTCCTCCCATCAGAAGGAAGCCCCGAGCACAAGCATTGCTTGTTCAGACTCCAGGTTGTCAGGGAAAACCTTGTCCTTAAAAAGCCTCAGACGATCCCAAAGAGCTCAGGCTCATAAATGCAACTTTTACCTGGCGTAGTAACAAAGCCCCACACAGGGATTGGAAGGGTTGTCCTCAAAACCTAAAAATGGTGGTTTTGTGACAAATTGTGACAATTGTGAAAAATTGTGACAAATGGGAGATTTCAAAGCCTAAAATAAAAAGATTCCAGTCCATGTTGATCCTTCCTCGGCTGGCATCACACAGAGCTGTGCCAGCCACCTCCCGAGCTCAGGGAAAGAAATCTCCACACCAGAAGGAAAACTGGCAGAGGTAACTCCAGCCTTAAAAAAAAAACCAAAAAACCCAAACACTCTCTTGGAGCCCAAATCACCAGATCTGATTGCTGCACCAGGCCAAATGATTAGAAACTAACCCAAAGAGAATTAGTGAGCACTAATTCAGCAGCACATCATTTTTTTGGGAAGAGTCAATACAGCAGTTGCAGAGTGAAGTCATTTCTCACAAATCATTCCAGGCTCTTCTAAGTGATTAAGGAATATATCAATAAGGATGATTTAGTCAATGCAGTGCTCAGAAATTAAAAAACAAAACAAACCTCTTGTGGTGACATCTCAAAGCTCTTAAAGCAGCTCTGAGCTCATGGGATGAGAGAAGTTTTCTTGTTAAATCACCTAAAAAGTCAGGAATAAACATACTTAATGTATTCATAAATGGGCTGGAAAAGAGGGTTCATAGAAAGAAGATGAAGTTTGTGGAAAATACAAAATAACTGAGCATAGTCAAATCTGAACCTGACTGTACAGAATACTCCTGAGATAAGGATTCACAGCAAATGAAATTCAGTGTTTGATAAGTGCTAAGTAATGTACACAGGGAAAGTAAGCCAAACTCCACATCTCCAGCTAGGAATGGGATCTTGGAGTCATTGTAATTATTCTATAAAATGCTAGTTTAGTGCTCAGCAATGCTCAAAAAGGCAAATAAACTGCAGAAACTGCTGGAATATCAGGGAAAAAGACACGAGGCACAGTGGTTACACATCCCCTCTTTGGGAGAGGGACAGCAGTCCCCTGAGCTCTGCACCACACTCTGCTTCCCAGGAAATATTGCATCTTGCCACGATCCCGGGAACAAAGCAACGTGTTTATGCAACCCAAACACTGAAAATGGGTTTTGTACCCCCTGGTGCTTTCTCTGTGTTGTTGTGTGTCACAGCAGCACCCTGCTGGCATGAGCCACGGGGTGCCACCAGCACCAATGTCACTTTTTATCATAATGGGCCAGATTCTCTGCAGGCAAAATCAATGGCATTCCCTCTGGATCAATGGTGAGGGGCCAGTTTGCACCAGATCAGGAGGTTGCTAAATAAAAGGGACGCTGGACATTGCTTGAAATGAGGGTTTTCCATTGCATCAGAGGGCTGAAGAACAGGATCAGGTGGGTTTCATGCTCCTCAAAACAGGGCAAATAAGGTTTTGTTCAGTGTAATATAGATATTTCTTTCAGTGAAAGAAAAAAGTCTACTTGCTTTTGTTTATTTGATGTTTCCCCTCCCTACTCAGCCCCAGAAGAGAAAATAAGCTGATAAAGTCTATAATAGCACTAACACATGTATCAACAATACTGACATGTTTTCAGTTGAATTTTCAGTTCCTTCTATTTTCCATCTCACAATGAAATTCAGTTCAATTGAAAGATTCAATAGTAATGGGAAATAAGTTCTGGAAATTGCATAATCTGCTTCTCAAAGACCCAGGAATTAACAAACAAACATACAGAACACACACAAACCTAAAGGACCCACATTCTGTAAAGATGTAATAAGTCAATTAAATTCACGCACAATGTGATTCTTGGCTGATGGGAGAACACAAAGAGAGAGGTCAGATCTTGTTTTCAAAAAGAAGCCTCATGAAAAGAAAAGCAAATGGAAATGTCATTATTGAACATTATGATGAGAGATGAAAGGAGTCTTGGCCAAAAAAAAAAAAAAAAAAGCTCCAAGGAGGTGAAATGTAAATTGTTTAGATAGGAAGCAAATGAAAGGAAATGTGATAAGGTCAGTGATGAGTAAACATGGGGGAGAGCTGCAACTCAGGTTCAGATGATAACGGTAATAAATACGAGAGGGCCTGAGTCCAGAGCAGGTGGAAATCAGCACAGTTCCATCCCCTTCACTGGGGCTGCACAGATTCCCACCCATGGAGTCCTGCTCACAACAGCACTCAGTGTTTAGGCAGCTCTTTCATCTGCTGGTACTGTGCACAAATTGTCTTCACCCACAGAGGGAGAAAGGCAGGGGCTACAAAAGCCCTTGGGGATTTTCATTTTTTCTTCTAAATGTAGATGTGCATTTTTGTTACAGGATCTGAGGATGTTGCTGAAAGCCAGAGCCAAGCCATCTCCAAACAAAACTGAGTACCTGGAACCTCTAGAGATGAGATTTGTGCCAAAGCAGGTGTTTCCCAGGTGCCTGAGGGAGTCAGAGGACTTGTCCACACAGCACAACTCAGGGCCACAGAATACTGGTTAAAATCCCTCATTGAAATTGCTTAAATATGGATTTAAAAAGCCCAGCATTAGCCCAGTAATTCCTCTGGAATGTCTAAGAGGTTTCAAGGGCAGGCACTGAAAGGACATTTTTTCATAAGAAAACACTCATGTGTAGAAATGTTTATACCTAGGAAAGGGTTCAGTTAGATCAAAATGGTGAATTTAGAGTTATGATTGCCTCATTATAAGTTGACACACACACCTGTGATACCTGCAGGAATTCTAGACATGGGTACTGCTGAGAGGGGATTCCCAAACTGTATTTCCTGCTCTGGTACAGGGCTCCTGGTGGCAGCTACATGTGAAATAAAATCCCTGCAGAGGCATCATTTTCCTAGACATTTCCTAGACAAGTTAATCATTCCACGAGGGCACTCGCTCCCCTTGCCACGAACTGGAGCACAGCTCCCGTGCCTGCTCCTAAACTCTGCTCCAAACTGGTTGCCACTCATTTATGAGGAGGAAATCCCTGGGCTTGGCATAGGCAGGCTTGTTTAATATGTGGAGCTCCAAGAGATCCACTGGGATAGCAGGTTCTCAGTGGACACTCATCATCATCAAATGCAGGATGATAGTTAATTAGCTGGGATGTCTCTCGGTGCCCGGGAGAGCAGCCATTTATGCCTGACAGAGATAACTTGTCTGAGGAGCGAGTAATCCTGATAAATGGAACTCTAGAAAAGGACAGGAGAAATTGGAGAGGCAGGAGCAGTGTCTCTCCATGTGAGATTAGGAATTCTGATCCCCCTTCTACCGGTGTGTAAATGAGCACTGACACTGCAGCTGGGCTGAAGAGATATTTGGTGCTCTCCTCCTCCCTGATGCTGCTGGGGCAAGGGACATCAAAAAGTGCTTCTGCCCACTATATTGCAACACATATAAAAAATAAAACATTTTGAAAAAATTATGGGTTTTAATAAAAATTAGCTCCACATGGTCAATATCTGTGACAGTCTGATCTTTTCTGGGGTCCCCAGCACAGGAAGGACGTGGATATGTCAGAAAGAGTCCAGAGGAGAACACAAAGTTTATCAGAGGGATAAAGCAGCTCTGCTGTGAGGAAAAGCTGAGATAATTGGGATTGTGAACTGATTGTGGTCTTCCAGTACCTGAAGAGAACCTAAAGAAAGATGGAGAGAGATTGTTTACAGCACCTGGAGTGACAGGACAAGGGGGAATGGCTTCAAACTGACAGTGAGCTGCTTTAGATGAGATAACACAAAAAGATTCTTTGCTGTGAGGCTGGTGAGGCCCTGGCACAGGCAGCCCCATCCCTGGAAATGCCCAAGGCCAGGCTGGATGGAGCTCTGAGCAATCTGCTCCAGTGGAAAATGTCCCTGGCCATGGCAGGGTTTGGAACTAGAGGAGCTGTGAGCTCCCTTCACACCCAACCCATTCCATGATTCCCTTGGAGGCCTCTGAGCGAGTGCAAATGCTCCACTACAGGCACCAGCAATTAAAAATTACATCCCCTGGCTGCTACACAGCAAACCCAGAAACAACAGCCCTTCAATTGTGCCAAAAATTCAACATTCGGACACCCTACGTGGATTTGTTTACCACTGATGGTGAAACTCCACAAAAAACTCCTTAAAACCTGACACGTGTATCCCAGTCCAGCCATGAATAAAGATGCTTTCCAAATCTGGGCTGAAATTTTTGAAACCTGCTGAGCAGAAAGGTGTTCTGTAAGATATTATTATTAGGAATTTTATAAAACTTTGAAGGTTATTATTGCTCCAGATTAGGTTGAAATGTTTAATTATGAAGAGAGAGAAGGTTTCTGGGCTTTTCAAAGGGTAGGAGCCTTTATTGATTTTATTAGTCAAAGAAGGTGATAATTTTTACCTTAATAACCAGAGAGAAATTTCTACCTTAAAGAGTGATTATAAAATACTAACAGAAATACCACTGGAAAAGTCTGAGGAAGGTCACTCTTTTTTCTTCTTTTTTTTGGTAGTCAATCTTAGTCTATCAAAGGCTGCAGAAATACAGCAATAATCTAAATGGAATTGCGGACACTTCTGAACTCATGGGCAGATGTGGCAGTGCCTTCCCTTCTAATTGAGGCTGGATCAAATGAAAGCCTTTGGTTGGATGAACTATAATTGCTTGCTCAGGAGCTGCAAACATGGGCAGCTACCGGAGGGGTTTGCTAAATGGCTCTTGGATGGCTGCAGAGGTGCCTGTGGAAGGCTCTGGAAAGAAGGAGTTAGTTAAATGGCTCTGGGATTGCTGCAGAGGTGCCTGTGGATGGCTCTGGGTAAGAAGGCAGGTGGAGACTGGACAGGAATGACTCCAAACCAACTGAGCAGCCAGGTGTGATTTGCCTTTGAGGGTTCTAGTTGAGGGTTTTTTGTGGGGAAGAAGGCATATTGGGCTGGAATTTGTTCCAAGTCCTGCACTGGAAGCATGTGGTGCCCTCGAGACCTCCCCACACAGCTGGAAAGCCAGGAGCACTTGGAAGCAGTGCCAAGAATCCCAGCTCCACCGTGCCGTGGGCTGCCAGATCAAGGTAGCTCATCCACAGCTGGCTCTGGGTTTGTTTTTATTGTTGCCTTTAACAGGAGCTGCCTACTGAAGGAGAGCAGAGGTTCAGGCAGCCCAGCAACCCCTTCAGCAGCCCAGCTTTGCTGTCCTGTCCAAGAAAGCCTCTGGAAAACCATCCCAGGATGTCTTGTGCACCCAGCACATCTGTGTCCTCAATTAGCAGCTGCTTTATAACCCCAAAGCGTGACGTCCTCCATCCTTCATGCATTTTTTATTTTCTCTAATAGAATTGCCCATTATTCATATGAATCTCTAATCCTTTTGTGAAACCTCCAAGGCTCTCGGCTTCAATAACGTCTGCGGCATTGAGTGCCACGTGTTAATTATGTGCTGTGTAGGAAAAGTATTTCTTACTATCAGTTTTAAATCATTTGCTTTAAAAAAATAATTTAATGGTTATACCAAGCATAATGGGATATAGAACTGCATAGATAGGGCATATCTTGCCTTAAAAATTAATTATGGTTTTCTGAACGCTGGGAAACTGAGGCATGAAAGGACACAATGTAAAATTGGTCATTTGCTGCTAAAGATAGAGCCTAGGAGTTCTGCTTCTTTTATATATATATATATATTTATTTAAATAATAAATACGTTTTGCCATATAAAGAAAGCTGATTTAGACATCTCAAGTTTTCTTTTTCATTTTAAGGAACAATCCTCTTGCTTTGCATTCATAAAGTAAAAAAGAGAGATTCCTATCTGATAGAGAGATTGTGTTAGGAGAAATGTCAGGGATCAGATTGCACCAAATCAGGTTTGCTGTGATCCACAGGGAACCCAAGGTAAACTTCTGGAAAACAAAAGACTAACATTGAAACTACTGGGAATTCTCTGTGCTGGACAGGATTAAAGTCATTCTGCCCCTTCTATTGCCAGTAATCCCTGAGAGGAGATTTGATTCTCACTCACAACAAATAGCTTTATACATTTTACTTGCTGATATTGCTGGGGTGGTGTGATGAACAAACTCGTGCAAAATGTACCCTATTTACCAATGTGTTGAGAAAGGGCTCAGGGATAAAATAACCCCCCTCCCCCTCCAAAAATATACCTCATCCACATGTAGAAAACAGCTGAGGACAGGGAATTACTCTCCTGCTGCTTCTCGCTCACGTGTTGTATGTAATGATTTCTGGAAACATTTTTATCATGCAGGGATAAAGGAGATGGAAAATAATCATCCTTACTTATCTAAGTATGGTATTTAGATGACCCTCGTTACCCCTGCATTGACTGCCTCCACACTTCTGGAGTATTTTTTTGTACTCTGAAAATCCTATGGTGCAAGAGAGTGTTGACAGCCCCAAGTTACAGGAAAAAAAAAAAAACAGGAGAGAAGAGGTGACTTATTCAAGATTAGAGAGATCTGTAGCAGTGCAGAATCCTGAACCCAGGTCACCCAAGATTTAACTCACTGCTCTGTGTACTCTTGCAGCCTCCCTTATTGACCCAGGCTTACAACCTGTCTCATCTATCTATAAAGCAGGGATTTATTAGGACAGGGAAATGTCTCAGCAAATGCCACACTCTACCCGAGAAACCTTTCCTGTTGGAAGTGATGTAAGGTAAGATCCTGAAAGCAGGCAGCTGTACTTTTTTTTTCCAGCCCCAAATGGGTTGATTTTAATGGCAGCAAGAATTACACGGGGTGGGAGTGCCACCACATCCCAGTTTGGGTGGGGACATGTCCCAGTCAGGCCAGATGTTTGATGGAGAAGATTGTTCTGACTGGTTTCTGAAGATTCAGTGACCACTGAGCATCATCTCCTCTTAGTAAAGGAGAAAGACTTTAGAAGAGCTAGAAAAGAAGGCCTGATAGGGTTTTGATTTAAAAATGCACACGTCCCATATGGATATAGGTGCAATATCACTGCAGTCAAATGTTCTGCAGGGCCTTCTCAATCCTTACTCACACAACATCTTTCCCTTGTTTACAGTTTAATTTAAATTAATGTTTTAATTTTTCAAACGAGCAGTGACATTGTTTATGAATGCATTACCATTGAATAATCACTCTTGAATATCAATTAACTTCTGCAATTTTAGACTACAAAGCCCTTGCAGTCAAAAGCCTGTGCTCGCAGAAACAGATTTGTTTAAAACCACCAAATTCCATCAAGTTTTCAGCTGTCAACAGCAATCAGGATTTGCAGGGAGCTGTGTTCCAGAGGAGGATTGTGAGGGGATATAGCCTGCAGAGCAGTAGGGCAGTACAGAAGCAGGAAATGTCTTACACCACCCAAACAATCCCAATGACAATTCGATGCCATCAGGGTCTGTGGTGAGGTGAGATAGGCTGTGGGGGCAGTTACAATGAGAAATTGGAATTAGAAATTGGAATTAATTCTATTTTCCAATTAGAAATTGGAAGTAGCGTGACAGGAAAACAGCAAGAAATAGGGTCTGACTCTGCACAATGCAGAATCTGCCTCGTAGAAACCAAAATGAGTGTATCACCTTTCCATTGTGCAAGAAGAAATGATATGGGGTGACAACTCAAAAAAAAAAAAGAAACAAGTCCCAGGCTGGGGGTGCAACAGTGCAGCTGAACTTTGACTTATGCTGAGAAAAGGAAGCTGTGAAATTCAACAAATCTGCCCAACAGATCTGCCCTAGCCTCAGGGAAGTAGCATGACTCTGATGAAGCTCTCTGGTGGTTTGGCATTTTCAGGGTTTTTTTTTGGAGGTGGTTGTTGGCTCTGGTGTTTTTCCCCACCTAGATGGAAGGAAGTCTTGGTTTCCACAGAATTCCTACTGGATGGATTGTGCTCCACATGGAGCTGAGCAGGGACACAGCTGGGGTGGCTCTGGGGACACATGTGCCACACAGCTCCCGTCCTTAAGCTTCCTTCTTGCTCTCAGCTTCCCCTGCAGCTCTGGCAGCAGGAACTGGGACAGCGATCAGCCCTTGGAGTGGGTTTTTACTCTGCTCTGAGGAAAGTCTGAGGGGGCCTTTCTTTTGTACTTCTCAGCATGCAAACACAATAGAACAATTCCAGCTGCCAGGTGGCTCCTCAGAGCACCAAAAACTCAGCCACAGAAGAGCCTAAGCCATGGAGATCACACGCTGCATTCTGTGGCCACCATTTCCACAATCCCAAATAATTCAGCTCCTCACATCCTGCTCCTGAGGAACACATGAGCTGTGTGTGAGTGCCTCAGCCTGCCTCGCAGGGGCCCAGCTAACAAATGGAGGCTGCAATATTTCAATCAATAGGGAAAGAGAAAAAGAAGAAACGAAGAAGTCAGGGAAGACAGAGACATTATTGATGCTTCTATTACTGCCTGAAATTGGTCACTGTGGAGAAAAACAAGTAGCCACAAAGTGGACTTGGCCTGACCTTTTGCTCCTCAGCAGGCAGCAGATTGGTCATTCTGGTCACTGCCAGTGAAAAATGAGGCTGAAATCTTCTTTTAGTAGATGAGGGACCAGTGCTCAGTCCCCACAGCAGGAGCAAATTCACAGGTCAAGGGGGAAGCTGTAACCCTCACTGAGGGCTCCAGAGAGATTCCCACATGCCACATTAGGACAGGGAATGCAGGATTGATTTGCTGCTTAACATGAGCGGTGTGTGTTCCAATGCGAGCAGACAGACTCCTCTGGCAGGGAGAGGAGCTGCAGAGTGATGGACAAACCAGAGCAGGGAAAGCTGAGGGACCAGCAGTGCAGTGAGGCAGGGAGGCTCCAAGCCAGGCAGGAAAATGGTGAAGAACAGGATGGAAGAAAGCACAGAGAGGAATTTTGACTACACAGCACTGAGATGTGACAAAGTAAACTGACAAAGTTTGACTACAAAGTACTGAGATGTGACAAAGTACACTCAGACTGAGGCAGGAACCTGTACAAATTCAAAAGGAAAGACAAACTCAGGACTGACCCACAGGGCAGAGAGCCTGGAGTACCAGTTCTGTACAAACTCTTCTAGCAGCTTCCATATGGCCTTGGACAAAGACTTTCTCAGTTCCACAGTAGCTTTAAAATGCTTTCCTTGTCCCCCTCAGGGACACTACAGTCCCTGAGGCACATCCAGAGGGAGGACTTGGTACCTTCTGACACAGAACAGGAAGTGGAAAGAGGAGATTTTCCAGCAGCAGAGCAAAACTGGTGCGTGTAAGGCCAGTTGGAATTGGGCAGGCAGCTGCAGGAGGCTCCACCTTGGTGTAGAGAGAGAAAAGGAGAGCTGGGGAATAAAAATAAACTCACACAGAATAGGAGAAGGTTTGTCAACTGGAGAGTGCTGGCCTGGAGAAAGGGACACCCACTTCTGCCAGACCAGGGGGGTCCAAGAAGAAAGAGGAGGATTTGTGCATCCCAAGAGATGTGCTGGCCTATGAGAAACCAGCAGAGAATAAAGGAACAAACAAATCAATAACAGTACTTTGCCCTAAAAGAGGGTAAAAGCTCATGAAGCACCATGTGCAATTTCTTGGTATGGTGTCGGAAATCCCATGTGGAGAAATTAATTTTTTTTTCAGTGTGTTTTGTTTTTATCGTACCTGCACATTCTACGGCCTCAAAGAACACAAAGACCCATAATTTAAGCCCACCTGGATGGTTTAGCTCCCATGCTAAACTTCAAGAAACAACACTTACCTTCCCATTACTGCTGTGAACTGGCTTGTGTGGTGAACTCTGGTGAAGAACAGACATCAGAGAAGTGCTTTAAAAGAACAAGTCACAAAGACTCACAATAAACCTGTTTGGATGCACTTTGGGGAATGTAAATCACTTAAATTATTCAAGAGTTGAGCTGTTGGGACTCTGGCAGGTTGAGAGCTGAGGCACTGAAAACCAAGGCAGCCCAAAGTGGGCAGGGCAAGGAAGGAGACAAACACGTTTTAAATTCAAGCTGCTCTGCGTGTGCTGAAGCTGGTAACCATCAACTGCAGCAGCTTGTCCTTGCTTAGTGAAGGACAGGGCTGAAAGAGTTTGGGCTGCAGGGTGAAGGAAGAGGAGGGAACAAGGATTGGGCAGTACCAGAAGTGAGAGAAGGCAGCAAGCCCTGAGAGTGGAGCACAGAGTGGCAGAGAAGGTGTGGCACACGTGTGACACAGGGGTGATGTGATGCTGCCTCCTCTGTTTAAAATCTGCTCTGATATGTGCAGGAAGGTGCTTTGAAGAAAGAATATCCTCTATGTTTTCCCAGAAATGTAGCAGACTGAAGGGAAAACTGTGAAATATTTAAATCAATTTACTTGTTTAAGCATCAGAAAAGGATGGGGTTGGATTCAGGTCCACTCCCCCTGCCCAACTTGTGGCTGAATGGGCTCCTTACCTGCCCATGCCTGCTGGCTGTAATCCAGCTCTTCTGAAATTTAAATGAATTCTTCTAATTAATACCTGAATTTATTAAAGGCCTGTTTATTATACCCATTTGTTCTTTCAGCATTGTCCTTTTGATTTAATGGCTCTTTTCCTTCCCTGCTGCTACACCCTGATCTACTTATATACAACAATCCCTCCTTTCTTTCACCCTTCAGTTTTGCTAAGCTCCTTAGTCAGCTCTTATAAAAGATCTTCCTTCCCAGACCATAATTTAGTATTCTATTGTTTGAAAAATACCCATCAAACGTTCATTATTTCCTCCTCTTCTTTCCTTGGCAAAAATTCAGAATTTTAAGCAAAACCCACTGTAGCGCTTTTGATTTTTTTTCTGTCTCCTGCTACCAGCAGCAGCACAAAGACTGACTCAAGTTACTGTAAGGAGCAGCGCAGGTAAACTGTGCAAGCAATTCAGTTATCGGGGGAGTTTAATTCTTCCAGCCCACCTGAAACCTTTTTAATTTGCTTTTCAAACACATTTTTAAGCAGCAAAAAAAAAAAAAAAATACCAACTGACTGCCAAAGTGCAGGTAGTATTTGCAAGAAATAGTGTTTATTCATCAAAGTCAATGGGAATTTTTTGGGTTTATACAGCTCAGGTTCTATTCCTTTACAGCTGGTGCAGTTCAGGGAATATCAAGGCACAGATAAACGCTGGACTTTGTTGATATGATATCTTGTGTCTCTCTGTACTTAAGGGCTTTAGAAATTGATTAACTGAAACCCTTATCAGGAAGGTAGCTATTATAATACTCATTTTACTGACGAGGAAAATAGAGCACAAAAAAGCTCAGCGACAGCGCAAGGTTACACAGGGAATTAATGGCAGGAATACTGATTCCATCTCCCTGGCCTGACCTTTAGATACACTCCCTTAATTTGAATCTTCCCCCAAGCCCTCTGCCTAATTTTATGTGCTTTTTTTAAAAAAATGAAATTTTGCCCTGCCTGTCTACATTTTCTAGGCTGGCTGGGAGCTATGGGAGAAACATTGCCTATAACAAGAAGTTGGGCTCAGCAATATTTTAAGTATGACAAGGAAAAAAAATCCTCCCAGAACGAGCTGATTCTCCTAAGATCTTCAGCCTGAATTTGCAGCTTCAGAGAATTGAGCTAAGCCACCGAATAGCTGGGTGCTTTATATGAAGCAAACTTCTTAAGGCTTTGCATTCATGCATTATTAGTAGCTTCATTCTATGTCTAAGTTGCTTATATGGCTCCTAGTTACCACAGGATCTTAATGCCTCGCCTTAATGTGTTCATCCTTGATGCAGCCCAGTGGTACAACAGTGTGTTCCATGCGCTAATTATATGGTGCACAAGACTCCAGAAAATCCAGTCTTTGGGGGGATTGATAAGCTGAGTTTTCCTCTACTTGCTCTGCCAAAACCAGACTGTGGTCGCACAGAGCCTGAGAAGCCTGCAGCTCTTCCCAGCTGGCCTGGGGGGGTTGCAGAGGCCTGAGGAACTCAACTTTTCTCAGCAACTCTGTGTTGAGTGAGAAAACTCCTGAAGGAATGCAGAGAGCTCAGGAGAAGAAATCAGTTCCCACGCTATTCTGGGAGAAGGAATGGAAAACGAAAGATAGGCACCTGTGGTGCGTGATGTTTCTCTTTCAGAGGATTGTTTCCTTTCTGTCACCGATCACTCTTTGTTTTTCTTTATTTGATCAATGTGGTTTCATCTTGCAATCCTTTCTATAAAATGGATCAGCTCTCTCCAATAAGGGCTTTTTCCTGATTCACCAAGCTGTTGTATTGGAGTAATTTTGTGTTGCTGTGGACTCAACAGCGACACAGATTTCCTGTTACGCTTGGCACTGCCTCCCTGAGCTCGGCCTTGTGCAGGCTCTGGGCACAGGGAGATCAGATCAGCCAGTCCGCTGTGGAGAGGCCCTTGCAAGCTGCAAATTAGACATTTCAAGGTGGCTGTTTATCTTTTTTGAGCGGTTTTAATGAGTTGCCTGGTTTCCCTCAAGAAGTGCGTGGCAGAGGGAATTCCATTCAGAATCGCTGAGATTGGGAAAGGCCTCTGAGACCATCGAGTCCAGCCTGTGACTGATCCCCACCTTGTCACCAGAGCACTGAGGGCCAGGTGTGGGGACTCCACCACCTCCCTGGACAGCCCCTTCCAGTATTTCACAACCCCTCACGTGAGGAAATTTCACCACAGTCTTGCAGGCACTTTCCTAGTTTGGCAACAAATCCTGACTGAAATTAGAATGAAATATGCAAGAAGAGCTGAAAACACCAGCAACAGGACTCATTTTCAGGGTTGAATAGCAGGAAAACTATAAAGTTGTAAGACAACAACTTGTGATTTTTCATGAACCTGAAAGACGTTTCTTCTTGCTCTACATCTCCTGGCTCCAGTTTAATCATTAAAATGGATTTATGAGCAGTAGGTGCTCTGGATTGATCACCTGTACAAGGAACCCATTTCATTGTAAGTTTGGAGATTGCAGCTCTGTGCCAAGAAGTGTTCTGCAGGGCTTCTGGATACCTAAAACGCTGCTAAAATCTTAATCTAGTTCTTTTGCCCAGGAGCAAATTCTACCTGTAATTATTAGGACCAGGAATGCTCACCTAGTCCAGGAGTCTGACTACTTGAACATTTGTCTCCATAAGCTTTACACTTTAATAAATAATTTACCCCCAAAATGCACTTAAATTAGATTCATAATTCTACCATGAGGCTCTGGTGGTGTGAGGAGACCTCCTGACTTTGCTCCGATCATTTATAATGCCACCATAAGTCATCAGTGGAATTGCAGCATTCTTATTTATAGCAGCGCTTATATTGTTCCTTACATCGTTTATTATCCTCATTTGGAATGGCCCCAGCTCGTCAGGAGGAAAAGATGCTGCACAGCCACCAGCTCAGGCTATTTCTTAGCACAGAAATGGGGCCTTCCAGGGGAAGCAGAGATGTTATCAGGGAGAGGATGGATATAAATTGCCTGGACCTCCTGTCCTCATTTCTGCCGGTCCTTCCATTCCGTTGAGGGAGGATTAAGGGGATGGCACGGAGCCTGAAGCATTTGGTGATCTTTTTGCTTCTACTTTCCATCTTGAGGAGGGCCCGCTGAAGCCCTGACACTGCTCTGACCTGAGAAACCTGCACAGGAAAGGGGTCAAGAAATGATCACATAAAGCCACACCTTCCTCTCCCACTCTCCCACGTTATTCAGGTTAGAGCCAGACCTCTGCAAATACAAATCACATCCTCTTTCCTGCTAGAAGCAGGTTAAAATTAATAAATCAGGGATTAAAAAAAAAAAAAGAAAAAAAAAGTCAGGTTTAAGATCACCCAGGTATCCCCAACGGTTTTTCTTTCCAGATGCATTATGATAATTTTCAATGACATCATCTCACACTATTTTTACCAGAGTTTTTTTCTTTTAATGGGTAGGAGATGAGCATGATCTCCAAGGTGGAGGTGGGGGGAACAGAACCTTGCTTCATTTTATCTCAAACTGTTCATGCAGAATCTAACTTGCAGCAGCTGTTCAGCACGACACACCAGAGTCCAGATAATTAAAAGCACTTAAAAGCAGAGGATTTCAATGGGAAAAGTTGCAAGCACAGCCCCTAAGAAGCCACGACACTGCCACTGTCCTGCCTTGCCACGCAGAGTCCTGAACAGGTGGATAGAATTGAATGATCTTTAAAAGTCCCTTCCAACCCAAACTTTTCTATGGTTCTAAATATGCAGGATAAATCCTCTTAAAAGTTTAGGAAAATTATTTCCCCATTGTAACCTTGCCTGAATTTGTTCCTGTGGCCCATTGCTTTCCCTACACCTCAGTCCTGGTGCTGCCAGGTTTCTCACTCCCCATTCAGCCGTTACCTGTAGGGTTTGGCCTGGACAATTTATTCCCATAAAATACAGGATTGACAGCCATGAGGGCACAGAGCTGCCTCTGCAGACACCCTGCCTCACGCCTGGCTCCCAGGATGTGGATTTTGGGGGCTTCTCTGCTGCAGCCCCCAGGGACAACCTGCCAGAGGGAACAACTCCACTGCCCTGGGGCTCCAAAAGCACCTGTTCCCACCCCTGGGGCTCTCTGTGTGACACCCACTGCTCTCCCATCTTTGCAACCAAACACAAACCAGAAAGGAGCAGAGAGCGAAGCTGGAAAAGGATCAGAGCAGCTGAAAGTGGGAATAAAGAAAATGAGGAGGAATATTTCATATTCCTGTATTTACACCCTGCACAGCCCTGCAAGGCAATGCAGCACAGAGTTAGTGAATATGTCATGAACATCAGTCTGGATTTTTGGACACAGCAGAATCCTGCCAGGAGAGAGGGCTTAAATCTTGCAGCAGAAACACAGAAAAGAATCCTTTTATAATACTCTCCCTTCAGAAAACATACCCACACATTGGAATCAGAAGGCCTTTTCAGGTTAATTTAATTATACTTTTTCTCTGGAGTTTGAGAACATCAGAGTTGAACACAGCAGAGCAACAACCCACCCTCTGAAAGCAGCAGCAGCCAGGCAGAGTTTGGGGATTTCATTCTTCTTGCAGAAAAAAGAAAACCCCAGGAAGCAGGGGGATATGTCTGTGCTGCCATGTGGAATCATTCCTTTCACACTGATCCCCACCAGCCAGCTGAAACTTTGCCCAAATAAACAGAGAGTGAGGCTTTCAGAGGCAGTTCCCACTTGTCTTCCCATGCGGGCAGACCCCACTGCAGGACACAGGGAGCATAGGACGGGCTTGGGACAGGAGAATCGTCCCCCTTATTTCTCAGGTTCTCTTTCAGGGTTTTTTTCTGTGTATTTTTGCAAAAATTAGAAGTCAGACAAAGAAGTGAGGTACTGAACCAACCCTCACAGAGCGCTCTGCCTTTGGTTGTGGGGACAACAGTGTCTGAACAGCTGAAAAAAAAAACAGTCCAGAGAGAGCTACAAATGATGAAGGCTTAGGAAGAAAGCTTTTTTTTTTCATATCTTGCTGAATATTGCAAATTTGGTGAACTGAGCAAGTGACCATCTGTGATTTTCACGTGAAGACATACGTCAGTGAAGAGCTACTCAAATCAGCCCCAAAGCTGTCTGTGTCACACTTTTGATGTCTTTTCTTCTATCACTAAAAAGTAGTTACACTAAAAAGAAAATATCTTGAAAATGTTTTTTAAAAAAGGCAATTTAAATAGTAAAAATAATGATCCCTTTCAGTCTCCTGTATATCAAAGGGTTTGTTTTGTCCACTTAGCTTGGTTTTCTGTCACTGTCATTAGCTGTGTCTGGGTTGGAGCACTGCAGACAGAGAGGGATGTGTGAGCTCCACTCGAAGCCATTAAAGCCTGTGAAATTGGACAATTGGCTATGCAGACAGCCCTTAGAAGTATTTCAAGCACTTCTGGTTCTTGCCTGAGGAGTGAAAATGGGGATGGAAGTAAGAAAATATCTCTAGATGTGTGTTGGAGCTTTGAAAAAAATAAAAGGAAAAGGAAAATAAAAGAAACAAACATTGAATGTGGGACATGGATATGTGAAAGTTCAAGATTCTGCTAAGTCTTTACCCCTTCAGAAGTATTTTTTCCAAGTGTGGCTCACACCACACCCCTCAACACTTAACCAAAGTCCTGATTAAATTTCACATCTTGCTGGCATCAGGTATATGAACTTTCTTTACACAGAATTACAAAACCAAAGCTTCCTTCCTTCCTTCCTTCCTTCCTTCCTTCCTTCCTTCCTTCCATCCTTCCTTCC